>CM061919.1:251725281-251938563 GCA_031002005.1 Vandiemenella viatica
TAAGGCCGGTTTAACAGAAAAATACTTTTAAAAAGCATGTAACCAAACTCTTTCTTATGTGGCTACCGTATACAATTGTTTTTTAAATTCAAGTTATTAGTAAAATCAACATAAAACAGATGAAGAAAAATAAATTTAATTTAAAAAAGAAGTTCAAATATAGGGCCCAGTTTGAAGGTCACTAATTCTATCGATGCTTCTTGAATGACAAATCTTCCGTCATTCCTATATGGGCATCCGCAAACTATATGCTAATGACTTGATTCACAGCTAGGCTATTCTCACCTTTCTCATTCAAGAAGCTACCGTGATTCGCCCTGATTCTATTTAACGGTACCCAGACATTGAGAGGGTAGTTAAAATGTTAGAGTATTATGATAGTAATAATTTCGTGTGGTCGTAATGACCTGGTGACTGGGTTTCTATTGGTTGCGCATTCCGTCCCTGTCTTAGCCGCCTTAATCTAACCCGGCAATCCTACCGGGTACGAAGGATCTACAATTTCACGTGGAATCCGAACCACGGAAGCGTTCTGGCGTACTTCACATGACACCGCAAGCAGTGACAGAGGTGAAGGTCGGGAAAAGGGTATTTGGAATTCCCCGCCGAGACAGGGATTAGAAGCAAGGACCTTTCGATCTCCAGTCAGGCGCCTTAACCACTGAGCCACCAGACCGCTCGTTTGAGTGGTAAGTTGCCACCAAAGACGGAGTGCCACGTACATGCCAACCGATTTTTCCACTGAATGAGTCAAACTGTTTTGCTGTAATATCCGCTTTGTGGGAAAGAGACAACAGGAAAATGATGCGACCAACGTTGGACGGTCGTTCACTGGAACCGAATTTCGCATTCGTCCGAGTAACTCCCGACCAGTTATTATTATTATTACTCCGCGATTCACTAAAAGTGTGTGGCAGAGGGTGCATTGCACCTATCCGAAAGGGTAATAGTATGGAAGGGATACACGGGATATGGCAGGAGGCGCTCATGGGCTTTTTTGAGGAACCATTCCAGCATTCGCGTGGAGTGATCTGGAAAATCCATGGAAAACCCAGATCAGGATGGCCGCAGAGCTTTATCGAAAGCTACTCCTGTCGGATTTTACGTTTACACGCCCGGTAAATCCTTTCTATTCCATTCCCTAATCGCTCGTGGAAAAAATGAATACAGAAAAGAATCGGTTCTGGCCCTGATTTCTCTTATCTCATTTTCGCGGTCATTCCGAGATATGAATGTTGCTGGTAGAAATATTTGTTTGCTGTCATTCCGAAATATGTCAGTTGTGAATTTTTCAATTAGCTTCTGTCGAGAACAAGGTCTTCGCAACCTAAGTCTTTCAACATCTCACTTACGCTTTCCCTCCAACTATATATACCTGTCACTAATCGGGCGGCTCTTCTTTGGACCTTCTCGAATGCCTCCATTAACCCCTTTTGATGGGGACCCCATACAGAACAACAATATTCTAAGTGAGGACGCGCTAGTTACTTATATGCAATCGATTTAACTTCCGGAGTGCATTGTTTTAAATTACGACCTAGAAATCGGAGCATACGATTTGCTTTTCCAGTTACTTTCTCGATATGCTCATTCCACGACAAATTATTACGAATTGTTATCCCTAGGTATTTAGCGGAATCTACCGTTCTAAGGACAGTACCATTAATTGTATATTCATATCTAAGTGGTGTAACCTTTTTATTTACACGCATGATTTGGCACTTTTTAGCGTTTAACTCCAGTTAGCAGTCTTTACACCACGCAATTACTTTCTTAATATCATCTTGTAACAAAACGCTGTCTTCCTGGGTTTTGATTTCACGATAAATAATAGAGTCATCGACAAATAATCTTTTCATCCCCCTTATTATGTCACACAAATCATTAGTGTACATGACAAACAACAGAGGCCCTATCACGCTTCCCTGGTTCGCCCGATTAACCTCGTCCACTGCAGTTGAATAATGTCCGACACATATTTCCGTTCCGTCATTGTTGTTTCGACACCAAGCGAACGGTTTTTTTTTATAAAATGTGTAGTGACTTACATTTCGTAAAAATAGACTTTACCTTGCCCTCGAGAAATGTTACAAGAGTCAGGGCAGTATTGAGAATGTGTAGGTCCTTGGGCTGAACTTATGATGCGCGCCCTAACTTGCAAATATTTTGAAATTTAACCTCGCATTTAATTAGCATTTTCTAACCAAAATTCTAAAATAAACATTTTAAATTTGTTAGTTAACTGTAGAATATTTTACTATATCGTATCTAGAAGAATTGTTGAGAGCAAATGATAACAATTGAAAACCATTAAGATATTTAATACAGTTTATTAGCATCGCTCTGAACAATTGTAGAAAAAGAGAATGCGAGGTTAAGAGTTACATCCATGTTGCCAATTTCGCAAAAGCCAATATTTCAATTTTAAAAATAAATGAACATGCAAGGAAAAAACAAGATACAAAAAGAATAATTATAAGTAACAAGCAAATTTTGTTTATGTGATATGGGTTCATAGGCTAAATGCGGTTACGACAAGAATGATGATGTCTCATAATCGATATTCCAGTACGAAATTCAAATAATTGTCCTTATCGTACAAATTTTTAATAAAATAATTATTATAACTGCGTAGACGCACATGCAATAATTGTCCTTTCCGAACATATTTTTATTAAAATATTTATAGTGACTGCGTACCACCACAGTGTACGATAGAGTTTGAAAAAATAGAAATAAATAAAAGATAAGAAAATGAAGACTTGTTTATTAGGAGCGCAACATGCGTTTGCCATTCGGCCGAATACATACGACTAATCCCATTTCAATGGTATCGGTCCGTCACTTGGCCGGATTCGGTTGTAAACGGCCGAGCAGGTCGTGTCCAGTGGACGTGTGGCAATGCATTTAACTGTCTCGGGATTAGTCGGACATATTCGGCCGAACAGCTGGTCGGACGAATTCGGTGTCAGTAGACGACCGGCCTTAGAGCTGGAGACTTTTTTTTTTAACTGCTTAACGTCTCTCAACAGCGAGGTCTTTAGAGACGGGAAAGGATGGGGGGGCAAGGAGTAGGAAGGAATTCGGCCATGGCCTTTTCAAGGAAGTATCCCGGCATTTGCCTGCAGTGATTGGAAATCCCAAATCTGGATGCCCGGACGGGGATTCGAACCGGCGTCCTCCCGAGTGCTAGGCCAGAACGCTAACCGTTACACCACCACGCTTGGTAGCTGAAGACAGAATGTTGAATAGCCGTCAGCAGTTTAATCTCGGCCTGGCTGTTTTCGTCGCAGATTGAGGAACAACGTTCCTTCCGAGCCGGACATAAAAGCCAGTGTTGCCAACACCAAAGAAGTCCTACAAAGTGACGACCGTCGTAATGGCAAAGCCATTTCCAAGAGCGGCAACAGCTGCTCCAGTTTGTGTGTCGAGTCAGCAAGTAGCCTCACCCTCGGTGGAAAACCAGCATCTCTGCAGCTTACAGGGTCTGAGGTTTCTACTGTATTTAGAAAATATGAAGCAATGTGCATCAACGTATTCAATAAATACAGGCCAAGATTTAAACTCAAAATGGAAAGTAGCTATTCGTGGCTTCCTTAGGGGCCGATTCTTAGTCCTCCGTTTTTAGTGACAAACACCAATTATATCACACTCACACTACAAGATACTAAAGATATGATGCTCTACACAAATGGAACTAGAATATTCTTCAAAGGCCCATTAGAAAAAAATCTCGTAAACTCTGAAAATTAATTTCTCCAGAGACTCAGTGGTTAAGGCGCCTACTTTCAAAAGTTCGGTTCTGGTCCCCGCTTCAAATCCCGATGGGGACAGGAGTTTTTAAGAGTAATGTTTGATCATATGTGCTACGCCAGGACATTTCGCGGTTCGGATCTCAGGGAAATTGTAGGGCCAGCCACGGCAGAGGCGGAATGCGCTGCAAATTGAAACTGTCACCGGTTTCGCCCCCACCACCCACCTCAAAATAAAAAGGTGAATCATTGCAAATAAATAAATACTTAATATATAAAGAACGTAATGAATCCAATTTTTCACGATAAATAAAAAAAAGGCAGCTTTAATCTCCGAAGGGAAATTACTCAGTGAAAGATGTTACTCAAAACTCTTGGCTATGTAATAAAGTAACATTATAACATCTCGCTGTTATTCATACGATCCCTCTTATTATTGAACAATTATGTCAATATAATATTTTATTAACTCTTTAATAATTTACCAGTATTAAATAAAAATTGAAAGAGGAAGTTGTAATTAATATTTAAAAATTAAGCAATGAACTGATATTTATCTGAATAAACAAACATAAGAATTACTACAGCTAACATATCTTTCGTAAATGATGTTGATAAATACAGGGCGTTCGCCGGAAAACGCTACCCTCCCAGTCTGTTGCCGTCGGCAACTTGCTCGGTCAGTCCAGCCAGCAGTTTCCGCCACACGGCACCGTGAATCACCGCACTGTTTAACACCTCCGCTGCCCCAACAGTGCAGTGAAGTGACCCTTACATTGTTAAGAACGGTTTCTTTGCATTGTAGATAGTTTGTGACTTCAATCTCTTATTAATCAGTGTTGTGAATAAACGTTTCTTTGCGGTTTGGCTGGTTTGGGGCTTCAAACTCTTATTAATCTGTACCGTGTTTGAGTGTGTGTACGTTACAGTTTGCAACAAAGAATATTTCTCTACGATACATATGTGAAGAAGAAGTCGTTTAAAAAGTGTCGCAGTAAATTTCGTCGCGAATTTCCTGGCGCTTTACTGCCAGCTAAATCAACAATTCTGCGTCTGGTTAAAAAAGTAAGAGAAACGGGTTCATTTTTTATACAATAAGAGACTGTCGGTCAACCGTATTCTCACAGAGGAGAAAATTGACGATATCGCTTTTCGACTAGAACAGTCACCCAAAAAATCATTAAGTCAGTTAGGGCAGCGTGTGTCTCGAAATATGTTCAGAAGATGTGAAATGTGCATTACACAAGAGGGTCAACACTTTCAGCATCTTTTATAAGGTAAGCTAATGAATTACGTCACATTTAAATGCTTAGCACACAAGTTTATGAAGTTTATGAAGCGTAATTATTATGAAATAGTCCGCGGCCGACGGTCGAACAATGCCGGAAACTGAGCGCTCGCTCGCCGGGAGCAGTTTCTTCCTTGTAGCGCTAACAGTGGGTTGCGTTTCCCGGCGAACGCCCTGTATTATTACCCAGAATATTTGCTTATTATTTTCCAATCTTGCATCTATTGATTCCGCCTACAAAATATTATGAGAAATAATCTTATATTCTGACTAAACTTAAATACAGGCAAGATTAAACTTCTTCCTTTGCACGTTTCCATAAAATCACTAACACATTCGAAAACTCGAGGTAATATTATTGCACCGGCTAGTTTTTGAGACCGACACGGGGCACGAGCGTTACGACAGAATTTCCTATCAGAACACTGAGACAATGTCAACATCCTACGGGCGCGTTATTGTTCGGTAATGCCTTGATGAAGCCAGAAAACAGTGAGTACAAGTTTTTTTTAGTTTTTTCTGCTCTGCAGCTGTTGGGTTGGCGATCAGTCATGTAGGCGGAGATTGTTATTTCTTTCTTCCAACTGAAAACTACCCGTCCCTAGTCAGCAAGGGTCCTCATCTCGTTTCAATCATATGGCACAGTGATTTTATAACATGTAATAGATCAAACATAAATTGCCTTATCATATAGCAGCAACAGTTGATTATTGATTGTGATTTGGACTAAACTTTAGTCTCTCTCCCAAGATTGTATGACTCTGCTGTTACTTGCATGCGAAAGTAGCATCAGGTCATCTTTGGCTACGTACAGGACTAACTGTCCACTTTGATCCCTAATGTACCATACTAGGCACAAGCGAAGAGTGTGTGTACCACGCAAGGTACAAGCAAAGAGTGTCTCAAATATGGCTGAATCTTCTCGCGAGTTCGCTCGAAAATCAAATGGCCAATTGATTCAAATCAGCAGGTTTTGGATTATCGCGTCTGGACTGACAAAGCCTCGGGAGAGAGGCAGGACTATTTTTCTGAGCGGAGATACCATTTCCCTACGTGAGGTCGTGCATCAAGTCGACACTCCACTGTCCTGGCAGGGGGAGGGGGGTAGAGATGGACGCGTCATGACGCTACAGTGGTTATCGGTTCTTTCCAAAGACTGCTCTCGATCGAAACTTGGCTTGATACATTCAGAACATTAACATTTATTCGTATTACATTTTTATCATCTGCCACAAAAATCATGCATTTTCTTAATCACATTATCTAATAAGAACTAGTTCCTCTCCCGTTAATTATTTAATAATTATTATAATTATTTTTTCCTCTTATTAATTTAAATTTAATCTGTACCACCACATTTAATGGCAACTTAAATTGACACACAAATGAATTATATCCTTATAATCAATATCGTGAAATAATTTTCTGCTTAACATTAGTAAGAAAAATCCCAAATAGATGTCTTCATGATATTGTACACTGGTTCACGGGTAACGTCACATGAAGAGAAAACAGAAAATCTGTTATCATTTTTCTAGACCACAAACAACTTCTGCTCACTCCAACTTCTTGGCAGAATATTTGATAGTAAGCTCAATAAGATAAGACGCTATTGGCAGGTGACAGAGAGAGGGTCCAAAATCCTCTATTTACTGGAGAGGGCGATGAGAGGATATACCAGACAGACAGACAGATGTGGGAATTATGTTACAAAATTTTGGTCTGACCATTGTTGGAGTTGGGCGTTGTGGTATAGCACCCAAATTTTGGGTGACTATTGCTTGAGTCTTTTTTTAATGGCATTCGGCCTTATAACTATTCAGTCAACAGCTCTGTTTCTTTCATTCCTCGTTTCTGTATACACAATCTTCTAGAGTTATTTATAAGCACGAGTTAAAGGACACATATGACTGACACAACACTTAATTAAAACCTCCCATGCCCTAGGCCGGACTCGAACGGCGATCCCAGCAATGCGAAGGCAGCTAGCTAGGCCCTCGCTACCTGGTGTAGCGAGTTTGTTGGTGTAATAAGGGGCTCACATTTTGGGTATCAAATACAAGAGTCGGATTAGGGGCAAATGAGAGAGCTAGATTTGTCCCAGGAAATTACAGCAGAGCACAATCAGCAACTGACAAGATAAAGGAGCTAGATTGTATTTGTTGGAAGACAGGACGAGTATGAATACAGTACCAGGGATGCATAAGTTGTATATTGGTGATTAGTCTCAGAAAGATAATGGTAAAAAATTAGGAGTAATACAATAAAGGAAAGAGATTACAATGACCGCAAACCGGCGCTTGACTTCAAGCCTAACGGGGTTGCCCTGCAATAAATTACCAAGGGAAATAATGGACCGTTTAACCTGAAACTGTGAAAGAGTTTAAGGGAAAAAGTGATGAAATGCGAATGTAGGTAACACAATAATTTGCCATCGCGGCTTTAGTTCCATCACAATTAATTTTTTCTCCGTTTTTAAGCAGTTTCTGTGTCTATTATCTGGAAGAAGTAGTAATTTTTCTCACACCGAGAGTTAGTACGGAGTTCCGAAGTGCGCGAATAGAAATTTGACTAGCGGTACTGTGCAGAATTAGAAATTTTTCCCATGCGTTCATTCAATTTCCCTAAGAAAAGTTGGAGGTGTTTTTCATTATTTGATTGGTTAGGGGATTATTTGATTTGATTTGTAACGTTGCCCAAGAAAGTTGAAGTGTTTTCTTTAATTTCGACTTCATTAACCGCTTAGTCAGCAAAATTAAATTCGACACCATATGTTAGTAGCGTATAGTAGTAGCGTAAATCAATCTCGACCGTTAAAAATACTCGTTATTAACTGTAGAAGCGTTTGTAACAAGCAAATTGAGCTTGAAAGAGTTTAGCACAGAGGCAGATATTGTATTAGGTACTGAGAGCTGGTTAAAACCGGATATAAGTTCAGTAGAAATTTTTAACAATAGCATGAACGTTTGCCGTAAGGATAGGTTGCATTCTAATGGAGGTGGTGTATTTATAGATGTTATTAAACACCTGTCGTATAACGAAATATATATCAATACGGTCTGTGAAATCCTATGGATTACACTAAACGTAGTTAGGACAAAATTTGTAATAGGGTCTTTCTATCGTCCACTAGATGCAGATATAGCTATTGCTGAGGCCCTAGGGAATAATTTAAGTAATATAGCTCGTCAATTTCCTGATCATTCAATAATACTAGGAGGTGACTTCAACTTTCCGTATATCGTCTGGACTTTAATGGTGGCAGGGATAAAACATCCTGTGAAATTGTTCTTAACCTTTCTCAGACCTTCATCTTGAGTAGCTCGTCACTGAACCAACGTGGTGCCACAACGATAACGAAAACATTGTAGATATACTCGTTACAAATAGGCCTGAATTATTCACGGACATTACTACCACCACGGGAATAAGTGATAATAAAGCTGTAATTGCTACAGACAAATTAACAGCCGCGCACAAAAAGAAACAAGAAAGGATCGTTTACAGGTTCGATAGGCCCCAAAGAAGTTTTTAAAAACGTTTTCGAGGGATAATAACGTTACCTTTATAGAAGCAAGAGGCTCGGTTGAAGAGATGTGGCTTCGATTCATGCGTATAGTCAAGGAAGGTATGGAATTACATATACGGAAAAGGAAAATCAGTGATGAGAACGATCCCACGTGGTATACACGTGAAGTTAAAAGGTCATTTAAAAAGCGAAGGAAGATACATGCATGCTCAAGACGGACGATGTATAGGAGTGATTTAGAAAAGTTAGGCGAGACAAGAAAAATGTTAAGATTGCGATGCGCGAGGCCTTTAATGACTTTCGTTGCAATTCACTTTCTAAGATCCTCAACGAAAACTCAAAGAAATTTTGGTCGTATGTAAAAAACGTTAACGGTAGTGACAACAATATGCCAGTTCTACCTCTAGGACGGTCGGGAAGTTGATGTCAGGCGCGACAAGGCTACCATATTTAACACCGAAATTTCACTGACGAAAACCTAGAAAACATTCCCGCTTTTCCACGGCGCGTAGAATTTGAGAAGGATCCAGTATAAACTGATAGAGTAGGTATTATAAAGCAATTGAAGCTCCTGAAGTGGGTGAAAATGCCGCGTCCCGATGGTATACGCGGGAGAAATAGAACCATTTCTGTCAGATATATTTCGTATATCTTTAGAACAAAGAAAAGTACCTTCTGACTGGAAAATAGTGATTCCTATTTTCAAGAAAGGAGATCGGAGAGATCCTAGCAATTATCGACCCATATCTCTAACATCAGATTGCAGTAGAATTCTGTAGCATGTCATATGCTCTAACATTACGAAGTTTCTAGATAAAAACGAGTTACTTACAGCTAACCAACACGGATTTCGGAATAACATATCGTGTGAAACGCAACTGGCCCTATTTTCGTGTGACGTAATGAAAGTTATCTATGCAGGATCACAACTTGAAGCAATTTCTCGGATTTTCAGAAAGCTTTTGACTCTGTACCACACAACCGACTTCTAGCGAAGATTCGAGCATACGGCATATCGGATCAGATTTGCGAATGGATCTCGGTGACAACATTAATTGCAGGATGCGATTGTTCGCTGATGATGCACTTATCTATAGGGAAATAAGGTGTTCTGACGATTGATTAGAAGTTCAGGGCGTCTGGATGTTATTTCGGAATGGTGCCATAAATGGTAGCTTACACTTAACTGCAAAAAAAGTGCAAGGCAATGCAAATAAGTAATAAAAAGACTCCGTTTGCTTACGAGTACAAAGTTAACAATTCAGATGTAGACACGGTGGATTCCCTGAAGTATTTAGGCGTAACGCTACGAAGCAACATGAAATGGGAATTGCGTATAACTTCCGCCGTAGGCAAAGAAAATTCTAAACTACAATTCATAGGTCGTATTTTGAGAAGTTGTAATGATCATACAAATTAAATAGCGTACAAACCACTAGTGCGTCTGCATTTGGATTATTGTTGTGGAGTTTGGGATCCGTATCGCAATGGATTAATTGGCACGTTAGAGAAAGTACAGAAGAGAGCCGCTCGATTCGTGACCGCTAGATACAGTCCTTATGTAAGTGTCACAGAGCTGATACGTGGGTTAGGCTGGGATTGTTTGGCGGACAGACGACGTCGTTTTTGTTTGAATTTGTTGTAGAATATGCGAAAATCCTTAATTTACGATTGCAACGAAATACTTCTTCCGCCAACCTATTTAGGTGACAATGACTGGAGGGATAAGATTAGAGAAATAAGATGCCGTACTGATGCTTTTATGTATTATTTCTATCTTCGTTCTGTTCGGGATTGGAATGCACAGAATTATGATTGGTGCTTAGCATCCTCTGCCACCCACAATATTTGTGAATTGCAGGGTATAGATGTAGATGAAAAAATGAACAAGGTGAGAGAGTGAAGGACTCGAATGTATTTTTAGAAGTTCTTCTGAATAATTTCCTTCAAATATTAAAAGAATTCAGGCTAAAAATTTTAGTAAGAATAAAGAATATTATTGTGGAAATTGTAACCAACAACAACAGTAACCATTAAAACAATATTTTTGAAGAATTTTTGTTCATGTTCATTCATCCTAACTTGCATTAACCTCACCAGCGCAACGTTCAGACGTTCAGTTACCTCTACAGTGAACGGGTCATTGTGAGTGGAATTTCAGAAGTTGGCAAGCGTGCCGTCTGGGTGGACATTACTCACGTCACTGGGGGAATGTGTGTGTTGCAGAGAGGCCGACAGCAGGCCCGCTGATACGACTGCCAACCTAACAAAGACAAATGTTCCCGCCGTCGCCAAGTTGACGGCGCAGTGTAAACGATTGTTTATGCAAAGTTTACAGCGGCGGCGCGCCCCAACAGAACTTGATGGAGTTGCCGGAGTGTTCCGCAGGGGAAGGAAAACGCTTTGGAAAGCCTTGCACAGTGGAGTAAACAATGTTCGCGGTAACGTTTTGCGTGACTGATTGCTCTTTAAGCGAGTCATTGTTTCTACCATTTTAAAGCTACACTAAAAACCATAGTGTGAAGGATGGGACCCTCCTGTTGTTGTTTTAGGCCCACATAAACTGACTTAAATCCGGTTAAGAAACTTTAAATTTATTTTGCAGCATTCCAGTAATGTTGACTAATATCAGGGAACCTGCTTAATGTTATTTGCAATTACTTTGACTGTTCATTTGACTCACAGTTCTCGAAATAAGCAGTTAGTAGTTTTCTTTGTATATATATATATATATGTAGATATATATATATATATATATATATTTCTTCTGTTATATGTATGTGACTAAACTCTTGTTACACGGATGGACTGATTTTTATGAAATTTTTGTGTGTGTGATTAAGTTGATTCGAGAATGGTTTAGATTAAAAAAAAAATCCATAAATCCACCCACTCTCCATATACAAAACCCCACAGATTTTATCCGATTTCAATGAAAATTTGCACAAGTATACTTGAAAAAAAAAAAAAAAAAAAAAAAAAAAAAAAAAAAAAAAAAAAAACCCTCAGAAAAATACATTTAGTTTTCCAAAGCACAACTCCTCTCCCCCCCTTTTCCCTCTCCCCTTTTAATTTCCGATAATCTTTATATAGACCCACAGTTTTTATCAGTTTTCTATGGAAATTTGCACACAAACACAGGAGAAAAATACTGTCAGCATTTTGTTTAAAAATCACAACCCCTGTCCCAATTTGCACCCCCATAATTTTTGTCAATGTTCTTTGTAGAAAGCTATATTCGACACCAAAGTTGGTACATATTCGTATTTCTTCATGGAGGTTTCTGACCAAAAAAAAAAAAAAAAAAAAAAATTTAAAAAACCTCACCCTTTTTCCCTTTTACACCATTTAATTTTTATACAAATTCACTGCTTTTAACCGATTTCGATAGAGCTAATATTGTCTATATTTTTACATATTTCTTCATCAAAAAGTCCAAATAATTTATAGTTTTTTCCTTAAATTTTATAACTTTTGGATTTACAACGTTTGAACAGGACAATGGGTCCGCTAGTCACTTATAAATATTTCAAACGGATTTTAATTAATATCTGGCTATGACAAATAGTCAGGCAGTTGCGTAGCTCAGGCGACTACGGCTCGGAGTACCGGGATTCGATTCCCGACGAAGGCGAGGATTTTTCCTCGAAGTTTAACGTCCGGAACGCCCCCCCCCCCCCAGGCCCAGTCACCTGCTATCAAATGAGTACCGTGAGGGAAATTCCGCGGGAATGTAAAGAAAAATGGCGGACCGTGTCGTTGAACACGGCACGTCCAGTCTAGTATCTCTGCCTTGGCTAATCCTACGGGGATACGGCTTGAAAACTATGAAAACCCACTGCCTTTACATTTTTTTCTTTTCAGGTTTTGCGCTACGTGTTTCTTGCTGGTGATTTAAAGGTTTAGGTCCCTGTGAGGCATATTTGGTGAGCTGTATGGCTGGCTAGAATATGTAACTCTTCTAACTGAAGTGTGTGTTCATGCTATGTTTTTATCGCTTTGTGGCCAATTCAAGGATCTCGCTAATCACTTTTGTAATGTGTTGGAAAGTTCTAAATATCTGTGGGAACATAAGTTTACGTAATACATGTTCAAATTATCTCCAAATAACTTTCCCAAAACTGGCGATCACGACAAAAACCTGGGAAAATCTGAAATTACTGCAGAAGTCTGATAAATAGTACCCTAACTAGAACTGTTCCGACACAACTTGTCTTTTCATTGAGTTTTCTAATAAGAAATTTCTCTTTTCCAGTGCAATCGAGTACATCGAATTCCAATTGTGTAGTGCGAGGAGCTGTGTTTGAAATGTTCTATATATCAACGGTGGATAGCGATGGTATCGACTGATTACCTGTTACCAACATCCAAGAAAACGTGGCGGAAAAAACATAAGTCGCTGATAAATTCATTTAAGTATTGTGCTGTATCCTTAGTAAAGTCTGAAACTTATACAGATATAATATGATATGATAAGAGGCTAGTAGCTCTTCCCGATCTTGCGTAAAAGTAATGTTGTTAGTATGTTGCTATCTTCGCCGACTGTTATAATTGAGCAAGAAAAACGACCACAACGAGTCTGGTTTCTTGAACACGGCCACAATACTTTGTGGCATATCAGTATCTGTCACTTTGTGTTCACGACGAAACGGTCCAGGCTCCATCTATCTAAAAAAAAATAAAAAAATTATGAGTCGTCATGTGTGGAGAATGCGACCTGCACCAGACGGGAGTTTCGCGTTATGGCCCTTTTGAGTTAGCCATAACGCGTTCTTGCTGTTTTTTGTTAGTGCTATAGCGAGAAGAACCTGTTGTGGCCATTTTAAAGAAACCAGAACTCGTTGTGGTCGTTCTTTTAGCTCAATGAGCATTTTCCGTCTTTAATCCTAACATATATATGACAATGAAGGGCAGGAGAGAGTGAAATGACGGACGTATCACCATCAACCGAGTCGTATCTCCATATTCCTTACGTCATGTGAATAGATTTATGATTTAATCCACGAATCTGTAGATCTGGCCTCATTTACCTTCCTTCCCCATACCCTGTAGGCCTAATTTCGAATGACGAAAACTTCTTGCAATACCGGGGCTTGAACCACGTATTAGCATAGTCAGAACAGGACACCGCAACGACCTGTGCCCAAGGGATGGCAAAATTTCTATATTACAGCAAAAGTAAACAATGAGTTTCGCCTTGTGGCTGCTGGATGGTACTCACCCGACACCCAGGAGCCGTTGAAGCGCAGTGCGACGAAGTCGTGTCCGAGGATGTCTGCGAGGCGGAAGCGTCTTCCACGCACGCGCGGGCCCTCGTCCGGAGGCGTCAGCACCACCACGGAGGTGACGATCAGCGCCAGCACCACCACGATCACCAGCAGCGCGATCAGGATGCCGCGCCAGTTGCGCTGGTTCGGGTTGGCCGACACCAGCTCCTGACGCAAGCACGCACACACTGTCACAGCGGCCCAATATCAAGCCACAGCAAGCAGCAGCAAGCAAGCTGACACTGGACACAGAACCCCACCAACAACAAACAACTACAAGCACACACACAGTGTCACAGCGGCCGAACAACAAGGCCACAGCAAGCAGCAGCAAGCAAGCTGACACTGGACACAGAACCCCGCAAACAAAAAACAACTACAAGCACACACACACTGTCACAGCGCCACAGCAAACAGCAGCAAGCAAGCTGACACTGGACACAGTACCCCGCACAACAACAACCAACTACAAGCACGCACACACTGTCACAGAGGCCCAACACCAAGCCACAGCTAACAGCAGCAAGCAAGTCTGACACTGACACAGTACCCCACCAACAACAAACAACTACAAGCACGAACACACTGTCACAGAGGCCCAACACGAAGCCACAGCAAACAGCAGCAAACAAGCTGACACTGGACACAGTACCCCGCCAACAACAACCAACTACAAGCACGCACACACACACACACACACTGTCACAGAGGCCCAACACCAAGCCACAGCAAACAGCAGCAAGTAAGCTGACACTGGACACAGTACCCCACCAACAACAAACAACTACAAGCACGAACACACTGTCACAGCAGCCCAGCACCAAGCCACAGCAAACAGTAGCAAACAAGCTGACACTGGACACAGTACCCCACCAACAACAAACAACTCCAAGCACACACACTCTGTCACAGCAGCCCAGCACCAGGCCTCAGCAAACAACAACAACAGGCAGAGACTCTCACAGTACCCTACCTACCACAACAAACAACTACGAACACACACACACACACACTGTCACAGCAGTCCAACGCCAGGCCACAGCAAGAAATAACAACAGGCAGACACTATCACAGTATACCGCCAACTAAAAACAACAACAAGCACGCACATACTGTCATAGCGGCCTAACACCAGGCCTCAGCTAACAAAAGCAAGCAAGCTGACATTGTCACAGTACCCCGCCAACAACAAACAACAACAAGCAAGCACATAATATCACAGCGGCCCAACACCAGGCCTCAGCAAACAACAACAAGCAAGCACCTACTGTCACAGTGACTCACCCACAGGCCTCAGCAAACAACAACAAGCAAGCACATATTGTCACAGTGGCTCTACACCAGGCCACAGCAAACAGCAGCAAGCAAGCTGACACTGTCACAGTACCCCGCCAACAAACAAACAGCGACAAGCAAGTAGACACTATCACAGCATCCTCCACAACCAGACAACAAACAACAGCAGCGGCCACGCACATATTGTCACAGCGGGGAACCACAGCCATGCAATAATGAACAACAAGCACGCTCATCGTAACCAGGCACTAAACAAGCATGCACTTTCCCAGCGATCTACCACAATTGCAACAACAAACACGCTCACATCAAGTGAACAACAACGACCGATCGCAAAAAAAGCGAGTTCACCGCAACGAAAGAACAAGCACGCATGCAGTGTCACAGCATCCCTCCAAAACCAGACAACATGCAACAGCGGGTACTCACACATTGTCACAACCTGTTACCACAAACAAACAACAGATATCAATATGCAGGGACAACGCAACCATACAACCAGCACAAATTCACTGACATAGCGACCAACCGCAGCCAGGCAACAACAATGCAACATTTCGCAACCAGACAACAAACAACGGCCAATCAAAAACATATAACAACACATACAATTAACACATATTCATTATCACAGTGACCAACCGCAGCCAGGCAATAACAATGCTACAAAATGTGTACAGTGGCGCAAGAAGGCCAAAAATCAAGTAGCTCATTGCTAGATTGATTTTTTTTAGTTTCAATTCAGTATAGCTCATAAGGTATATGCTCAAATTTATTGATTTTGAAACTAAATCGACGGTAGACGTTTGAAATTTTGTCGTTTATCACACATCACCGACATCAGCATATTACTCTTCACCGTTATCTTCGCGGGTGTCCAGCCCGATGGTGTCGCGAAAACACAACGTTTCGACAGCTGGCTCTGCTTTCTTCATTAGTTTTCACATCACCATCGAGCTGGACCCCCGTGCAGGTAACGTTGAAGCAATACGCCAGGAAAGTCTCTACTCACACATCTACCTCAGTTATCAGCACCCTGTTGTTCGGGACACCTTGTCCGTCCATCTGTTAGCTCTTTCATTCACGGTTGTTACCTAGACCAGAATAAATTATGAAAGTATGAGTCGTCATAGGCTAAACACTGCGTAGATTAATCAAGAGTGTGCTTGTGTTGAAGACAAATGTTGTAATTTTTATAAATGAAGATATATATGGGCATGAACTTAATGAAACTAAAATTATTCCGAAATGGACAGAAGAATCCGTCGTGATGATACAACATCTTTTTTTAAAAAAAAATATAATCATCAGTGTAATGGATAGCTCTCCATGTTCTCCTGTCTTTTACCCTCCTCTTCAGGTGCGTGTAACTACCGTTCCCCTCGATGTCATCTATTTAACTTAATTTAATTGCAATAGAGCCAAGCACCGGTGGCAAATTCCCTACACACCCATCCTCCCCCATATCCTACAGCCACCTACATTTACCCTCTACAAATTTTAACTTTAAATTCTTTCAACTTTTTCGGTAAGTTATTCATCAATTTCCTTGGTAACTCATTCCAATCCCTGACAACCTTACCTAAAAAAGAGAATCTTACCACACCCATGTGCCTGAAATCGAGTGCCAGCTTGTGGTCATGGTCATCTTTTTCCTTCCATGCACTACTTTTCATACATACTCCAATATCTTTCCATGTACTCCAATATCCTTCCATGTCTCATCGCTAGTATACGCCCTGTACACTCCCATGACCCTCCTCACTCTCCTCCTGTTCTGCAATGAATCCCATTCCAGCTCCTTTATCATATCTGTCACTGATTGCATTCTGCGATAATTTCCAGAAACAAATCTAGCAGTTCTATTTGCACCCCCCCAACTCCTGTATTTGATACTAAAAATGTGGTCCCATACTACACTACCATATTTGAGCAATGGTCTGACCAAAGTTTTGTAACCCAATTCCTTTACATCTCTCGTACATCCCCTCATCACTCTCTACAACAAGTGCAGAATTTTGAAACCTTTTCCTACCACCTGTCCAATCTGTTCTGCTCAGTTAAGCTTGTTATCAAATGTAATGCCAAGATATTTACATTTCAAGTCTTCAGCAATCAATTCTTTCCCCACCTTATATTCATAATTAACCTTTTGGTTTTATTAATTTCTGTATCTAATAAGCTTACTCTTCTTTTGATTTATATTCATCCTATGTTTACCAACCCAACTAGATATCCTGTCCAGATCACCATGGAAGTGTTTACAGTCCTCTATCGTTTTGATCTTTTTATATAGCTTTATACCATTTGCAAACATTCAACACAATTATTCATTAGAATAATGAATAGCAATGGTTCCAATACGCCACCCTGTGGCACTCCCATTTTTACTTCCACCTACCTTTCTGTTTTCTACATTTAAAAAAATTTTCTACCAGCAAATCACTTTCTCATCCACTCCTATAGTAATCCACTCCAATAGTATCATCTTGTACTCCTCGTCCCAAAAACTAGTCCTTCCAAGGAGTCTGTCAGCACTCACCTCTCAACAAGTATCCCGTCCAGTTCTTCTTTCTTTCTTTTATGACTTGCAGTAGAGGTGGGCAAAGTGACTCACTAAAAAGAGCGGTGTTCATTTGATCACTCCACGAAAAGAACTAGTTCTTTTGAACGGTTCACTGCTCACTAGCTCAGCTATATTTGAGACCTTTTTTTTTTTTTTAGCTCTACAGTCCACAAAACCCATGTGAACAAGCTCTTCTTGATCTTCGGAACTAACCGACTTATGACCGACTCACCTAGAAGAACTACCGTTCACTTTTAATGAGCGACTGGTCACTCGCTCTTTTAAAAGAATTGCTCTAAAGAACTGATTCATCTGCGAACGACCCATCTCTAACTTGCAGTAGTTTCCTTCTCTCAACATCCCTTTCCAGCACTTCTACATTGCTCACATTTTCCATCTATTTAATCCGCTCCATTCTTCCACATCCACGTTTCAATAGCTTCTATCCTTTTTTTCATCCTCTCGTCTCAGTGTCCGCGTTTCTGCCCTATGAAGTGTCACTCCATACGAAACATTTACCGAGTTTTTTCCTCAGTGTTTTATCGTAGTTTTCCGGGTAGTAATTTCCTCTACCTACTGAACTGTACCTTCCTGCAGCGATACGAATAAAATTATGTTAAATAGATGGTTAAAAATTATCATGGGAACTGGTATTTTTGTGTTCAGAAACTATTTATCCGAGAACATATCATGCCGCGAGCTAAAATTTAACAATAAACAATGGGTATGTTTATTATTCATAATTCTTATTTATAATGTCGCGATATAAGTTAAGGAACAATTTGAAATAATGAATAAAAAAATGTTTAGGTAGAAGTTAAGGTGGGGAGTCAGAGAAAAGTTAATTAATACATCTGAATTTAAATTAATTATGATTTTAAAGTTAATAATTGTGAGGGGATATTTTGAATTTATAATGATCAGAGTTCAATATTTCACAATTTAACATTTATTTTAAACAAGCAACTTAAAAATAAAAAAAAAAACCAACACATTCATATTTGGAATTTACATTTAACATATATGCTAGGATAGGTGCCATCACAGCTAGCATTTTCAAAGATCAATTTTACTTTAATATTTCACAATTTAAATTTTTTTAAAGAAGAAGTAACTTAAAGAAATATTTTAAAAAATTTACACTAATGATTGAAATTTATATTCAACATATATGATAGGCTCCATCTGAGCAAGCATTTTCAAAGATCAGTTTTCTTGGAGCACTGAGAAAATTCTTTAACTATGCAGGTCTTCCTGCCGGGGAGTCTCAGGTTCGACTAAAACCGAAGTGCAATGCAGTTAGGAGTTTCTGTAGGGAATTAACCCTATTTTGTGGTCAACCAGCATCACAGCTTCTTTCGTTCACGATTCAGCCTAAATTCAGTTATAAATTACAAAAATACCATTATGTCAACTCTAATGGTTTTAAACAGTTCAATTTCATGTTCAAACCAATCAGATATGCATTACTTAGTATTAATAGCGAATTTAATTTCACTGCCAAACATCAGAGATTGTAGCTGTGCGAGCTGAGATTGTAGTTTCAAAAAGCAACAAATTTTCCGGAATGCTCTACACTGAAGGTTTTAAACAGTTCACTTTCATATTCAGACCTTTCAAATATGCATTACTTACTATAATTTCATTTCCCGACAGCAGAAATTGGAGCAGTGCGGCCTCAGATAGTAACTTCAATAAGCAAAGAAGATATCGAAAGGTTTTTTAAAAAATAATTTACATATTTTACACTTTACGTAGTTTCCTCTTCACATTGTTTACGGCCATCTAGGGGGTTTAAAGACCAAATACCAAAATTTAAGAAAAGAAATGTTACATGCTATAATATGGCTATTATTTTTTACGATGTGAGACGTATGCATCGTACTTCATCTTTGGTGTTTCAGGCAGTACCTTCAGATTTTTATTTACAGCTCCGGCGTTATGTTACGGTGAAGCATAAGACAAACCAAACAATTCAGTTGAGATTCTAATCTTTAAAACGGTGAAAACCCATCGAAATCTGCGCAATAATTTTTGTGTGTTTCTAGTTAGATATGTAATGATTCTATTCTGATAATTTTAAGTTCAAGACGCCAGTGCCGTGAGATTCTCCGGTGTGTTTGTTTCCGGCACCGTACCGGACTGTAAGTTCCGTGCGCAGCTGGCTGCCGCTCTACCCCCTGCCTCCACGGATCATTTCACAGCCCGGTCCAATTCCGTGCTCGGCGCTAATGAAAACGTGTTCCGGACAGTCTCCGGAATTGCCCGCCTGTCACACGCGGCTGCTCTTTTTATCGGACGCAGGTGTGCTACAAAGCCGAACAAATCGCCAGCACCCCGAACGGGGCTAGTTGCGCCCCGGGTGTAAACTGCTACAGTTTTTGTTTCTCGCTCGTTTGATCTCTCGCCTGCTGGGCGACAATACCGTTACCGTTTATGGTAACGTGGGCGAAAAACGACGTCTGAAATGAAAACACGTTTTCATAAAATGAAACCGAGTTGCCTTTTAATCTCAACGTTCAGGCAGAACCAATATTCAGAGTTGTGGCCATGTAACGGTATGACCAAAAAAAGGAGGGTTCCTCTTTATTTTCATGCATTTAATGGTCAAAAAAAATTCTCTTTCAAACTACAAGGTAATTACAAAAGAATAGTCGAAATTTTAAAGGCTATATAAAAGAGGCGAATAAAAATGCACTTTGTTACAAAAGTAACATTGTTAATTTATAAATACCTAAATATTATTAGAAGGCCTGTTTGATCGCAGTGTAATTGTATTTGCAAGGCTGTGACGTCACACTTATGGCCTTTGTTGTCGGACTAACAACGGCCAGAGATGTTTTCACTCTCTGACCACAGATGTTGCTGTTACAGTAAGGTAATAATTTAGGGTACATAAATTTGTTTTAAAAGAGGTTTAATGTTTTTTCCTTTAAATTAAAATTTGAAACTACATATGAAATACGTACAACATTATATCATTACAAAATTGGAGGTATGAGCTTCATTTAATAACAATTGTATTTAGTTACGCAGTTGCGAAGAAATGATTTGTCAGAACACTGTGTTGTTAAACCGTCATCTGTGAGGGGTTTTAGATGCTAGTCAGTACTATAGCCCGTTCAGTTAACAGAGGCAGCTCAAGGTCACTGTACTGTATTTCCCGTTCACTGTCCTTACCTCTGCATGCAAAGGAGAAGCTAGCTGCGTGCTTACCTGGACACAGGTGTCAGCTAGGAGAGAGGTGAGGTGAGGAGAGGGTGCAGGAGAACATGACCTTGAGCCACCAGTTTAGAGTGAATAGGTTATAATAAAAGGCCACCTTGGTCATCGTGCCTATA
Organism: Vandiemenella viatica; assembly: GCA_031002005.1. NCBI lineage: Eukaryota > Metazoa > Arthropoda > Insecta > Orthoptera > Morabidae > Vandiemenella > Vandiemenella viatica. The sequence goes on from CM061919.1 coordinate 251,746,321, forward strand.
ACGCTATGTCACGGGATCAATAATGGCCAGAAATGTTTTCGCTCCTATTCATAAATCACGCTGCTACCATCGGATGGTTAGGCGGTGTTGCTGTGTACCGGAGCCCCCAAGTGCAACTGAGGGGGCCCTCAAGCTCTCTGGCTGTTACACTAACATAACAATGAAGGTTACAATTTTTTGTTGCTGTGATGGTTCATTGATGCGATCCTCCATCGCTTCCTATCTTGCGCTAACCTTTACATCTCAGCATACCCCTTGTAACCCAAGTTCTCAATTATCTGCTTCATATATTCTAATCTCTGTCTTCCTCTGCAGTTCTTACCTTCAACTGCTCCCTCCACTAACAAGTTAACCAATCATGCATGTCTCAAAATATTACCAACCATCCTATTATTTTTTCTGTAAGACTCTTCCACAAACTTCATTCCTCCTCCATCATTTACAAAACTCGTTCGTTTCGTATTTTATCGGTCCACTTAATTTTCAACATCCTTCTATAGCATTAAATTTCAAATGCTTCAATTTTTGTTCTTCCTGGTATTCCTAAAGTCCATGCTTCGCTGCCATAAACAGCTGTGCTCGATACACACACACACGCACACACACACACACACACACACACACACAAGTTCTGAGTCCTATATTAATATTTGAAACTAAAAGATTTCTCTTTTTTATGAAGGCTCTTTTCGCTAGTGCTATTCTACTTTTAACATCATTCCTGCTTCGGCCATCGGTTGTAATTTTACTTCCTTATCCAAATTCTCTAACTTCTCCTATCGCATCCGATCTTATTTTTATATTTAATCTACTATTACTGGCATCATTTCTGCTACATTTCAACGCTTTTGTCTTGCTTTTGTTTATATTTAGTACAAAAATTAAATTATAAACCAATTTAAAAAAATAGTTATTCCGTTTAAATCGCCACATCAGCTAAAAATTGCTTGTATTCGATCTATGCAGATGAGGCAAAAGAAGTTTGTTGACATCGTTTGGTAAGTAGTCCAGAAAACTCGAGACCATTTTAAATAATGAATGGAGAATGTCTGAGATGCCACCAATAGATGAAAATTGGTGTTGCTGTAGCGAAGAAAGTGGTTAATATAAAGAGGCGATTGTTAACTAGTAAAGTAGATAAAGCATTCAGGAAAAGACTTGGCAAATGTTTTGTATGGAGTGTGATAGTTAATGGGGCAGAGACGTGGACACTGAGACGAGAAGATGAAGCGTTGAGATGTGAATGTGGAGATGAATGGAGAGGATAAGCTGGACGGAAAAGTGAGTGATGTTGAAGTGCTGGAAAGGCTTGGTGAGAGGATGAAACTGCTCCAGGTCATAACAGAAAGAAGGAATAACTGAATGAGACACTTGCTGAGGGGTAACTGCTTGTTAATTTACGCCTCAGAAAGACAAGTTTTTTTTTAGGGGGAGTGAGAGAAAAGAGGAGGTACAAGATCATGGATGATATCAAATAGAACGGCAACTACACTAACATGAAGAGGAGGGCAGAAGAGAGGAGAGCACGGAGAGGAGCCAAGAGAAAACCTGAACATTGATGTTGATGAGTGTAGAAGCATTATTGTAGTTATTCCCCCCCCCCCCCAAAAAAAAAGAATTGTAGCTGCCTATGTATTTGCAAAGTATTTGTCCCAGACAACACCGCATCCTCCTCTACAGTCATACGATGGTCGAGTGGCAAATGTGGAATCGATATTCTCAGTCGATAAGAGACGCGAGACAGCTGCCACACTTCTCGATCAGCAAGATTTATGAGTCGAGATGGAGTTTAATAAAAGACAGTGGCGGGCTTATTAGATTCGTCCGAGACACCGATTTCCACTCGCGAGCTCCTCCTGCAGATGTGAGCTGAAGTGATTTCCTATTCGGAAATGGACGCTGAACTGTCGAAAGATCGACGAAGGTGTCGGAAATTGGGAGTCAGGAGATTAAATAGGTCGAAAATGGAGAATATGTTCTCAGCTTCATACCCCGCTCCCAATTTAATTATCTGCGTGAAAGTAACTCTGAAAGAGATATTTTATTTTCTTTTATAATAACCGAAAAGGAGTCAAGCTTCGTTCTTTGAGGGTTCGGAGAGAAAAAAATCACAAAGTCGTTATTATTATTATTATTATTGATTTAACTGCGATAGAGCTAACGCTTCGGTGGTAATTCCCCTATTCATCCAATTACCCCATTTTATATTATTTTTTAAATCTTCTTTTACAGTTGCAGTGTTAAATTCCTCCCCCATACACTTTTCGATTTGTAAATTTTTTAATTTTAAATTCGTTATACGTTTTTGGTAAATTATTCATAACTGCACACGGTAATTTGTTCCAATCCCTGAAACCTTTACCAACAAAAGAAAATTTTCCCACTCCCTTATGTATATAATTGAGAGCAAGCTTGTTGTCATGATCGCCTTTCCCCTTCCATGCACTATTCCTAATTCTTTGACCAATATCCCTCAAAGCCCTATCACCAACATATTTTCACTAATTGATTGAAGCGAAGTTTTTTTACCATAAGAGGTGGACAAATATGAATGTACGAAATTATCGGAGGAATCTTAAGTCAAATCCGAAACTAGCAGACACTGAAAATTCCATCGAAATGTTTGAAACAACGAATACTATTTAAAAAAGTGAATTATTACAATAAATTCTTCAATATGCGTGTATTGTAGGCAATTTCTTCTGTAGTAGCTTGATAAAGTAACAATTATTGTTTAATAAGTTCGCCAGTGTAACCGTTGTTGGAATTTTGTTTATTTCTGCATGCGTTTCGCCTCTCATCGAGGTATCTTCAGCGTTACGTTACATTTCTTTTGACACGTTTGGTCGCTGTTTCCCTGTCTCTTCAACCATGTCACTATTTACTTTAGCATGGAGGCAGATACTCACAAATTGTTTCATTATGCGTTGATATAAACAGTGGTGCTAAGTTAAATATTGGTGATCATCTCACTCTATGCATAACATACGTAAGTAGTAGCATGTTGGTTAAAGATACACTGGAAGAGCTACCAAACCTAACAGCAGACTTGTAACTGAAACTGGATTGCAGAAGATACCTCGAAGAGAGGCGAAACGCATTCGCAAAAAAAACCTAAAAGAGTTGCATTGACGTACTATTAAATAATAATCATTATTGTAAATAATCCAGTCTCAAATTTCATAATTTCGTGAAGGCGTGGAGAAAAATCAATTTCGCGAACTTTTAAAAGTTTTTGAAAATTTTTAAATGTTGTCAACAATGAATAGCGACAAATAAATAATTTAATAATTTACGTTAAAAAGAAAAGGTGGGACTGTGTATCATCTCTGGTCGGCATGGTATGAAGATTCTTTGGTGCGTATCTTTTTACTTTAAGAATACCGGTAAACTGTCATTTATTGGCCATTCAGATTCACGTATAGTCAGTCATTAGACGTACCGAATATTTTGAGCTGGATAATAAACCAAAGCAATACAAAAGTGATGAAATTTAGCAGAAATGATACCAATGGCAGTAGATTAAATTTAAAAATAGGGTCGGATGCGATAGGAGAAGTTAGTGAATTTTGCTAATTAGGAAGTAAAATTACAACCAATGGCCGAAACAGAAATGATGTTAAAAGCAGAATAGCACTACCGAAAAGAGCCTTCATGAAAACAATATCTTAGTTTGAAATATTGATCTAGGACTCAGAAAGAACTTTTTTAAACTCTAGCACTTAATGGCAGCGTAGCACGGACTTTAGGAATACCAGAAAGAAGGAATATTGAAGCCTTTAAACTGTGGTGCTATAGAAGTGCTGGGAATGTACAAGGTGCAAATTAAGGATGCTGGGAATGAAGTGTGGATATTAGTAGAAGAATCAGCAGTAGTAGTACTTGGAAAGGATGAGGTGACTGAAGCAAAAAAATTTTATTATTATTAATTTTAATTGCGATGGAGCTAATACTCCGGTGGCAGTTCCCCTAGTTATTTAATTTCCCCTTTTTATTTATTTTTTAATTAACTTTTATAATTGAAGTCTTAGATAAATTCGCCTCCCATTTGCTTTTCCGATTTAGAATTTTTAAAACCTTAAGCGTTTTTGTACTCACGTTCCAACCGCAGATTTTTTTCTGTTACTCTTAAAGTAATCTAATCAAAATTATTTTATTAATAAATAAATTACGCCAAAGCAATTGACTTTTTTGTATTTATTGGTCTTCCGTACGCGTTTCACTTCTTTTGCAGAAGCATCTTCAGCGGGTTTTTTTCTGTTCATTACGTACAAAAGTTGTAAGCAGGTTGTGTTGTGTTTTTGGGATGAATTATTATATAACTTATAATCTAATTACATTTTGTGGTCTATTGCATTTCTTTTAGCTCCATTCTCAACATCAGTGCTTTTGCATTTTTGGTGAGAAGTGTCTTCATTATTTTGGACTGCACTATGTGTTTTTATTTGCGAATGGTCATTCTGTTTTGTTTACTAAGCATCGAGTTTGTTTAGTTATGCGGTGTTGTTTTGTTTTTTTCATTCTTCCAATATTTCGCGGTTCTTTTCAAATATAAATGATTTCAGTAGTTGTGGTTTTGTATGTCCTTATTTATTGTTATTTTTCTGTATCGATGCTTCTATTTTATTTTAGTTTAAGTGTTTTGTATAGTGTGGGGTGTGTGAGGTTTGTGAATTCATTTATTACTCGTTTTCCTTCTGTTAGTGCTTTTTGTATGTGATAGAAAAAAACACGCTGAAGATGCTTCTGCAAAAGAAGTGAAACGCGTACGGGAGACCAATAAATACAAAAAAGTCAATTGCTTTGGCGTAATTTATTTATTAATATTATCAGCAATTGAGGAAAATAATCCACAACATCCAGATATTAAAATTAGTCTTTCTGTAACCAAAGCTACCGAAGACTGAATATTTTTGGTAAAAAATAAATACATCACCAGACCAGAAGATGGTTCATTAGGAGCTAATAATTTTTGGCACACTTTGATTTAACTTGTAAACCTTGCATGAGTAACTGAAAACACAAAAACAGACTAATTTCACATCATTTACAACCCGTACTTCAGGTACGATGCGAATTTCCAACTTTAATGATAATGTAATATTTACTATTCACACTAAAATCATGCATTTGGCACACAGTATGTGTATATCGCATGAACGGCGTGCCAGAGATCGAAAAACGAAAGCACGTAATTATTGTTACAGTAAATATTGTGCCTCAAAATCATGCCGTTCACTGGCCTTGAATAATTGTTGGTGGAAAAATAACGAAGCACATCAAACAGACCGAAAGGGCTAGTGAGGTGAACGAACCTCTACTTGACGCTTGAAACACACACGAATAATTTTTTTAATTGCATATGTGAATAGCTCTCGGCACAATATGAAGAGGGAAGTTATAATTTCGGAAATTTTTATATAATCTATTCAAAGTTAGTTTTTTTATATTAAAAAAAAATCCAGTTCAAACAACAGAATGGCTTGAATTACTGATAAAAATGATTAGTTTTTTCGTTGTGTTAAATTTGTAACCAGAAAATGAAAATCAGTTTGTGTAAATTATCAATATATTCGCCAGCGTCACTGAATTTTTATTTTGGTTTTTATTTTGACGGTACTCGTTTCACTACATTTTTCTGAGCATTTTCAGCCGTTATCTGAATGACGGTATAGTGTTAGTATTGATATGAAGTATACAAGGTGTTAAGAAAAGTATAAAATATTTCAGGAGGTGATGGATGGTATTCGTAACAATAAAACAAAAATGTCTGATAAACATTGGGTCGCAAACGGATTCTTTCGGAGTTAATAATAGGTCCGCAGTGTGATGCCCGTCAACGGCAATGCATAAAGCTGAAATTTTAGCAGAAAACTTTGCGCAGCAGTATGTACCAGCAGAACAACAAGAGGCCGTAGACATCGAAAAACAAGCAGAAGGGATCCTCCAAGCTCCAGCGAGGAACAGCCCCGAGCTGACAACACCAGGGGTAGTCCGAAGGATCATCAAAAAGCTAGCTACGAAAAAGGCACTAGGACACGATAAAATAGGAAATCAGCATTTGAAAAACCTACCAAAGAAAGCCGAAGTATTACTAACAAGAATCTTCAATTCATGTCTACTACAGTGCTATTTTCCGCCAATATGGAAAATTGCAAAAATAATGGCAATACCTAAGAGATGTAAAGACAAACGCTTAGCCGAAAACTACCGCACTATCATTCTACTCTCCACAACCTCGAAGGTTCTGGAAAGAGTGCTGATCAAACGAGTAAACGCCAGTCTTGGAGCAGAAAAAAACGATCCGAGCGGAACAGTTTGGATTCCAGAGCTGAGCAGAAGCGACCAGCCAACTATTATGGATAACTGAAAATATCAGTAGGAAGTTCAACTACAGCAAGTCCACGTCAGCCATCTTCTTAAACCTCGAGAAGGCTTACGACGAAGTATGGCACCAAAACTTGATATTCAAGCTGAGCACACAAACCAAAATTAAACATTGCTATATAAAGCTAATAGGAAGCTACTTGAAGGATCGAAGGTTCTATGTGTCAGTATATGGTGAAAGGTCGTCAATTCATACGATATCGGCTGGCATTACACAGGGGTCAAATATCGCGCCACCATGCTTCAGTGTATATGTGAATAACTCCCCGATACCGCCATACGTGAAGAAGGCACAATTTGCAGATGACACGACTATATAAACTTCCGGAAACAGGCATGACCTTAATATAATCCACCTACAAAGAGGAATAGATGAATTTACGGACTGGTGCCGCAAGAATAAGATTAAAATCAACGCGAAAAAGTACGCGGGAAGGTATTTCTCCAAAAGAGACCCATCCTACGAGGACAGCGGAACGTAATGGGAAGTAACATAGAATGGGTAAATGAACATCGATACTTGGGCATAACAATCGACAAAAAGTTGCTCTTCAAATAACACATAATGGACAGGAGAAGAAAAGGAATGGCAGTAGCACAAAACCTGGACCCAGTACTCCATAGCAACGACCTCGGAACAAGCAACAAGATACGAATATACAAATCAGTAATACAAACGTACAAATACGTAAACAACAAGCGTGCCAGTCTCCAGCAAATCACAATCTGTAGCAGAATCTGTAGACGGCCTCTGATGAATACCTAAGTCCTGGTCGAAACGTTGGGAAGAACAAGAAGTAGGAGTATTCAACGCAGCATTAATCCCGGAAGCAAATTATATTATATTAGTATAGTATGATGGCTGCGAAAACAACAAAATCTTTTATAATGAATCACAATATACTTCAATTGACCGTCTAAATCGAGAAACAAACATAGAGAACATAAATACAGAAATAATCATAATAAACAACTAAATACTTAGAAAATATAGACAAAATATGAAAAGACTGGCAACTCTGGGTACAGCGAAACACATGGCACAAACATAAAGTGCCACTTAGCACTTATATACAACCCGTATAATTTACTTCACGAAAAATATAGTGTTTTTTTGTTTTGTTTTGTTTTGTATCATCACCATTCGCTCCAATGTGCTGTTTTGATTTCGAAGGTTTATTAAAATGAATTTAAACAATAATGCACTATACTGCATTGCGGATTTGGCCTACGACATCTCTATGTTAGATCTTACGATATGTTTATATCAAAGGTGGCGGCAGGAAAGTCTGTCTTACTCGCAGAAACAAGAAAGTAGATGTACCTTATTTCATTGTGTTCTCTACATTGCAGTGGCGTTTCCTTGTGGAAAAATTCTTCACGTGCACAGAAGGTATTCGAATTGATTGGATGTTCCGGCAGAAGGATGTGTATGGAGTTGACAAATTGATACAGTGCGAAAATGTTTTGAAGAATCTAGATATAATCACAATATTTGTGGTGAATACCATGGCTGATTAATTATCGCATGCGCAAATCGTTCACGTATCAAAGGTGTCGGGTGCCAGGGATTATTTCCACATGAGGTGAATAAATTATATTCTGTACAATACTATACAATGACGTTATAATAACTCTCAAACCCAGCCTTCTGTGAATTTTAATCTTAGGAATTAAATATAGAGAAATGATAGTTTGCACTGTTTCTTCATGTGAATGAATATTGCTTTTATGGAAAGATACTCTGTAAATGATGTGTAATATGATTGGAGGTAGTATAATGTGGGAAATATTAATTGAATGCTTGTAATTATAAATGTTGTACAAACGACGGAGTATTCAGGACGATGTTCAGCTATCTGGAGTGTTTTATGTCGTTATTTTTATGTTTAAATGTATGTAAACGGCACAGTATTAACTTTCATTATCAAGTACTGTCTTCTAGGAGTTTCTCTAGGGATTATTTAAACTTGCGAAGATAGTAATTCGCAGATATTTTGGTAATTGTTTTTGAGAACTTGCACGATTCTTTTTAAAAATAGTTCAACAGTTTTTGTTCTCAGGAGTTTTTTTTAATGTGTTTTAGTGCTCCTGGACGAAATTGATGCATATCCTTGTTTTGTTCAGAGGATTTCGCCAAAATAAAAACAGCCAGATGAAAATTGTGTCATTGGTCTTATTATTTCATTGAACTATCTGATAATTTCAGAAGCTGTGCTAATCATTGTCCTTAGGTGAAAGGTAAAATCACCTGGCGACCGTACTACAGTAACCTGTTAATTCAAGAACTAATTAATTAAGTTGCAATCGCCACTATCTGAAAGGACCATGGAACGGAATCCTTGATGATGTCAATGCAATAATGTAATTATATTTAACGTATATCGGGAAATGGGGCCGTGATGAAATGAAAAATAGCATTTTACTAGTAATTACACAGGACATTTATTCGTGATTCGAACCCGCATCCTCCCGAATGTCAAAAGCGATCGTTACCGTTCACCCACCAGTAATACTGGTATCGAAAATAAACGATATTATCGTTAGTTAATATAATTGATAATGTTGATATATTAAGTTTAGATATTGCTACCCTGTTTATAATATTAATTATTTACATAGTTAATATTATTAACATTACTTTGTCTATTATGTTGTCTTTAGTGAAGAAGACTTAGTATTCTAGTTTACCCTCTAGATGCTGGGTGAAAAGCAAATTAAAATAAAATAAATAAATAAGACTTTTTTTTTACTTATGGCTTAACGCATCGTCAACGTCGAGGTGGTTAGAGGCGGGATGGGATTGGGGACAAGGAAAGGGAAGGAATTCTGGCATTGCCTTCTGAAGGAAGCATCTCGGCATTCGCATGGAGTGATTTGGGGCAACCATGGAAAACCCAAATCTGGATGTCCGGACGGGGATTCGAGCAGGTGTCCTCCCGAATGCGAGGCCAGAACGCTAACCGCTCACCCACCACTCTCGATAAATAATACAAAATGTGGCCTTGCTTTGGCAATGACATATTATACATGGATATATTTCCACTGCTTCCACTAGGTTAACACTGAACATCTGATCACAGTATACCATAATTTTTTTAACTGAACTGATGACTCAGCCTCGAGTCGCACGAGAGTTGTCCGCACAACTGACTAGCCAGTCACTTCAGGGTTGGTTTCTCGGGAGTTGAACATAGGTTTCCTTGCATTTACGCTGGTGGACGAGAAGTAGGCGTTAGCAATGCTCCTACTGCGAAGCGACTCTTGCAATTTTTTTTTTTAGTTGGACCGCAGGTGTGTTGCACCGGTGGATGAAGGTCCTTACTGTTGACATTAACGCGTCTTTAAAATCGATGCTTGGTGTGGGGAGGCAACCGCGACCCGACGAACGACAGTTTCGGCCGAAGTAATTTCAAACTCCAGTAACTCGGCTAAGAGTAGACATTGCTTCACCAATTTGGTCTCATTTTAAGACGAGAGACTAAAGAGTATGCCAGCACCGCTCCGACATCCTTGGCGAACTGCGTGCGCAAAGTAAACCCACTGCTTTCGATTTTCAAGATTCGACATCTGTACACAAATGGTATCATATCTCACAGACTTATTATTCGACCTGAGTAAACGAATTTTTGCTTTGAAGAGGACTAATATGTTTCCACTCGTTATGTACTTCATGTCTGTTTCTCAAGACCTCAAAAAGATACGAGTCTCTGAATTTGAAAAAGTTTAAAAAAATCTGATAATGTCGCGATATATGAGGGCAAAGTATAACCAGGATTACAAAACTCAGACACGAGAAATCTTGTAGAGTTTTGACATTTTTATGAGTTATTTAAATAATTTAAAAGACATTTTTATCCTACTTTCCACACTACTACCCTGTATTCAGTAAACGTAAATTAAAAATGAATTAATCGGCCAATTTAATTGAATTGTTTATTTTTATATGTCTCGAAATATTTCTTATAATTTACTAGACACGACTGACATTTTCAAGAATATATACGGCATTGCTGGACTGGTTGATTTTTTACTGGAGGGGACAGTCGAAGTTAAGAACGGAAGAGGAAGACAGAGATTACAATATATATTTATATATAAAACAGAATAAAAAACACGGTTTGTCGGATAGTGCTTAAATCGAGATTTTTTTTTTTTTTTTTTTTTTTATGAGAATACTTCTAAAGGCGCGTTAGGTGATGTTAGGACGGGGGTAAATATGTGAGTTCGCTACTTCCCGTCACCGACATACTATGACGGGGTTACGCGTGTGATATAAGCGTTGGACGCTTTTTGGATGGGTAAAATCTTATGAGTTCGCGTCACCAACATGCTAATGTTAACAGTATATGTGTAGCTATAAGGGGCCATCCATAAATTACGTCACATCTTGAGGGGGGGGGGGGAAGGAATCAACAAGTGTGACATCGTGTGACATCGTGTGACAAGGGGGAGGGGGGGACGTGTTATAAACTTTGTGACATCACATGCATGATTTGTATCACTTTTTTTTTTTTTTTTTTAAACTGCTTAACGTCTCCTATAACAACTAGGTCTATAGAGACGGGTCACTTTTTGGCTCGTGACGGAAGATGAAGATGATGTTGACACATCGAATGTTCCCAACACTATCGAAATCAAGAATGAAGTGACTATTATGCCAATAATAATCAGTATCAAGGAATGGGTTCAAAATCCATGGACACATGATGACTCAATTTTGTATCATTAATTCGATTTTTTTATGTTTTTTTTTATATTTTCTTAAATGTTTGATTTATTGTTGATATTATTTTTTTAACTAGAAATACATAAATCATTTTGGAAGTGCTGTTTTTTTTGTAAATTTAAAATTGCAAAATATGTGACGTCACACCAGGGGAGGGGGGGGGGTCCCACAAATGTGACAACTTGTGACATGGGGGGAGGGAGGGGTCCAAAAATCATGACGTAATTTGTGAATGGCCCCTAAGTACGACGTCTTGCGCTTGGACAACAGTGAAATTATAGGTTACAGTCGTATCTAATATATAAAAATGGACGTCTTTTGTTTTCCACCCAATGTTCTTCATAGAAACACACAGTTTTATCCGATTTTGTTGGAACTATGCTTACGTAGACTTTACAACAAACAGGAAAGTACTGTTTACGTTTGATTTACAAAAACCTAAACCGTCTCCTGCTTTCCCCCCTCACGTTAATTTCTGTAAACGTTTTTCATACAAACAGTATTTATCCGATTTTGATAGTACTTAGCACACGTATACTTCAAAACCAGGCGGTCTGGTAGCTCAGCGGTTAAGGCGCTTATTTCCGAAAGATTCTGTCTCTGGTCGCGCATTCGAATCCCGTGGTGAGCAGGAATTTTTAGGAGTTGTATTTGACTATGTGAGATATGCCAGAACGCTTCCGTGCTTCCCCTGTACCCGGTAGCACTACCGGGTTAGGTTAAGGCGGTTAAGACAGGGGCGGAATGTGCAGCCAACAGAAACCTTGTCACCAGGTCATTACGACACAAGGAATTTTTATTATTTAGCATATCTGTAGCTGTAAATATGACGTGTATGATGCGCGTATGATATCGATAGTTTTCACTTCTGCCGGCAGTCCCCAAAGAATGACAATTGTTTTGTTTGGTAGCTTAACTCTTTAATATTCTGTTTCTCCATTTTTCTCATACCTTTCTGCTGATACCTGAAGTAATTGTATTAACACCGCTATCTTCTAATTTCTTCTCTCGGTCTTGTAGTGGCATACTGTGATCGATCTAAAAAAGAGGAAACTTCACTAATTTGCTTCCCATCTTTCTGTAGACACAACTGCCCGCTGTATTCCGATTACATCACGGTATAACCAGCGTCGTGAGTTGTTACGTGGATGGGGACTATAGTGCGCGCCACAAACGATGGGGGATCGCGCAGAGAGAGAGAGAAAGAAATAGGAATGACAGAATATTTGACGTTACCGCGTTTAACTACTCGCTGTGCACTTCTAAGGCTAATATCACATGCTTCAGCAGTTCTCTCCTGAGCTATGGTAACGTCGCAGTTCGGCCATCTGGCATCTGTTTCGCAATTAAAATGCTTGTATACTTTAAAAATTTGCTCTCTGCTTTGACTATGCAGAACCTTTTGCTGCTTGTCTTCCATTATTTAGAATAGGAATGATTGCAATGCTCACTGATTTACAACCGCCTACTTCACAAAAAAATCGCATTCGACACTCGTGTTACAACGACAGGCTCTGGACTGTTTCTGAATCCGAATGGCTACTGGCAGAGCGATGACGTAGATACGCATATCCTCGATAAACTGGGCCGCCATCGTTCGTGGCGCGCACTATAGTTTGATGAATTTTGCTGGCAGTATTCGCACGCGTGGTCGGAAGACCTGAAGCCCTCCCACGCAGGCAGTCTGTAAATAGAGGCACCGCCCACAGCACGTCACCTTCCTCTGTGCTGTGAGAGACGCAAACCAGCGAGATTACAACAACACCGCCTGATTACAACAACCTACCTGCATCTATGAAAACACTAATGAATCTGTACATTGTAACTTTGTTTTGAGCCATCCATTCTCAGTATCAGGGACAATGGCAGTGGTGTTCCACTGTTAATACGTCACAATTTTTCTGTTTAATTGATACTAGTTCGTACCCGCGACTTCATACGCGTGGATTAAGAATTTTTTGCCAGAATTGAATACAGAAAGATTTTGGTAACGAAGGATTGGACCCAAAAAACACCGAGTCGGCATAATATGACAGGAAAGCTATCACTATATCATTCTACCGTCGAACCAGTCTCTTGAAGAGAATCAGTTTCCAACATATTTCTGTCACCATTCGATAAGGTCTCAAAATTTCGTGACTACAACTATTAAACATACGGGAGAAAATGTCCTGTGCCCTTCATACAGATTTTCTTGTCAAATTCCACCAACATCGATATAGCCATTTGGTCGTCAAAACGTAACAAAAAGACAGAGACTTACTTCAGTATATAGTATTATTACTGCGGTTCACACACTCTCTCTCTCTCTCTCTTTCTCTCTCTGACTGCAAACAACCCCTGAGGATTCATTATAACGTAAAAAAGTGTACACCTACAGCATTGCAAGACTACCTACGATTTGCCTCGCATTGCACTTTGTGATATCTACAGTTTAACCTTCAATCCGAATAACCTACGGCCCAGGCATGACTGTTACGATCAAAAACAATTTTTTAAAATCTTAGCTTCCACGAAGATTTGAACGGGAGACCACGACCCAAACATTTGTAAGCAAGCGCTTTAACCACTGAGTTGTCTGACCAATACACGGAAAAGCAGTATACAGACGTCCATATCCAACGCGTCTGTCTATCGCCATTCAGTAGTATTTCGAAATTATGAGACAACATGTATTATTTATACAGATAATTTTTCAACCAAATGTAGACCGTATTTTTTCTCCTTGTTTCAAAGGATAAGTGTGCAAAGTTTCATCGAGATCGGATGAAAACTGTGGATTTGTATGAAGAACAAACAAACAAACATACATACATTCATCTTTATATATATAGATATCTCTCTGCGGACGTGCGCCTGTTTGTATAGCTAGCCCGCCGAGCGTGGTGCTTACGCTCTGGTCTGGCATTCTGGAGCAAACCCCTTTTCGGTCATCCAGAGTTCGGTTTTCCGTAAGCAAAGGAGGCTAGACGCAAGCTCAAGAAGGACTGGGTGTCGTAGTGACTAGGACATCGTAGATGAGTTAACAGGACGTGTTACAAATGCGATCCGATAATTTCGGTTGCAACTCTCTTTCTAAGAGCCTCGTAGAAAACCCAAATAAAGTTTGGTCGTACATACCAAAAATCAGAAAAGTAATGTATTTTCAGATGACGTAATGAAAATTATTGATAGAGGTTCACAAATTGATGCAATTTTTCCGAAATTTCAGGAAGCCATCGATTCAGTACCTCACTCCTTCGTGAATGGATAAAAGATTTTCTAGCTGATCTGTCGCAGTAGGTCGTCGTTGATGGAGAAGCTTCTTCTAAACTGGATGTTACATTGGGCGTCCCTCGGGGAAGTATAATAGAACCACATCTTTTCTTAATTTTCATAAAAGATCTTGGAGACAACGTGAAGAGCAGTTTGAGATTGTTTTCTGATGATGCGGTCATCAACAGGGAAGTAAGCAATTCGACCGACTGCTTAGAACTTCAACGTGATCTGAATGTTATTACGGTATCGTGCGACAAATGACAACTTTGTAAAAAGTGCAAGGCAATGCGCATTACTAACAAAAAGAATCATTTTGTTCAAGGATACAAAGTAAACAGTTCAGTTATTAACATGGCCGATTCCGTGAAGTATTTGGGAATAACTGTACAAAACAACGTGAAATGAGACTTGCGCATCAATTCGGTTGTAGGTAGAGCTAATTCTAGGCTGTGATTCATTGGTCGAATCCTGAAAAATTGTAATGAACAAACAAAGAAGATAGCGTACAAAACTCTCGTGCGTCTCGTCGTTTGGGACCCGTTTCGTAGAGGACTGATTGACAGCACAGAGAAAGTACAGAGGAAAGCCACTCGATTCTTGATTGCTTGCTACAATCCTTATGAAAGCGTCACAGAATTGATTCACTGATTCGGCAGGGATACTCTGGTTGACAGACGACGTAGGTTTTGTTAGAAACTTATTGCTAAACATACGTACAGCCACTATCATTTACGAGTGCGGTGAAATACTTCGTCCACCTACCTATTTGGGCTGCAATGACAAGAGTGATAAGATTAGAGAAATAAGATGCCGTACTGATACTTATTCTTTCTTTCCTCGCGTTATTCCGGATTTGAATGCAAAGAGCGGAAATTAAGTTTGGTACAATCCAACCTCTGCCTCCCAAAAATGTGTGAATTGCAGAGTATATAAAATGTAGATCTGTCTACAGACGTGGACTTGGTTCTATAACTAGCCCACCGCGCATGGAGCGTAAGCTCTGTACTGGCATTCGGGTTCAGACCCCTGTCCGGCCATTCAGATTTCGGTTTTCCATGATTTTTCGAAATCACTACAGATGAATGTTGCGATAGTTCCTTTAAAAGATCGTGATAAAATTCCTCGCTTTTCCCTGGACGAAATACTCTCCAGCCTGCAATGATTTCGACGTTGAGTAATCGTAAATCCTTACAATGCTCTCGATATTGTTGGTTATTGATCATGATGGGATAACTAATATTTTGTTTAAATAATTAAAAATTGTATGGCAGTATTTGTTCTACAAAAGGTTTCTCACATAATAGACTAAGTTTTTTTTTAAGTTTTCTTTTTTAAAGATTGTGTGACATCTAGTCATCTCCATATACATCGATGTATCAAAAACATCGATATTTATTATTCGATGCATCGAATCAATTAGATGCATCGCTTACTCTCGATATTTAACGATGCATCGATGTAATTCATTCGATACATCGGAATAACCCACGCGCTTTTTAGAAGCGATAGAACTAGTTAAAGAAAAACAAAAACAGGAAATTCTATCGCTATACGTTAATTTTTCACCTACAAAACCGCATTACATTTTTATTTTAATGTAAATAAAACAGCAAAAAACTACAATTTTCTTGAAATGTCTCGCCATTGTAAGGTAGACGTCAATGATATATAACATTCGCATAGACTTTTCTGTATAGTGTATGGCCTTTACTTGCTCTATGGGCTCATAAAAAGTAAACAAAATAATAGAAGACAGCTGCAACTAAACAAATATCTGGGGATAAATATTAAACCAGTAGGAAAATAATACCATTAGTGCACTGCATGCTTCCAAAAAGCAAAGTAATTGTGACTGATGAACCCTTACTGATGGAAGCAGATAGCTCATCCTGAAAGAAAGAAATAACGGATGGGTGCTATCGAACAAGTTTCGTCTTTAGCTATCGTGAACTTATTGGAACCATGGCTCAAATAACTACATTTTGAATACAAATGGCTTGTTAAAATGCTGTTCAAAAAGATCAATGATATGATGAAGAAGGAGCTGCAAGGAAAGCGAACAGAATCAGATTCAGACAGTTCGGACAAAACTGTGGAAGATTTCAGTCTTTGGACAGATCACACAAAGTATTTCATCGAAACTGGAAATCAAACAGGGCCGAAGATGAGCTGCCTGTCTACATGAGGACTCCGGCTAGCTTGATAAAAATCTGTTAGAAGTATGGATCGATTATAAACATCAGATTTCAAAATTGTACGTAATGGCTTATAAACATTAATCAGTACCATCAGTAATACTTCTTTCGAGAGCTGCACAAGCTTTAAATCAGCAATGTAACATAATACTACAAGGAAAGTGGGTTAGTAAAATATTATTTGTCCAAATTTTAGAGAAGTAATATTGGGATTTCTAAATTCGAATTAGATTAAAATCCCCAATACTGACTCTCTTTCTATGTTTCCCCGCTTTCCTTGTATTCTTTTTTCTTTTCGGATTTCTAATTTAGAAATTCCAGACATCCTTTGTAAAAGACTAATTGAAAATATAATTCAAATATATGACTCATCTTCTACTTTCCTAATATTTCTACTTTCCTAACCTTTATTAAGTGAAATACAAATATTTTTATTCGATGCATCGAAAACATCGATGTTTTTTATTCAATGCATCGTGAAACATCGATGCAAAGTTTCGATGTATCACATCGAAAAAAACATCGATGTATTTTCTCCATGAACATCCCTAGTGACATCCATGAAAAATACTCAAGGTTTGGAAATGTTTTTGCGTTGCTAGTATTTTTGGGTTTTATTAATCACTAAATACAAAAAGAGTTTCGTGGCTCGATACAGTCAGTGAAATTATCAGCTGTTTATGATGTTAGTAGTTAATTACAAATGCGGTAAAATAGACCCATCCGGAGTTTTTAATTTATTTATTTGTTATTTCATTTCCCCACACACGGGGCTGGGCTGGCAGCGGGTGACGCCCGCTCTTCAGCCTTGTAATTTTTAATTACAACTCTTGTCTATTTGTTATAATTTAGCATTCTTACAATAGTTTACAGTATACTTTGCATATGTTACAACAAATATTTTAGTATATATTTTTTATAATGTTGTACAATTTTATTTTACTTTTAGAACATTTTCACACAGTTTTAAGATTGCTGGATTGTTCCATAATAGATTTAATTAATTCTGGTATTTCATTATCTTCTGTGACTGACAGTTATGATTGAAATGATGGGTATATTTCTGGGCGGATGTGTTGGTTGGGTATAGGGAGGCTATTGAAGTTTCTATTGTTTAATGTGTGTAGTGCGTAGAGGTGGAGAGCTGGTGGTATATATTTGAGATATGGTTTTAGTGCGTCTGGGGTTTTGACATGTGGAGTAGAGAGTGGGTTGTGTGTGTTGTTTCTGCGTACTGTGAAGGATATTCTGAGGCGTTAGAGAAAGAGAAGGAGGTGCGGAAAGGATATTTTATCGTACAGGGTGTGGTTTGGGAAGGGTAGGCGGATTCTGTAAGCAAGGCGGAGTGCATGGCGGTCTATTATTTGCAGTTCCTTGTAATGGGCTGGGCATGCGGATATCCAAGCGGTGTTGGCATATGTTAAAATTGGTCTTACTAAATGTTTTATACGTATGGAGTACAGTCTCGGCGTTTAGACCCCACCTATGTCCTGTCAGTCTTTTTATCAAGTTAAGTCGAATTTCAGCTTTGTCTTTGATCGTCTTTAGGTGGACAGTCCAAGTCAGCTGGCGGTCTAGCGTCTATCCCAGATATTTGACTGTTTTTGTGAGCTTGATATGTTTGCCGTAGATTGTAATGTTAAAGTCATGTTGTCTAAATCGTCTTGTAGTTCGTCCAAAAATTATTGCTTGCGTCTTTTGTGGATTGATTGTCAGTCTCCATTTGTTACACCATTCCATAAAGCTGTCTAAGTGTTTTTGTAATGCTTTGGCGGATTGTTGAAGGTTATTGCAGCAAGCGAGGTAGGCGATGTCGTCGGCGAATTGTAAGAGGTAGATAGGAGAGAGTGGTTGGGGAATATCAGCTGTGTACAATAGGAAAAGGAGTGGGGAGAGGACGGAACCTTGAGGCACACCAGCATTTGGAGTAAAGTACCTGGAACGGGAGTTATTAATGATGACGTAGGCTTGACGGTTAGTAAGGAAGGATGCAATAAGGCGGATGCAGGATATCGGTAGCGCGTATAACTGTAGTTTAAATAATAGTCCTGCGTGCCGTACTTTGTCAAAGGCTTTCTCCACGTCTAAAGAGATGAGGATGGCTGATTTCTTTTTGTTTAGTTGATTTGTCACTAGTTGCGTCAGGTGGAGAAGCTGGTCGTCGACAGAGTAGTTTGGTCGGAAATCGGCTTGGGTGGGTGGGAGTGGAAGGAGTTATTGCAGATGTTGGTGGATGCGGCGAGTTAGAATTGTTTCAAAGACTTTGCTGAATACGGATGTGAGGCTAATAGGGCGGTACGAGGAGGGTTCAGATTTGGATTTGTTAGCTTTAGGAAATAACAGTATTTTTGATATTTTCCATTTTTCCGGATTTATGCCTGTATATAAGATTGCGGTATAGAGGAGACCCATCTGGAGTATATGTACATCAAATTTATTAACAAATTGTAAAAAAAAGCTACCTGTGAGAAAAACAAAGCCTTTTTTCTTTTAAAAGTGAGAGGTATAACGTTTCAAAAGCAAAAGCGTGATACAGAAATTAATGGACATATTTTAAAGAAGTTGCACTTTGCGACAGCTGTTTTCACTGGTTGGGACACAGGACACGTTTTATCCAGATTAATTATGAATTTTTCTATGATACAGAAACCGAAACAGTCGAAAACCGTAAATTGTGAAATTTTTTACTTTGTTACCGCAACTCTAAAAAAAAAAAAATCTATAAATGGATTTTAACGAAATTACACACATTGATATCAAGTGGCACTGGTTAAGAAATATAATACTTTTTACTGTAGATTATTAACATAATTTCCAAAGAGTCTAAAGAAATTCAAAATACTAAATTCCGAATTTTTTCTCTCTGTTTATGTAACACTCAAAAATGGATGGATTTTACCTAAACTGCATGTAGTACTAGTTCATATAACCGGGTAAACAGTGTACTTTCCATCCAGTTTTTTAAAAAAGAGAACGTCGCGGTTAGTCCTAAGTACTTCTGTTCCTGTGGTTTTTGTATGGGCTCGGGAAAATCGTAGGTCAGTCACTGAGCATATGTCATCAATCAGCATATGGGATACTTTTTTTTTATCTATATGATACAGAGGGAAAAATCCTAAATTTTATAATCTTTGCGTGTACAGACGCCTCACATAGAATTTAATGATTTGGTTTCAGAGGAACTTCACACAGTGACGGCTTATTGTACCATATTTCGTTTGTGATACATAAGCCAAAGAATTTTTGCATGAATGTTCACGAATCAAGTGATAACCAACCATATCAACGCAAATTTATACAGTCGTAGCTGACGTCACTTTACTGATACCTTACGTTATGTTTTGATGTGACAATGGCATGCTGATTCAGTACGTTTTTTCCTTTTTTTCGCTGCCTCAATGGCTTTTCTGTGCAGTCCCATTGCCATTAGCAACTTAACTGCTTAGTTTCAGGTTGTTGTTTTGGGAACACAATTTTATTTCACTTTTGGTGGATAAAATGCTATGGACGCCGTCGGCGCGGTTTAATAAAACGCCCCACTTGGTTCGTGTGGTCAGTTGGGGATCATCGCCATAATCAGCTGCGTTAGATCGCTCTCCGAAACAACGTATAGATATAATGGTGTGTGAAGTTATTTTATTCTTTATCCTTACATTGGAAATAAGTTTTAAGACAATGTTAATTTTAACTATGCACAGACCTCTGAACGGTTACAATTTTACTGTTAAATTTTGAGTCCTATTTAGACTCTGTAAATTTTCTATGTGTAACGCGCTTTGACAGTGTAGCCTACATGTCAAATATCACATAAATGTATTAGAATAAAAAAACTGTTAATCGTGTGGTTCGTTAAAAATTTCTGGCTAAGCAATAGAAATACATACCCAATGTAATGTGATTATCGTCTTAGATGAACTACGAGATGCATTAAAGTTTAAATTATGACTATTATCTATTCAAAACCCGGTATTATACAGCTACATGCTGCTTCTCCTCTCACATGGCGAATCTTATTATCATTTATTAAAATAATTTCAATGGATCGCAAGCTCCGCTGACAATTTCATCCAATCCCGTTTTTCCCTTGTGTTGTACCTGCCTATTTTTCCCCCCTTTATGAATTTTAATTTTAAATTCTTTCAGCATTTTTTCTAAATTATTTATAAGTTTGTTCCTATTCCTGAATTCTTTACCTACCGATGAAAACTTTCTCTCTGTCTTATGCCTGAAATCGAGTGTCAGATTGTAGTCATGGTCATCTTTTCCCTTCCATACACCACTTTTAATTCTTTTTCCAGTATCCTTCCAAGTTTCATCACCAATATACGCGCTTTGTACACTCCCAGCACTATCTTCATCAACCTTCTGCCTTCCAGTGAATCACAGCCCATCTCCTTTATTAAATCAGTTAGTTACTTTGTTCTGCGCTAATTCCCACAGACAATTCTAGCTGCCCTCCTTTGTGCCAGCTTCAACTTTAAAACTTGATACCCAAAATGTTGTACCCGTTTGTACTGGCCAGTTGAGATTATTATTAAATGTTAAGATATTTACACTTCAAGCCTTCAACAAGCAATTCCTTCTGCATCATACAATCACAAACAACTTTTTTTAAAAAGAAAAGCTTGTTACTCAACAAGCCGACACTTCTTGGCATTTATTTTTAATCAGTGATGACCTGCTTAGCATTCTAGTACCTTACAATTGTTGTTGTTGTTGGTTTTTTTTTTTTTTTTTAAATCTGTTGCTTATATAATTGTCGTTGGTAGGTTCTCTTCCATCTTCAAAACCTTCGTTCCGGTAATTTCGTGCAAGTGGAATTTGAGATTTGCCATTTTGAGTTATAATAAGTGATAATTTTTATTATAAACCAGCTGGTACCCTCGACTTCGTTTGTGTTTGTCAAGAATTCTGAAGGTTTTTCTGTTTTAGCGCTGAACCTTAAATATTTCCAAGATAATAAGTAGCCTATGATAATCGCTACCAAATAAATAATCCACCAGCGAACTTTTAGTCTAAATCGGTTGACACACTAAAAAGTTGCATATTAATTATTTATATTTGTTAATAAATGACAAAGATGAAAAATTTGTTGTATTCTAGAACATTCTATTTCGTTCAAGAAAATTCTAGAATAGTTTAATACATTCAATAATATTCCATTATATTATAGAAGATTTCAAAGATTTTTAGACCACTACTTTAACCACCATATCTGCCATACTCCCACAGCTACCGACATGCAAGCAACACAATGTATGATGCAAGATTTGAGGCTACTACCACACACAAACACCAGTGGACTGCGCTAGGTAGTTGGGTCTGCAGAATGAAATATAGGGACACATACGTTTATGTATAAGATTTATAAGTTGTTATCTAGCCACATTAAAGTTGTTCATAATGATCATTTTAATATTTTCGGAACTCGTGTTCTATTTTTCATCGTAGCTGTCACTAGTGCCCAATGTCCGTGAGTAGGCGTATGAGTTTCTTCTTGGAAATCTTATAGTTATTCAGGAATGATAACATATTAGCCTATGCTTTCACTTCAGAAATGTTATATGCAATCAGTACAGAAATAAACTCATCTGTATGGTTTAAAGTGGAGAGCAAAACTTTATTAAGAACTGACTCTCAACACATAGTGGGATTAAAACAACATTTCTCGCTGTTACTTTGTAAAAAACTGTTCAATAAATAATTTAGGAGCATTATTAATTTTAAGGAAACTTTAAATGATTCTACATTAAAGTTTTTCCAATTTTTGTTAAATATCTAATTTAATATTTGATTGTTTGGTTTTCGTTGTGTTTAATCCGAGGTAATAATCGTTATTGAATCTGGTTGTTAATGTTTTAGGTTAGGAACTTAGGAGTAGTTTACCATATCATTGTTAGTAAAATTATGTTGTGGAAATTATGCCTAAACGACTGTTGCCTTATAATCATACTTGTGTGTTACGAAAGGGAACGGTCTTTTGATTCATTGGTTAAGGCGCTTGCTGTAATATGTTCTTGGTGAGGTGCAGGGTTCAAATCCCGGTGGGGACAAGAGTTGTGTTCGATCATATCAGCTACGCAAGGACGTCCTGAGGCTCGTATTCCGCTACAGTGGCGGAATGCGAGGCAAATCGAAACTCTATTACCAGGTTACAAGACACACGAACCTGCTTTTTACTTTGTTACAAAAGTTTTACTTTAATTTAAACTATCAGAGAAATATCAAAGGATCACCTCTGCTTTGTTCTCCTTCTTGGTTCTTCTCACTTCCATTCGAATTTATTTATTTTTTAAAATGCAACTCATTTGTTTCTACTATTCTTTAAAACTGCCACGGAAGATTTTATGGTTGTTGATGAACCACAGAGCACAGAGTACTTCCGCATTATATTTGAAGCTGTGCTGCATTGCTTATGTACTATAATGTAACGCTGTCGCCACATTCTAATGTGCATTTTTTATTATATAAATCATAATGTTAGAGTAATTTACATAAATCTTGGGCGACCACATAAATTTTTTTTTTTTTTTTTTGTTTTGTAATTTCCTATAGTACGCGAGATTCCAAGTGGGGACTGTAATGCAATGATGAACATTCAGTGTATCTTGTTGCAAAGAATATTAAAGAATTATTGAGCTGTGTAGGCTTGAAGCTAATTGTGGCCTTCCCGAGCCACGGCGACAGGAAGTCGGAGATAAAGGGTTTTGCCCGACAACACTGGTTTCCACAACAGGCCACTGCCCCGGTGCGAAAAACCCGCTACCCGAATCCGCTCTCACCCCGCGAACTTAGAGGAATATTTCCGAGCTCTGTGATATACACGGGGCAAATAAGATATCGGGGATATCATGTGACATTAGGTGACATTAGGTGCCAACCTCAAGATCCAATCCAATTGAGCACATAACTTAAAATCCTGGGAATGTTCTGTTATCTTCGAGACTTCAAGGGGCGGAGCTAGAAGTTTCCTCGCGAGATCGAAGAGCGACGAGCTTCATTCGATTAAATTCAATTCTAGTCTGTGGTGGACTCCGAAAGTTGGCTTTTCTCGCTAACTGTTGCAGTCCGACTCCTGGTGTCGGAAAACTGACGCTTCCGGCTGGGTGGAGCAATTTTCGCACGGCGACATCGCCAGTAATGCAATGATGCGCATTACCAGATCGGACGTGCCTGTAGCCGGCTTGTGAGACAGTCTCACATACCGTGGGTCATCTCCGAACACCACAGACAATGGTAAATCATTAGGACCAAGCCATCTGATTGTGCTTTCTGTGAAACTGAGCCCTTAAGCGTCTTTGAGGTGATAGATCCATGTTCTAACTTTGTAACTGAAAAACCCCTGAGCTAGCGGCGTAATTTTCCAGAACTAGTTATTATCGAATGGCAAGTGAACTGACAAAGTAAGAAATGAACGAGTTTTGGAAATAATGGGTGAGAAAAGAAGTTTGTGTAAGAAGCTTACAGAAAGAAGAGACAGGCTGGTAGGTCATATTATGAGACATGCTGGATTGGTTAATTTGTTAGTAGAGGGAACAGTCGAAGATAAGAACTGTAGAGCACGACAGAGATTAGAATATATGAAACAGATAATTGAGGACGTGGGTTGTAAGGGGTATGTAGAAATGAAGAGGTTAGCACAGGATAGGAAGGGATGGAGGATTGCATCAAACCAGTCGAATGACAGACGACAGCAAAAAAAAGAATTGTTTATTCGTGGCGCCCATAATTTTTGGAAATATAAAGTCACAGTATTATTATACCTATGTCTGAGGTTGTCATAACTTGTATTGTACATTGTTTCCAAGTATCATTCTTTCTTGCATATTAATCCTGAGATGGATTTAAAAGTAAATTACAATTGTTTGCTTGCTCATGACGGCTAATTGTATCTCTGAGAGTTGCTTTTGTGGTTTTGCCAATTTGTGTTAATGTTAACGGAAAATTCGCTCAGACTTGTAATCGCCAATGATAAAAAAAATAGATGTCATATTGTGACAGTTTTCCTGTATTCCAAATAACGTTGGGATTCTTGCAAAAATCGATTTTTCACTCCTTCATAAAACAAAATTAAAATCCCTCCATATTAATGTTAATAATTCATTTATAAATATTAACCATATATATTCATGTCCACCAAGGCATTACTACATAGTACGAACACATTTCTTTATTTGTGTGTATGTAAACTGTAATATATGATCTCTAATAGGATCGTGATCATTCTATTACAGTTTGTAAACGTTCAAACACAGAGTCCTCGCAAATAAAAGGCCAATTTTGTCATGTGCAAACTAACTCAGCACCTCGGAGCAATCACACAATGGTGGGAACTTTGGAAAATAAAAATTAACCCATAAAAAAGTCAGGCAATTTTATGTTCACAAACACATTTTGGAAACCCAAACAGAAAATCTCGCTCGATGGAATGGACCTCCCGTGGTGCAACGGTAAAATATTTAGACTTGAAATTTGATAGAATATTGGCAGGGCTCAGCAGCATTCAAAACGCGTGTAATATAGGTTCGGCACGACTCCACCAACTGTATCAACTGCTCAAGGAGAAAAACCTTAGCATTAAGACCAAACATAGAATATATAATGTAGTTATAAGACCTGCCCTGCTCTATGGATCAGAATTATTTAGTATGAAAGCAAATACTAATGTAAAGAAGCTGCAAACCATACAAAAAAATTCTAAGAATTATTGTAGATGCTCCCCGGTACATGTAAAACCTACGCATACATCAAGACTTAGACATCCCTAAAAACACCGAGTATATAAAAGAGAAATCGACTACCTTCTACCAAAAACCACATCTTTCACCCCACCGACTAATTAAAAATATAGGAAAACAAATTGAAGCTGTAAATTACAATTGCCTCGTCACAACTCTAACTAAAAATTACTGGGTCTAATAACAACATTACCTAAAAAAATGACATTATGACTTTCATAAAAAGTCAACTCACAACCCCCTATTCAGAAAAAAGTTAGTGGGGTACAACGCCCTGGTACTTTCGTCTTACACTGGTTTCGGCCCAACCAGATGTCTGTCTGTTTGTCTCATAAAAAATGATAATACTATTCCGTATATATTACACTATTACACTTATGCTTACTTATACAAGTATAAAAACAGCAACTACAACATTTTTCTTTGTTTGCATAGATGTTATGTTGATTACTATGGAAACTTATTGCATATTCGCATTTGCACATTAAATATATTTCGCTAATATCCGTATACAGAATTTAGAGACAAGTGTTTTTTTTTTACGTTTTATTAGGTAACTATGTAGCTAATAGGGATGTTAAATCATGACATTGGCTATTAAAATGTATAAGTCAAGCGTGCTCTGACAAAAAAAAGAGTTTCAGCTTCCGTCATATTAACATCTAGAACCACAGAACTAATCGGGTAATAACAGTTCTGTATCCTAATCGACGTGTAGTTTCGTCCAAATCCGTTTGTTAGTTACAGCTTGATGAAGATAGATAGATAGAAGAAAATTAAAACATTTGCCGTTTTGTCGAGTGATTCGTCGGGGGCTACATCACTAATCATAAAAACGCATCGCATTCGTTGGACGATGACAAAACTGTCACTAAGTGTAGTTTAATCGAAACAGTTCATCAATTTTTGCGCGATACGTGTTCAGTTAGACGAAAATTCAAACATTTCCTGTTTTGGACTTTGTGGAATCTGGGACTATAGCATTAATTAGATAACCACATATCGGGTGCTGTGCAAAGTACGGCCAGTAGAAAAAACTGTTAATACGGGTTGAAAATGTGATTAATGCATTCCTTAGGCATTTCTATTTAAGAAAAAGTGTACGTGAAGTCGAGAAAACAGGTAGGAAAGAAGTAATATAGTGAAATTCGTCGGGTTACGTGCGGTATTAGCCGATGTGTAGCAGCCATTTTTACTGGGAATGTGCTATTCCTCAAGCTGTACACATGTTGATTTTCAAAGAGCTGTATTGGTGGTCGTTGTGGTTAGGTTGAAATACAGCCTGGACCGGAATTACGACTAATATTCCGTAGTGTAAAGTGGATTTTGAACGACTAAGGAGGCCGCCATGCCGCATTCTGACTATAATGACGTCACACACGGAACGAGACGTCCATTGGCGCTAATGCCGTAACATGCGTAACCGTGTTGTGTTTAGGCAGAATGCCAGCCTGGACCCAAATGACTACTAATATTCCATGGTGCTTAGAGGATTTTGAGTGAAGAAGACAACGGCTACGCCAAATTCTGACTGTAATTAAGTCACAGGCGGCTCAAGATCTCTACTAACGCCAAGTTAGTAACGTGCGTAAACGTATGTTTCGGCGCGGATTACACCTTTGTTACATATTTTACAGCTTTCAGGTACACTTTTCCTTAAAGAATAAGCGCCAAGGAAGAAGCTAGTAGTATTTTCAACCCGACTTAATAGATTTTTCTACTGGCCGTACTTTGCACAGTAACCCCACATCATATAATTTGGACAGTGAAATAAATTCTGATTACGTGGAAAGTTTTTCATTTGCTTTTTGGAGATGACAATGTTTTCTTTCTAAGCTGTGCTGCAAGTTTTTCAGAAATTTCTGTCCGTTTTAAGGAACATTTTGCTATAAATTAAGTAATAAACCAACGATTTACGTGTGGAACAAATTATATTGCAGGCTGGCTGTCAAAGAAGCAATAAAGCGTACGATTAATTCTTTATTTTTTTTTCTTATGGCTTTACACCTCGTCAGAGATGGGAAAGGACTATGACCAAGGAACGGAAAGGAATTCAGCCATGACCTTTTCAAAGAATCATCCCGGCGTTCGCCTGGAGTGATCTGGGGAAACCATGTAAAACCCAAATCTGGATGCCCGGACGGGGATTCGAACCCTCGTCCTCCCGAATGCGAGGCAAGAGCGTAACCATGATTATTTCATGTTCACGAGTACACGCAGTGCTGCCAATTTCAGCGGTCCTTTTATTGGACGGCAAATTAAAATTAGAGTTTTAATGCTTCTTGTAGTTTCATTCGAATCTCATATTAGGTTATTTACTTGCCTAATAAATAACCGTGTTATAATTAAATTTCATGTGTCACTTTCAGGTGAATTTTCGATTACGACTTATATCTGCCGTCTTCGTCCGATACATTAATACCGTTCTGATTGTATTTTTATAACTATATGTAAGTTAACATATGTATTGTTACTGCCTTAGAAATTCAAGGTGTATGATAGCTGGTAAGCGTGTAGGTTTCCTTAAGGGAGCAAGGGTCTGGAAAAAATTACCAAAAGAAATGATGAACATATTATTTGAAACAATGAAAGAAATTATAATTCGTAAAGGGCAATTCTTAACAACTTGAGATTTTCTGATGGCATTGCGCTTGAGCTCCAAACCTTGGTTACCGACCTCGGCTCTGAGTGTAAAAAAGTTGGCCTAAGTATTAATCTATCAAAAACAAAATTTATGTCTAACAAATGGGCCACAGATGGTGGCGTAAAACTAGATAATGAATCTTTAGAAAATGTCAGTGAGTACATTTATCTTTGCCGGCTTGTAAATATGAGAGGTGATGTAAGACCAGAAATTTTCCGTTCCATCAAGCTGGGATGGCAAGTATTTGAGTGGCTGTCTATTATTCGAAATCTAAAATGCCCAGAAATCTAAAGCAAATAGTCTACGACCAGTGCAATCTTCCTGTGCTGGCATACGACTGTGAGGTAAACTAAGGACTGCCCAAAGAGCTATGGAGAGGTCAATGCTAGGTTTAACGAGAAAGACAAGATCCCTTGTAACTGTTACAAAGATCACAGACATCTTAGAGAAGACAGCATCCTTGGAGTGGTCCGGTCATATTGCGCGGAGAAAAGACCAGAGGTGGAGGAAAATAGTGTTAGAGTGGAGCCCAACAGATCACCACAGACCGTGAGGAAGACCACCAGACCGATGGGACAAGGACACACGCAGGGTAGTCGGAGTTAACTGGCAGAGGATCGCCCAAGATCGCTCGACCTGGAGAAGACTGCTCAAGTTATATCTTGAATCATGACTTTAAGAGACCACAACCGAACATGACTGGACTGGCTGATAATGATATTGATGATAATGAAAGGGCAAGTATGTTGGTGGTGAAATTACCGTCAAAGAACTTGCGATTTCATGAAAAGTAAAAATAGGTTTGCAGGCAAATTAACACCGAGGTATATGCTCCATCGCTATTATATTAAAAACATATACTTACTCATCTAAAAAACACTCTGATTTTTAGCGGTGATTCATCAACTCATGTAAGCTTACAGCTGCCAAACAGTGAATTGGAGAATTTACAGTTTCATGTAAGTTGGAGATTAGTTACCAACTGTATACAATGGACTGATTGTTAAACAACGACCGAAAATGACTGTCTGGGTCTCTTCTCACCGTTTCTGCTACCGAACCTGGTGGGTGAACGGTTAACGTCCTGGCCTCGCATTCGGGAGGACGCCAGTTTGAAAACGCCGTCCAGGCATCGAGATTTGGGTTTTCCCTGGTTTTTACCCAGATCACTCCAGGCGGATTCCGGAATGCTTCCTTCAAAAAGGCCATGGCCGAATTCCTTCCAGTTCCTAGTCCCCAGTCCCATCCCGCCTCTAATGACCTTAGCCGTCGACGAAGCGTAAAGCAATAAGTATATATATATATAAAAGGTTTTCTACTTCTCTATTTTTGATCATGGCTAAATGCCTGGTCACGTCGAGGTCATTAGATGCAAGAAAGTACTGGGGCAAGGAACGGGAATGAATGCGGTCATGGCCTTTTGAAGGAAAAATCTCTGCATTAGCCTAGAGTGATTTCCGCAAACAGAGGATTCGAACCTGCATCCTCCCGAATGCGAGGCCAGAGCGTTACCACTCACTCGGGCTTAGCTAGAAGAGACCTGACGCCTGATGCAGACGGCAGAGCTAGCTGTCGAAACGTTGTGTTTATACAACACCATCCTGCTGGACATCCGAAAGGATTATATTGCATCGGTACACCGGATAAGTATCCACTCAGACATCGAACTAATGTTTCCTTAAAAGGGATGTTGCGAGTGTTTTTTTTTTTTTTTCCACAACGCCAGTCTGCATACCTGATTAACCAGGAAGTCACGGTAAGAGGGTTTCTTTTCATACTAGTAGCAGGCCTTCGCTATCCCTCCTTTGAGTCGAGCTCTGATGAGGCCTTTTAAATTTGGCGACGCCTCCACAGTAGGCAGGATCTCACATGCACTGAAGAAATGAGATGCCGTCACTTCAAAGGATTCTGCTGGATACTGAAAAAAAAACTGCCAAGCTCGACGGGTAAGCGGAAATGCTCCGTCCCAGCATTAGGGAGGGCGCGGATTCAAATCCAGTTTTCGATTTTAAATGGTTCTTTGAAATTACTCCAGCGAATGCCGGGATGATTCTTTCAAAGGACGTAGGTGAGTTCCTTACCGCTTGTTAAACTAGTGTTGCTTTAGTAGCGTTTAGCATCTGTCCTGACTTTCATCGGCTTGTTAAACCATTCGGTACAGGCTTCTGGAGTTAGGGAGCGTCCATAAACTACGTTTCCCAATTTTGGGCTTCTCTCAACCCCCTCCCCCACGTAGTCTGACGTGGCTTTTGCCTCTACCCCCTCCCCATCCCCTCCCCGGGTGGCACGTATCTTTTCTCTTTTGATTCCAGAAGACAATATCTACTGTTTTCTCTCGTATATTATATACGCAGATAATTAAATGACGAAAATAAGTATGCACATGCTATCGTGTGTTCTGTACCCCATTTAACTGTGACAAAATAATATGAATGAAAAGCTACGTAGCCTGGCTCCAACCCCCCTCCTCCCCCATGTAGCCCAGCGTAGCTTTCTACCCAACCTCCCCCTCCCTCCTAGACCGAGCCACATAGTTTACGGATGATCCTTTATTTACTGTCTTCTCAACGGTTAACCAAGTTAACTCATTTGGTCTGTTTCTTTCTGATATTTATAGTATCGATGAGCACTCCTTATACCTTCAGCGATTGTATCTAACTTGATATTACTAAAGCAGTTGCCGATTGGCAGATGGAAATAAAAAAATCCCGAATTGAGATTACACGCGAACATACGCAATCTTTTAACGTAACAGTTTCTTTCTCTCTTTCGCGTCGTCTGTTGTGACTCTAACAATTGCTCATAACTATGTCCGAGCCACTCCCGAATCAATTGTCAACTTATATAGGAACGAAGTCTATATCGGCGTTGAGAATGGATGTAGTCTTCTCGGGAGACTAGACGAGTAAGTAAGATGTTACCACACGATATTTTGGCGATCTCAAACTCCGTCGCCATCTTCAACAGAAGATATGTCATCGCACCTTTCCCCCTCCCCCTCCTCCATTTTAGGAACCTTTAGATAAGGCGCACTTTTTTGTGTTTCTTGCTATGTCTTCTTACGCTTACCTTTCCCGGAATTGGCTGTACGATCTAATTTTGCACCCTTACCGATCGTAAAACGCCGTTTAACACTCTGTGTTCTGTCGAACTTAAACGAAAACATAAAAAAAATCAGTAAACATTTATATGATTTGAGTTTAATAATTTTTAAATCAGTCCTGTCAAACTTAAGGATAGGCAAATGAGACTTTATATTGGTATTAAATCAACTGCTTCCGTTTAATGCAGCTGCGTTTATTTTCACTTTACAAACGACACTTTCCACTCCTTTGTTTCCACATTCTGCTTATATATTCTATTCCCTAACATTAATGTTTATATTCGTTCTGTACTGACCTTCTCACACATAATTTTACATTAAACAACTTTTTCAAATTGATTCTTTGCTGTCCGCGTGACACCGCGTCATGATTCGTGTAGCTGACGTTTCGACCGTCCTTCTGTGGTCTGCTTTCAGGCCGGAACTGCCCTGTAATCAACTGACTCTGGACGTGGAAGCCTACGACTACAACCTTTTCAAAGTTTCAGTTACCTGAATTCTGTCTTTTTCAACACGCTTGCTACTTTGTTCGTCAGCGATGCTCTCTTCCACACAACAACCAGAGATTGCGCCGCTACCTAAGATTATCACGCACAAGCATTTGGTCTTACCTACTTAAAATAACTCCCGCTCAACGTCCAAACAAATTTCCTTCTGCGGGGGCAAATGGCTTCATATCCTCTCGCAAACATGCAACACTCCCAGAGACGTGTGACCCCGCTAGGCGCATTGATGACCCATACGAGGAGAATAACCAAAAAAAAAACCGAAATTATTTTTTAAAAGCTATATGTTTTCAAACTTTTTACAAAACGACCATATCCCCTTCAAAATACTCTCCATTACTACTAATACATTTGTCCCACCGGTGCTTCCACTATTCGAAACATTTTCTGTAGTCATCTTCAGAAATCGTTTTTTTCTTGACCTCTTCAATATCGTCAAATCGGTGTCCTTTCATGTCCCTTTTCATACGTGGAAATAAGAAAAAATCGCATGGAGCCAGGTCGGGTGAGTAAGGTGCGTGGATCAATTTCAAGCCATTGTTTCAAAGCACGACATGTTTCAACTCGACATTCTTTTGACTGTCAGTCAGGACCAGAGGAACAAATTTGGCAGCAACCCTTTTCATTTCCAAATCTTCGGTTAAAATTCGCTGAACCGATTTCCAATATAACCCACTAATCTCTGACAGTTGATCAAGTGTCTGTCGACGTTCTGAGAGCACAAGCTCTCGAAATTTTTCAGCATTTTCTTCGATTCGGGCAGTGGATGGACGTCCAGAACGAGGTTTGTCATCAATCGACATGTCGCCATTTTTAAACCGAGCGAACCACTCGTACACTTGAGTTTTCCTGTAGCGTCATCTTTGTATGCTGTTTTCAACATTAAAACAGTTCTGAGTAGAAAACAAAATTTCACAGCCGCTCGTTGTTCACTTAAACTTGTCATCATCAAAAACGAAACAATAACAAAACAGCGCTATCAAAAACAATCACTGCAGATTAACAGAACAAGCCAGGTCGACAACACAGGCAGCAATTAACTGAAAATGCTATATAAACACCTAGTGGCAGAACTGCGTACTACGCAAGCTCCGCCCACGGCAATGCTATTCCGGTTATTTTTGGGGTTACCCTCGTACATTCCGTTTAATTCAAGAGAAGGCAGCTCTTGCTATAACTGTCCGCCTTGGCTGGCATAAACGGAAAGAATGGAGGCTTTACCGGTGTGTTAACTGTATAAAAACTTCTCGGGCCTCTCACCGGCTGACGTTTCGGAGCCGTTCTCCGACTCCATCTTCTTACGAAGTGTCGGGCTCCTCACCCCACTCCGCGTATCTCCCCACCAGACTGCCGGCCCCATCACCTCGGTATTGAGAAGCACTCGGCGCACGTGACTATGGCGTCGGCGGAAACCTTTGAACAGCGGGGGCTACATAAGAGCAAGCGCTCTATGAGCTAGACACATCGCCTGAAGATAGCGTCAGAGAACAGCCCCGAAACGTCGAATCTGATTGACCAGCTCCCACGGTGTTAGGCCTGACAGCTTGTTATTTGTACAGTGAAACGTTCAAAATTTTAGTCGTAACCTCACACGTTCCTTGCTCCCCAACAGCCTTCCTGCACAAAGGGAGTGTCCATAAATTACGTGGCTTGGTTTGGAGTGGGAGGGGTTGGCCTGAAAGCTACGTGGTGGGGAGAGGGGTTGGTTTCCGAGCCAGGCCACGTAGCTTTTCACTCATGTTATTTATCCTAGTTAAAACAAGGTACAGTCACCTGACAATAGCGGCAGAGTTCTGACCGCCGAAACGTCGTGTTTGTTCGATGGACTAACTCGGCTAATTACCCGAGTCTTATAAGATACAGAACACACAACAACATGTTAATATTTATTTCCGTCATTTAATTATCTCTGTATGTAATTTACGATAGTCTGACAAGAGAAAACAGTACAAAATGTCTTCTGGAATCAATAGGGAAAAGATCTACATGCCACGCGGAAGGGAGGGGGGGGGAGGTAAAAGTCATGTCGGAATACGTGAGGGGGAGAGGGGGGAGTTCACAGGAGACCAAAATGGAGCTACGTGGTTAATGGACACCTACTAACGAGCCCGAAGAAAAATTAACCATCTGAAAACTGCTAAACTGAAGCCTAATCGCATAATTCATTCCAAGTTGTCGGGGGGTATTCATTTTTCTTATCCATTCTCGGGTTCACGTAATGGGGAAGGAACTGGCCGCCTTACCTCTGATAACAGACTTATTATATCTCCTTCTGGAGGGCAGAACCAGCCTTCGAGTTGAGGAACACACGTAACTTAACTATTTAAAATAATCTTGAAACGTTTAACCTACACACAAATGAGAGTTCTTTTCTTCTCACCTGTAACTATCCAGAACTATTGTTTCCAAGAATAGCTACACTGCTAAAAAGGAAACAGTTATCTCTATGTTTTCCTTTGTTTTTCGATATTCAAGTAAGCATAAGTGAGCAAACTGTGCTGACATTCTGAAAAAAGGTCCTCTGTGTTAAGAAATTTTACGAAGCAATCAGTTACAGTTTTAGTGAATATTCAGTGATATTATTTTTACAGTTTTGTCAATCCTTGTTTCAGGATGCAGCCTCTTTAAGCCAGATGAGCTATATTTTCCGGTTCCTTCCAGGCTGAACGATATTGAGCAACTCTCTTCCAGTTCACGTCTGTTACTCGTTGTATGTCTCTGTCCCAACGATCCGGGGGTCTTCCTCTTGCTCTTTTCAGGTTCCTTGGTATCTAATCCAGTACTGCGGCTGTCAATCTGCCATCTCTTTGGGAGCATTATGACCAGCCCATTGCCATTTTTGGGTAATGTCTCTTTTTAAAATGTCTGTCACTTTGGTTATTGAACGAATGTGCACGACCCTTTTCCTGTCTCTTCTTGTAAACCCTAGCATTGCTCTTTCTATTCTTCGCTGGGCACTTCTCAGTTTTTGCTTCATGTGACTATTTAGGGTGCAAGTGTGGCAGGCATATGTGAGTACCGATAATACACATTGTTCAAATACGTGTCTTGGTATGTTTGATTTAAAATCTAAGGAATTTATTTAATTTAATTGCGATGGAGTCGACACTCCGGTGGAAATTTCCGTAGTAAACTGTTTACACTTTTCTTATTATTATTTTATTATATTAAGATCTTTGTGTACAACTTTCTCCAGCCATCTACTTTGCCGTTTACCAACTTTAATAACAACTTCTTTCAGGGTTTTTGGTAAATTACCCATGACTTCCTTTAGTAATTTATTCCGATCCCTGGCTCCTTTACGGACAAAAGAAAATTTTCCCACTCCGTTAAACCCGAAATTGAGCGCAAGCTTGTAGTCAAGGTAATCTTTTCCCTTGTATGCCCCATCTCTTAATCCTTCCTCCTCATCACCTTCTACAAGCACAGCTTTCTCTTCGCCCTCCTCCTGGCTTCCAAGCTTTTGAACTCCTTCACCTTATGGGTTTCTGATTGTGCTCTGCGATAGTTTTCAGAGACAAATCTGGCCGCCCTCTTTTGCGCACCTTCCAACTATTATTATTATTAGTAAATTTCTACTCTTATTATGATCATTAGTGTCCCAGCCGGTTGAGGTACATGCGTCGGAATCGGAAGGTCCGCGTTTGGAAATTCGCCCGGAAGACTTTTTTTTTTTTTTTTTTGATGCTCGTAGTTGATTATTAGTAAATAGAACGAAGCTGTTAGGAAGAGAAAGTAGACAACGCATATAGAATATTAAATTAAATCTTGAAGAATCTCCAAATATTGGCGGATGAAATATTTATATCAGACTTAAATTATAAAGTTAATTAATAAGTAATTACATCATCACTTGAAAAGTAATTTAGCAGCTTATGACAGGCGTGAAATATATGTTGGTGTTAGTAATTAGGGCGAAGCTGTTAGATAGCAGACAATAAAAATGGAAGTATAATTAAATCTTAAAGAAATACACAAATTTTGACGGAGGAAATAATTATATCAGACGTGAATTATAAAATTAAATTAATTAGATTTGGCTAATAATATATATACTGGTAAAAAATTAGGTCCGATATAAGTTAGTGGTTATTTTTGACAGTTTACTGTGTCTCGGGTTGAAAAAGATTGAGAAAATTATTTATTAACTAATTACATCAGCACTTGAACAGTATTTCACCGATTTCCGAGAGGCGTGTAATATCTGTTGGTGTCTGTGAAAACACAGATCGTAGCGGGCGATAACATTGTGTGCTTAGTGAGAAGATTTGGAGCAGCTGTTAGCAGCTGCAGCGCTTCCCAGTGGGACTTTGGCAAGTTACGGCCGGCAATAAAAGAAGTTTGACGCGAGTTTGGGGAGGCGCGCTCAAAGCCCAGCAATAAGCAGCATTACCGCGCCCCCTCTGCAACTCATAGCTCATCTCTGGATAGTATTATTAGAGGAAGATGTATACTTTGAAATGGACACTGCCTTATAAACTTTGTAACATTCCGAGTCTAGGAATATCAATCTTTCAACGCACTATTGTTTGTGAAAATTACAACACCAAAAAGAGGCATCTGATAATAATGAAATTAATTCTACTGATTAGAGACTTGGCAATGCACAAATGATCAAAATTACAGAACTGTACATCATACCGACAGTGAGGATTCATTACGGTGTTTTTTTCCTATCATCTTTATTAAAAAAAATGTTTCATCAAGTGTTAGTCATTAAAAAATATAACTATTGTAACTATGTAACTAAAAAATACTTTACGCGCATTCATAGCCTTGATGTATGTTGACAAATATGGAAATTATACTTTACAGTTGATCATGCTACTTGTCAACTGATGCTATTTTCCAAAAATACACACTTTTGTTTTTATTTTGTTGGTTTTTAATGGTCCACATCTTTATTTTCACTGTCGATAAGTAATCTACTAAATTCTTCTCCTTGTTCTGTAGAATTGTTTGGTCTAGTATCCAAATGTACGAGTTGTGTTTTTCTTGTCTTGATGTCTGGACGTACTAATAAGGTGATGCTTGCAAAAGGGCTGCTATAGCATGCGTTGACCACATCCTTATTTGGTATGCATCACCATACTAAAAACAATACAGACGTGAGTAGATATTCAAAATTTACATCTGTAGCTTGTTTTGAGGTGTATTCGGAATAATTTTTCATTTGTTGCAATTGTCTGATTAATCACTTATTTTATTAACCACTTTGTACAAGGGGTGATCAAATGAAAAGGTACGAAACGACGTAAAAACGTAACGGTTAAATATTTGCATATTCCGCCATGGGAGAACGTAGCAAGACATCTCGGAATGCGATTGGAGTCTCTGACTGGGATCGGAGCATGCGCGGGCGCCCGCATGCGCAGTAGAGAGCAGAGGCTCTTATCAAAAGCGGCGTCCAAATGATGCGGCAGTGCGTATGAGGACAGAATGGTGTACAGATGGGGGATGTGTACTGTGAGATACTCCGACGCCTACGCAGGTCCATCAAGAACAAAAGACCGGGGCTGCTCCATGATAACGCGCGTCCACACGTCTCCAGAGTCACACACATGGAACTGGCCAAGTTCAAGTGGGAGACGCTGTACCATCCGCCCTACAGTCCGGACATGTCGCCCTGCGATTTCCATGTGTTTGGTCCACTGAAGAAACACCTGAAAGGGAAGCTCTTCAACTCGGACGACGTACTCAAGGACGCTGTGAAGGACTGGGTCTCGTCACGGCCACAGGAATTCTGGGAACAAGGAATCCTGCGGCTTGTTCATCAGCGGGATAGTTGTGCTTAGGCCTATGGTGTATATTTTGAATAAAGTCTATATTTGTACCCACCGTGTCGTTGCGTACCTTTTCATTTGATCACCCCTTGTATGTTTGAAGGCAAGTCGTTGTTAAAAATATTTGACCACACAATTCCCCAATTAGTATGTGTGTATTTTGTTTTTATATTGTTTCTTTGGCCGTTATTCGTTTAGATTTTGTAGAGCTCTTTTGTTGTTTGTGGGGGTTTTTGCAGTTGAGCCGCTGCGATGTAACAAATTTCTAGAAAGTAATCGCTGATATGTTGGAAGTTTTTATCGATGTGGTCGATCCGTATAGGAGTTGTACTTACGGGTCTGTATGTTTCCTCAATTTGAGATTTTCCTTTGCCATCATAATTTTGTTCATCGTTCATAGAAAGAGCGCTTTGAAGCCGCCGCATGCTGCAATCAGAGCATTTAGACATCGTGGTATCCAAGCCCCATCACCTACACATGCCCTGCACATTCCCAGCACTCTCTTCCTGCGCACCATTGACTCCCAATACGGGCTCCTTTATCATATCAGTTACTGACTGGGTCCTGCGATAATTTGCACAAGCAAATCTAGCTATTCTTCTTTACACACCCTCCAACTCCTGTATTTGGTACTCAATATGTGGGTTCCAAACTACAGCACCATATTCAACCAATGGTCTGACCAAAGTTTTTCAACTCAATAACGTAACTTCTCTGGTACATCCTCTCATCACCCTCTCCACTAAATGAAGGATTCTGTAACCTTTTCCTACCACCTGCACGATGTACTCCGCCCAGTTGACATTATTATCAAACGTTAGTGAATGATGCTGTAAGGACTGTCAAATACGTGTGGCCGCTGTTCGGTCATATCCTGATTTCTATTTTCCTGAATCACTCCAGGTGAATGCCAGAATGTTTCTTTTTAAAATGTCATGGCTGAATTCCTTCCAGTTATTTACCCCTCATCTTCTCCCTGAATTAATGACGTAGACGAGATATAAAGCCATAACTAATAATACAACAATTAATTCACTTCCAATGTGGATGTAACATGTCATTTTTATTTTTAAGAAAGAAGAAAGTTTATAAATTGTTTAACGTATACTCACAGTAATACGATGGTATGGATGCAGAGTCGTTTAAAGACAAGTTCGTTTATTGCACATAAAATATAACAAATAAATAATTACCAAAGAACTGGAACGAACTCACGTCCTCTAATGATATAGATTCAGCTTTTACACCAAATCAAATTTATTTTACATCCTTACGTTAAGAACAAACAAAAAATTCCAACAAGTCTTCCAATCTTACTTGCATGTTTCTGTAACGATTTAAATAGAACAAAGACACACTGAAACACAGTAGCCGGAGTGTGTCGATAGTAGGGATCCATACGGCGCGCGACACGCATTTCTCATTACGCGGCAAAGGAACTCGAGAGGCCGTAACCCGACATCTGGATAGGCAGCACCAGCCTCACTCGAGAACTCCGGGCCGCAGGGGAGGGACAGCTAGTCTCCGAGATACCGCAGTTCCTTGGGCTCTCTGCTCAAACTAGAGAAGTATAGGGGTGATCTAGAGCCCGGTGATGAATGTATGAATAATAATAATAATAATAATAATAATAATAGTAATAGCAGCTGTGTAAGTGGAGACTATCCCGGCATGCTGATGCAATATAATCCTGTCGGGTGTCCAGCCGAATGATGTTGTATAAAGACGTTTCGACAGCTAGCTCTGCTTTCTTCATCAGGTGTCAGGTCTCTTCTGGCCGTTGCAAGCTGACTGTAACCTCCTAGTCAGAACAATTAAACTTAAAACTTTAGATTTTGGTTGACAATGAGGAATGGATACCTGGCTATCTCCGAAATGGCAGTTTAAGCGTTATTGCCATTTTAAATTAGATATTTATGCGAACTGGGCTTCCAGGAGGTGACTGAAATAATTAAAACATCAAGGATGGAAAGACTCAAATCCGTCGATGAGGAAATGTCGGCGGTTTCTGCAAGGATAAGCCACCTCTTTACGTTTTAGAATGCACAATTATCGCATTGAGACTATGAGTACAATTATTGACTTCGACAATAATATAAAAGTGGGTGAATTTTTATTTTATGAAGCCCTCTGTTTTTAGCTATCCTACGCATGTTATTTTCACGTGTTATCAGACTCCTTGAAAAAAAACCTGATATTACAGTGGTGTGTCGTGGGTAATTTATATGTCCTCTAAGGCACTACACAGCGTCCAATGTATTTGATACATTGTGCCATAAAATTGCGTAAATAATATAAGTTGTTTACCATTTGGTTAATTTCACTAATTTTAATGATGTTGAGAGATAAAAACAGTGACAATCAAACCTGACCTGACCTGTCCGTCATCTGGCTTGTCCTGAGCCAATGTAGGTTATAAAGTTCCAAGATGCTTATGTCCTCTGACTTATTTCTGTCTAGGGTTTTGCGAGTTGGCTGACTTATTTCTGTCTAGGGTTTTGCGAGTTGGCTGTCTTAGTCAAGTGATGTCTTTGTTACTATCGTCTGTGTGTGTGTGTGTGTTTTTTTAGTATCTGTAGTTTTTTGTCAGCGTTAGTTTTGGTCTGTTGTAGTTATCGTCATATAATGTTTCTTGTCCTAGGTTATTTATTAACTGGTGGGACGAAGCTTGAGTTTGATTATAAATTTTGCGGACTTGTCTTTAATATAGTCAGTCACTTTTTGAATTCCTAAGTCATGATGTATTTGTGTGTTTGTCATGTACCGGGGGGCGTCTGTTATGACTCTAAGGAATTTATTTTGAATAGTTTGAATTTTCTTAAGTTGCCAGTCTGTTGCCATGCTATATACTTCCGATCCATATAATAGCGCTGGTCGGATTACTGATTTGTAGATTTTCATTTTGGTTTTACTTTGTAGACCGTTTCCTTTGAGCCTAGCTGTGGCGATATTGCATTGGTTTTGTATGTGCTTGCTCCAAGTCAGCTTTTTGTCAATTTTTATGCCTAAATAT
Organism: Vandiemenella viatica; assembly: GCA_031002005.1. NCBI lineage: Eukaryota > Metazoa > Arthropoda > Insecta > Orthoptera > Morabidae > Vandiemenella > Vandiemenella viatica. The sequence continues at coordinate 251,786,677 of CM061919.1, forward strand.
GTGACTGCGTCTCGCCACGGGAGGTCTTTGCCGCCGATTGACACCTGTTGGTCGGGAACAGATCTTTTTGTAGTGAACATGATCGCTTGGGATTTGCCAGCATTGATTTTTATTTTCCATTTATTACACCAGAGTGATATGAGTTCTAGGTGTTGCGTGAGTTTCTGTGCGATGAATTTTTGGCTGCGGCAGGACCGGTAAACCGTCGTGTCATCGGTATATAGGCCTAATTCACCGCCTGGTTGGTGGGGAATGTCATTTGTGTAGATGGTGTATAATATTGGAGCTATGACCGAACCTTGGGGTACGCCTGCTTCAATTGATTTGAACTGGCTTGCAGCTCCGTCCACCACGACATAGAACTTCCTGCCCCGGAGGTAACTGTTGATCATTTTTAGTAGATGACCAGGACAGCCCTATGCATGTAGTTTAAATATGAGCCCGTTTTGCCAAACTCTGTCAAAAGCTTTTTCAATATCTAGCATCTCAGCGCCTGATGGAGCGCGCCCTACAGATCTTTTCAACCAGCCGGACAGCTTGGTGGATGGTACTGTGCTGCGCACGGAAGCCAAACTGTTAAGAATTTATATATCGTATGACAGTTTAGACACTTTTAAGAACATTGATAAAATATATACACTGCAACTTTACAAGATTAAAGACATATATCTAGTTTATTAATATAGTTTATCGATTCCTGAGTTGCCAGCAGGAAGTCCACAGGATCACCACTGTAAGATCTTATAGGACATTCTTCAGTAATATGACCAGGTTTTGATTTACCTCGTAAAATTTGGTCCACACTCAACAGAATCAGAACTCGGCATGGCAGATGCGCACACTCCCTGTACAAGTGGGGCAAGCAACCATCCCCCTTATGCGAATGCGGAGAGATTCAGACTGTTCAGGAATGATGATACTATTGTCTTTAAGGAATTTTTGGAGAGGAGTGTTTATGAGGATCTCAAGGATTTTACCAAGGATGTTTAGTAGTGATATAGGTCGGTGGTTTTGAGGAAAGAGTTGGTTTTTGTTGGGCTTAGGAAGAGTGATGATCTTAACGATTTTCCAGGTAGCTGGGAAGTATGAAAGCTTGAGGCAGGAGTTATATATATGGGTAAGCAGGTCTATAGCGGATTGTGGTAGGTTTTTAAGATGTGTGGCTCTGATGCCGTCAAGACTAGGGCTGTTGATAAAATATCGATATATCGATATTTTTTTAAAAAAATATCGATATTTATGAGTGATATTTTTTAGGACGATATATCGATATATCGATATTGAAATCTGGATATCGGAGTCCGATATTTTTTAAAAAAATAAGTGGTTATTTTCCGTTTTCCTGGTAGAATATTCCAAGTTATTATTGGAGGGAAAACGATTACCTGTGTTGCACATGCAATACATTTGCATAGATAGAATTTTAAGAAACAATGAACGATACGAGCTCATGGAGAAGCAGGGCCGCCGTAAGGGGGCGTGCCAGGCAGCATATTATTTAGCGGGCGACCTCCTTTTTTTTTAGCTCAACAGCTGCTAAGGGCGGTCGGCGGCGACACTCGGGAAGGTAACAATGGGGGTGGCAATCTCACAGTTTTTTGACCCGTTTCGGAAATTTCCTAGATCCACCAATGACCGTAGTTGGACAGGGGGCGGCATAATCGCTATTGCACGCGGGCGCTCAAACAGCTAGCGGCGGGCCTGTGGAGAAGTAAAAAACGTAAAATAACTCATTCAATATTCATTAGAATTCTTGTCTGGACATTTTGAAAAGTTTTTAAAATTTGTCTTCAATCAATGCAAAAGTATTAGCATTAAGAAACTAATCGTAATGTACCAGGTATGGGTAGGGTTGCCAGATAGCCGGAAAATCCGGGAATGTCCCGGAATTTGGTGTCTGATCTCGTGTACAGGAATTATGCGTTACTGTCCCGGAATTTCCGTATACTAGTTTTTTTCTCAAACTCAGTTCACCACGGTGGTCATGAGGCCAAGCCAAGTATCCCATGCTTGTAGCGGGAGGATGGAATGTCCCTTAAATCAGAGGAATTGAAACTGACAGGAAAATACTCTTTGAATTTTCTGGGAATTTGAAAATTCTAGATGCAGTTAACATTAACTTCCTTTATACAGAGTTCACATGTCTGAAACGTGTTTTTCAGGTCCTTCCAAAAGCCTTTCCAAACGATAAAATCTGGGCCAATTTCTTTAGAACAAGCGTTTTTAATGATTTTGAATATTTTAAAAAAATAGTTGGTTTTGTTTTGTCAATTCCAACAAGCAATGACTTTTACGAGACAAGTTTTAGTCCGATGAATAATTTATGAAATAAGAGTGAAACAGAACGTTCATGGATTCAATCAAAGCTGAACTGCAAACTCAATCAATTTTGAAGACTCTTGCTGGGAAATTTTATCAGTTTTGCAAAGCAGTGACGGAGAAATATTTATGAAAATGGCAAAATCTAGTATTAAATGTTTTAAAAGTAGATGATTAAGATCTATTTGGATTGATGTTGATTTTGATTTAGCAAAAAATAGGTGCTAATTTTTTATTTGTTGATAAAACCTGATGTTGATTTTCTGCCTAATTTTAATTAATAACAGAAGTGTTCAGTTTTGGTTTAATATTTTTGAGATTTTGATTAATAATACCCGATGTTGATTTTGTACCAAAGTAAAAAATTCCTAACGAGGTGGTCAATTTTTGTTTTAAGTTTAGTATTTTTCCTTTGATTCATAATACCTGATGTTGACTTTCTACCATAGTTTAATTAATAAAGATAAAAGAGGTGCTATATATACGTTAGATAACATATTTACCTAAAATAGATTTTTTTATTAATTTGCATTTTTGTTCACTCTTTAAACATACCGCTAAAATACTTTTTAGACCCAGAAATGTCCCGGAAATTATAAGCCTGTATCTGGCACTCCACAGTTAAATATTTCGCGCAAATTGGATACGGTTCTTGTTCCATACCAACAGAAGAATTGAGCTCCAAAATTATGTTACAGGCAGTTTTGTTATATCACTTACGAATTTATTAAGATAAGAAATTGAAAAAAAGAATCTACCACTTTTGGATTGCCTTTACAAAGCGCTATGCTAAAAACTTATTATCATAGATTGGTGCATTTAAAAAACATTAACGCCAAGGGAACTGCCTTGACAGTAGCGGCTCTAGGATTTTTCCAAGCCGGGGAAAAACTGAGATTGCCGCCTCTTCAAACATTGTTGCCAGCCTGACCCCGAGAATCGCCTCCTTGATTGTTGGCCAAATGCATTGATGTCGCCACTTTAACTGTTTGCCAAACGCATTGTTGGACACGATATTATCGCCCAGAGCAAGTACCCCGGTTTGCCCCCACCACTCGCCATAAATCCTGCATTCCACCTAGAATCTCAGCTTTAAAAAATTGTATTATGGTAAAGCGTTACCCATTTGCGAAGCAATATCAAAGAAGGGGAAATTTTCAATTAATGTAGGGAGTTCTCCATTCATAGTAGAAGAAACAACGGGAAAAACATGAGTTCGTGCTCTTGAAAAGTATGTCCAATGAAGTTTCTGACATGAGTTTTGATGCAAAATTTTACTTCATTCACCACATTAGTTTGGAATTTTTTTTGGATCTGAAACTCTTTTAAATAACCATGACGTTCTCTCATCATAATTCTATGCAACATCCAGTTGTCCTAGAAAATGGTAATTTGGTACACATACTTGGTTTCATCCCCATAGTATAAGAAAAGTTCCTGTGTTTTTTCAATGCCAATCTAAAAGCTGAAACGTCTTAGAGAAAATTTGTAGGTTAATTGCTTTCTTCTTGATGAGGCTATATGCCTTGAATTTCAGTTTTGCACAAAGATCAGGAGCATAAAAAACACAATTAATTTTACTATGTTACTACATTTAATTTGGAAGTTATTGGTAGTCCTACACCGATGGTAACAATGCAGACACGGCGAAGCTCGCACAGAACGAATCGGACTCCAGACCATTGTTTTACATGAGCGTGTGTTGTCGAGGAAAGTATTTTGATATGGATATTGGATGCAAGCAGGAATATTGATAAATTCGGATACACAATCTATGCTAAGGTGCAAACATTTCGTCCAAAAAAGTAAGAAGACTCAGAATAAGCTATCAACCTACCAAAAGAAATTAAATTCCACATAAAACAATACTTGTAAAAAAAGTGACTTGGTCATTATGCAAACTCTGATAATAGAACATCAACATAAATAAATGCCTCTACAATGTTGTATTATTGAGCTTTTAAACTCACAAAAGCCAAGATTTCCCTCGATGCTCTTTCTGGATTCACAAGTCTTCGAGTAAATCATAAACATTCTGCCTTTCCTTTTAGTAAAGAAGTAGTATAATGGCTAAATCACAATTTTTAAAAAAATATTTATCCATGACGTCATGAAAAACTATTTTTTTTGGAGAAAATCAAAACTTGATTCAGAAAAATATCTCACAACTCTTCATCATTAAATAGCCACAAGACTTCGCCCTTTTTTAAAATGAATTGTTTTTATATAATGGGGTCGATATATCGATACTTTTTCTTCGATATATCGAACCCGATATAAATATTTTTTAAAATATCGATATATCGAAAATCCGATATTTTTTAAAATATCAACAGCCCTAGTCAAGACCGGGAGATTTTTTTTGTTACCAAGTGCCCGAATGATTGAGGTCACTGTGGACGGCTCCACAGGACGGAAAGAGTTGCGTGATCTTTGCCTCAGAATGCGAGGTACTTCTCTAATCACTTTCCTCGTGGATATCGCTATCCTCGTCATAGATGACTTGTTCTTGGGACTGTAGATCCTAATATTTTGAAAGGTTAGCTAAAATTTATTTCAAAGTTGGTGGTGTTTTTTTTTTTTTTTTTTTTTTTTTTTTTTTTTTTTACATTTCATTCCTCCCAGCAGAAGGCTGGGAGGCGGGCTGCTGGAGAGTCATAGGGGACTCTTTTCAGCCAATCTACTACTACGGGGAGGGAAGGGGGATGGAACGTCGGCCGTGGCCTTGTAGGGAACCATCCCAGCATTCGCCTAAGTGTCTGAGGGAAACCACGGAAAACCTCAGACAGGATGGCCGAACCGAGTTTAACCCCGGTCCTCCCGAATGATAGGTAGGAGGCCATAATTGGCCTCCTCCCATCTCGGTGAAAGTTGGTGGTGCCCGTAACTTTGGTTATATCATTTTAATATTAAAAAACACCTGCGAGATAAACTCAGGCCTTGTGCCGAATTTTCTTGCATGGAAGATTTGGCATCCTTATTTGCAGTCTACGAACATTGAGGAATGTCACAAATGCAGTTATGAACACAATGGGATCACGGCTTTCAGATACGACTTAAATAACTGATTATGGTTATTTGCAGTCACAATTTAAACGACATTTCAGAAGCGTTTTCTGAAGAAGAAAAAGCGATACGGAGATGTATTCTCCATACTGCAAGGCCTGATCATTGATCTCTGAACCTCCACGACCGAAGCGGATTTCGCGGCAAATTTAGGTTGGACAACGCAACATCCCTTCGGCTTCTCCAAGCCATCAGTGCCACAAATATTTACTTTTGCTTGTAGATAACAAATAAGAATTAGTGAAACTATCAGACCTACAAAAATACGCCAAAATATCAACTTAAAATTCAAAAAATAAAATAAAAAACTTGTGATATGTGCGTAATGATGCGGTTAAGCTAAAACTTCGATATTAGATTCCGCGAGAGATTATATTTCTAATGTTAATAACATTTTACTGCCAAGCTACCTTTTGCTTCCGTGGTAGAATTCCACGTCACGCAGTTGGCAGGCCTGTTTTACTACCCCATTTTTTTGGTGCCTGCAGCCAAGTACCTCCTGCGGGCGGTCGTATCGTAAATTCGGCGAGCGGAATGTTTAGTGCTGGGCCAACCTTACTTCGCCGACCCCGGCAGCGTAGGGGTAGCGTGCTTGCTTCTCGTTGCTGGGGTCGCCGGTTCGAGTCCGGCCGAGGGCATGGGTGGTTTTAATTAAATGTTGTGTTCGTCTTGTGTCGTCCTCACACATTGGAGAAAAATCATCATACATATAAGAAATCTGTACACTGTAAGAAAACAAATACATTGAGCTGGCTGAATGGCTAACACGGCCGAATGCCATTAAAAAAAAAAAAAAAAAAAAAAAAAAAAACCTTACTTCACTTGCACCGCAGCACGCAGTCTGCAGACCAGTGCAGCGAATAATAGCTTTAGTTTCTCGTGCTCATTTACTGTAAGGTTTTTTTTTTTTTACATTTTTCTGCTTTCACTTACGCGGTATATCACACATAAAGTACTAGGCTTGGGCAAAATATATCGGTGTGTCGTGTCGAAATATCGATTCTTTAAAAAATAATCGATATTTTTGTTTTCGATATACTAAAAATCGATTTTTTTTTTTTTTTTTTTTTTTTTTTTTTTTTTACCAACGCAATTCATTATCAAATTTAAAACGTTGTATATATATATTGGTTAAATATACACTTAATCCGATGTTCTGAAAGCGTCTGAAAAAGTGAATTCGTCGTAATTTAACAGATTTTCATCAACGGTTAAAAGTTTAAACAAGCTGTTTCATTTTAACAAGTTTACGTTATCATCTTTTTTTTTTTTTTTTTTTTTTTGCCAACATATTTTGTATTTGAATGTTCGAATGTTCACAATTAGGTTAAGTACCCGTGTTGTGACGTTGAGGGTTGACGTAAATTAACAGCGTCTGTTTTCAACTGGATTTTTCGTCGATGAATAACAGTTACTGCGTTGACAAAATACCTGATATGCTATCTTGCTTCTTTCAATAACCTCTCCCTCTTGTTCATCTCTTCTCTTGTTATATATACGTTCTCCCTGTTTTCTCTTCTGCTATGTCCCGCTTTATTCCTTGCTGTCAAGGATGCTCAAGAAACAGTACTATTATTATTGGTATTTATATAAATTCAAACACATAATCTTCTTCTAACTAATGCATTTCATATCATTCTTAATATGGTTCAAAAGGCTTAAGCTTCCTGTTGCGGTGTGGTTTGTTCCTTCTATCTTTCCTTCAATAATCACCTAAAGCAAAACATTGTGACGCAAAACATGGCCTATCATCATCAAACATAAAATAAATTACATTTACAGTTATACGCACTCTTGCTCGTTGGCATGATGTATGTCCTTTATACTGTAAGTAGGAGAAAGTTACTTTAACCTTTCAAAAGATATTCAGAAACTACTCTTTTTTTAATCTCATATCTCTCAACTGGTTTCAAGCAGTCCTCAAGAGCTCTTTTTATTTGTAGAGCTAATGCCAGCAAATTTATCAAAATTCACTTCCAGAATTATCGGCTTCATGTTGTTTCAGTTGTGACCTTCCGTTTTCTGAACTAATAGAAAGCATACAACTGTGAATAAGCTATCAACAGATATGATTTTATAGCGAGTTCTTGGATACCACGCTAATTTTACGCAAATACACATTCTTTGTTTAAAATTTAAGTTTTTAAAAAAATAAAAATAAATTTTTTATGTTGAGGTTGTGCCTGGGCGTGCCTACAATCTGTCTACCGTTAAGCCATTACGACATTCGGATACAACTGTTGTCCTTTTATTTCCTCACAGTTTTACGCCTCGTCGACGTCGAGGTCATTAGAGGCGGGAAAGGATTGGAAGCAAGGAACCGAAAGGAATTCAGCCACGGCGTATTTAAAGGAACCAACTCGCCATTCGCCTGGAGTGATTTCGGAAAACCGCGGAAAGACGAAATCAGGATGACCTGACGGGGATTCGCCAAAAATTTGGATTATATTACTAACAATGAGGAAAAATGACCAAGTAGTCAACATACCGAGCGTGAAGTGTGTTGAGAAATGAAAATCATTTGGAGAAGGGAAGGAAGAAATTGCGATATGGAACAACGGCAGTGACCTCATACAAATATCGCGAATCGCTTGTCCATGAATTTATCAACAATTACTGAATTATGCTCTGAAGTATGTCGGCTAGAAAAGAATAAAATATTTTTCTGGTCTTAAGTTTATAACGTCGATACATAAACTTCGATATTGTAATAATTTTGATGGAACGAATATACTCGTTCAGTTTAAAACAAAAATAAGATACATTCAGATCTGACACTAAACAAATTTGCTCGGCAGTTCTAAAACAGTTTTGCCTAAAATGTCTGGCTACCAAGTAATGAAAAATCGATGTATCTGATATTCCTAACCATATTCACTCACCTACCTGGATAGCTATTGGCTGGAGAACGGTGACGTCTCGCTTCAGCCTTCGCTTGCAAATTAACAGCGATCAGAGGTATCATTAGAAGAATTCGATGTTATGTCCACTATTTAATCTATTTAATAGCTAAGTAACTGCTATGAAATTAATTGGCAGAATAAATTCATTAAATTTTCTTTTCGTAGGATTTTATTCTTAAACACATAAGGAAAAACATACGGCTAAAAATACGTGGAACTACGAGTACCTTTCAGTAACACGTTGCTAATAAAAGTAACACGAAAAACTTTTTAAAAACTTAAATTACTCATGGTATCTCTTGTAACCACGAATGCCAACTGTCATTCCGTCATAGACTAAATTTCAATTTAATTGAAACTTTCGTAATGTTACTGCTTGAGCAAAGTTTATACATTACGATTTATTTTCTTTTTACGTATTTTGCTGACTACTTTCGTTAGTAGTCTTTGTTAATATTTACTGTACATTAGTTATTAAGTTATTTAATGAGGACATCAGACCTAATATGTTACTGGATCGAGTATTCTGGCAATTCCCTTTCGGAGTTGCTCGACTATTAGATAATCTGGAATGTATATAATTACGTAATCTTCCTCGGCGTTGAGAATACAAATAATGTTCTCGGGTGACTAGTCACCCGAGAACTTTATTTGTAATCTGGAATTTGTATTAAATTCTCTGGCCGTTACGTACGCTATGACCAATGGTTACATTATGAATGTTTTCCCTGCCTCAATAATAAACAACGTGATGCTTTCGAGGCAAACAGGAATTCTTCAGATTTTGCAGAGTGAACTTTTAGGATCAAATACGATTCAGGTTTGTATTTCAGCAAGTTGGAGTCTACGACCTTTGAAATAATTATACGATAGCGTGATCGTCCCTGTTCATGTTTAATACGTCTATTAATAGTTAGGATTTCTTCAAGCTAAAGAGATTTTATTCACTGTACGGGTGAAACACAGGTCTAGTTCGTATTTGGCCAGATCAGGTCAACATGTCATAATCTTCGACCCTAAAAAGTTGAACTATTCTAGACCCGTGCTGAAGCGCAAAAAACGGACACAGGTTCACACTAGTCTAGAATAAATCTGTAAACGTGCAGGTTCTGTCTGTCCCTTGGTCCAGGCAACACGCAAAAACTATGGAACCGCTCTGCATATGGCTTTCGCAGTTAGAAAGCTTATGCTCTAGCTTCAAATCTGCGATGTATTTTATGACTCTACGCGATAGAAGGACGGAGCAACAAATGATAATTAGTTGCCACCGACAACAGATAAGCGCCACAGATCATACTTCATATCAGATGAACACTCCTTTACGAGATTATGATTGAAGATGATATTAGAACACACATATATACTCCACCCTTTGGATTCTGTTAATACTGTTTTTATTTGCGTTCTGGCCTTCCATTCGGAAGGACACCGGTTTGAATCTCAGTCCGGGCATCCAGATTTGGGTTTTCCATGGTTTCCCTAAATCACTCCAGGTGAATGCTGGGATGCTTTTTTAAAAAGGTCATGGCCGAATTCCTCCCCGTTCCTTGTTCCCAGTCCCATCCCGCCTCCAGTTACCTCGACGTCGACGAGGCGTAAAGCCATAAGTAAAATAAGTTTTTATTTTATATATTTTTTTACTTCTTAAATTTTCTAAATATGGCATGTGTCAAGCAAATGGTGGAATTTAATTTACGGTAAACGTTACGGAGATTCTACATTACAATGTTTTATGCTTTGCGATTACGGGGTGTTTCAAAAATGACCGGTATATTCGAAAAATCAAATACTAAACGGGCAGCAATAGAAATACGCCGTTTGTTGCAATATGCTTGGTACAACAGTAAATTTTCAGGCAGACAATCTTTCGAAATTAGTTAAAATTTTCAACAATAGATGGCGCTGCAGTCTAATGTTTGATTATTCTAAGGAATAAACCATTTTTTTTTTTTCACAGCAAACTTGCAATCTGTGAACAGCACACGCTTACAGCAGAAAGACGACTTACAGAATGGCGAACTCACAGACTGCGTTTACTTCTATATCTTTCAAATCGCCTGCAGCGCTATCTTTTGTTGAAAATTGTAACTAATTTCGAAAGTTTGTCTGCCTGAAAATTTACTGTTGTTCCAAGCATATTGCAACAAACGGTGTATTTCTATCGCTGCCCGTTTAGGTTTCTATTGATTTTTCAAATATACCGGTCATTTTTTAAACACCCGGTAAAATAAAAACAAAATGCAAACGCATTACTTCGTACACCAAAGCGCGTGCGAGCGAACCACTAGGAAAATTCTAACAATTTATAATTTTGTGTTTGAATTAAGGTTTCTATTGATTTTTCAAATATACCGGTCATTTTTGAAACACCCGGTAGAATAAAAACAAAATGCAAACACATTACTTCGCACACCAAAGCACGTGCGAGCGAAGCACTAGGAAAATTCTAACAATTTATAATTTTGTGTTTGAATTAAGCGTTCTTCTCTTCTATGTAGGGGCTTGCATATCACTGAGGCACTGATTTCTTTCTTTCTTTGTGTGTGTGTTAACCAGCAATCCGTTTGCCGATAATCCTCCACGGATTTTAAATCAATTGTCCGGTTAACTCTCTCGCTTTCCCTGGTTTCTATTCTTCCGCTACACGAAGTCTGCAACAAAAACGGTTCCTAACCGCCGCAACCAAACAGCGTGATGGAATATTCAGCGGCGGGGCGCTTTGATGTGGCGGCTAGTGTTGACACCGGGAACAAGTTGCCCGCGCCCACAACATCCGCGCGCCGGAATTACTTTAGTTTCGCCTCCGCTGGCGGTCCTTAAAACTCGGTTCCACACAGAGGTACTCACGGCACAATACAGCCAGCCCGAAAGTCCTGCCTCAGGCAGATAAGAAAAGTTTCACGGTGCTTGACATCAAAGCAACACCACCCGTGTTCCTGATATAATGCAGAGAATATATTTAATTTCCTGTGAATAGCTACAGTTACCAGCGGCAGATATACAACCTTTGCGTGAGAGTTTTTGTTGCACCCACGCAGCGTATGCCTGATATATTGCTTCGCCCTCAAATTCTTGTCGACGTTTTTCAAGACAAGTTTTTGAAGTATGATCATAAAAAACTGGGTCTGGCATTTATGATAGAGCAACATAGTTGAAATGGGATTGACTGAAGTTTATTTTAAAAGTTTTAAGGGTACAGTAACAGATGACAGACATGAAGAACATTACAGCAGAAAAATTTTGATACCTTGTAATAACGGCTGGGGTGTAAGGGTTTGGGAGAGGCTATACTAGTCTTTTCCAACCAAATGTCAACCTCTCCTTCACGTGGTGCACCCTGTTTGCACGGACGAGGCTCTGGCGACTGAAAGATTCCCGGTATAAGGAGTCACCCACTGCTTGCCAACGGCCTCCGAAAGGAGGGCGGTAAGAGCGGGGAGTGGTTCAGGGCACCCTCTTGCCCTTGGGGTTGGAAACGGCCCCTAAAGGCGGATGAATCAGAAATGATCAACGGCATGGGGATGCAGAAGGCAACGGGAAACCACTGCATTAAAGACCCAAAGGGTATCCCGAGGACATGTAATCCTCTCAAATTACATATATCATGATGGCTTCTTCCTGGGTAAAATATTCCGGAGGTAAAATAGTCCCCCAATCGGATCTCCGGGTGGGGACTGCTCAGGGAGGAGTCATCAGAATGGATAGAAACATTCTACGAGTCGGAGCGTGGAATGTTAGAAGTCTGAATAGGGCAGGTAGGTTAGAAAACTTAAAAAGGGAGATGGAACAACTTAAGTTAGATGTTGTTGGGATTAGTGAGATTAAATGGAAGGACGCACAGGATTTCTGGTCTGGGGAACACAGGATAATTAGCACACAAGCTGTCAATGGAGTCACTGGTGTAGGATTTGTAATGAACAAGAAAGTAGGGAAACGGGTGAGTTATTATGAACAGTTTAGTGACAGGATTATTTTGATGAGGTTAGAAACTAAGCCCGTCCCAACCACATTAGTACAAGTGTATATGCCAACGTCACAGGAAGATGACGAAGAAATAGAAAAAATATACGCTGAAATTGAAGAATTAATCCAATATGTGAAGGGGGAGGAAAATCTAATAATCATGGGTGATTGGAATGCAATAGTGGGAGAAGGAAAAGAGGGGAATACTGTAGGAAGTTTTGGTCTAGGAGAAAGAAATGAGCGAGGAAGCAGGTTGCTAGAATTTTGTGAAAGATATAAGCTAGTAGTGGCAAACACACTGTTTAAGAACCATGCAAGAAGAATATACACCTGGAAACGTCCTGGGGATACAGGCAGATATCAGCTAGATTATATCATGGTCAAACAGAGATTCAGGAATCAAGTTCTAGACTGTAAAGCGTACCCAGGAGCAGACATAGACTCTGACCATAATTTGATAATAATGAAGTGCAGGCTGAAATTTAAGCGAATAAGGAAGCAGTATAAGCAGAACAGACTGGAAGTGAATAAACTGAAACAATCTAGCACAAGAGAAAAATTTGCAGAAATGGTAGACTTAGGTCTAAGAAGTAACTCTGAAAGGAGCTTCAACCGAGGACGAATGGAATGCATTAAAGACCGAAATAATGAAAGCTGGTAAAGAAACATTAGGCTTTAGGGAACAAGCTGCCCGAAAACCTTGGATCACAGAAGAAATTTTGGAGCTGATGGATCAGAGGAGAAGGTACAAAAATGCTCAGGATGAAGCAGGAAGAGAGCAGTACAGGCAATTTAGAAATCAAATAAATAGGAAATGCAAAATAGCAAAAGAAAAATGGCTACAAGAAAAGTGTGAAGAAGTAGAAAAGGAAATGGTCGTAGGTAAAGTAGATGTTGCATATAGAAAGATCAAACAGAATTTTGGAGAAATGAAGAAAAGAGGTATGAACATTAAAGCTGCCGATGGGAAACCTCTTTTAAGCTCAGAAGATAGAGCTAACCGATGGAAAGAATACATTGAGAAACTGTATGTTGGGGACGACTTGAACAATAGTGTAATGGAAAAGGAAGGCGATGTTCGACATTGATGACTTAGGAGATCCTGTTTTGAGGACAGAATTTAATAAAGCTCTGAATGACTTGAAAGCAAATAAGGCAGTTGGAATTGATGAGATCCCTGCAGAACTTCTTAAATCCCTAGGAGAGGAAGGAATCGAAAGATTATTCAAGCTGATATCAAAAAGTTATGAAACAGGAGAAATTCCAACTGATTTTAATAAAAATATCATCTTCACACTTCCAAAGAAAGCACAAGCCGACAAATGTGAGAATTATCGCACCATTAGTCTAACATCACATGCTTCAAAATTACTGACCAGAATAATATACAGAAGGATGGAAAGGGTAGTAGAAGAGATAGTAGGTGAAGATCAGTTTGGGTTTAGGAAAAATCGCGGTACAAGGGAAGCAATTCTGTCTTTAAGATTAATACTTGAAGGGCGGATCAAGAAAAACAAAGATACTTTTATGGCATTTGTTGATTTAGAAAAAGCTTTTGATAATGTTAGGTGGGACAAGATGTTCAAAATTTTAAAGAAGTCAGGTCTAAAGTATCGAGATAGAAGAATACTCTATAAACTATATAAGAATCAAGTGGCTATAATAAAGTAGAGAATCACGAGAGACATGCATCAGTTAAAAAGGGTGTGAGACAAGGCTTGTAGTCTATCCCCGTTAATATTCAACTTGTATGTAGAAGAAGCAATGAAGAAAGTCAAAGAAAAATTTCCATGTGGCATAAGTTTTCAGGGAGAAAAAATCAGTATGCTACGATTTGCTGATGACATTGTCTTGTTAGCAGAGAGGGCTGAGGATATTGAGAAGTTATTGAATGGCATGAACAAAATACTGAAGGAAGATTTTGGACTGAATATAAATCAAAGCAAGACAAAAGTGATGAAATGTAGCAGAAATGATACCAATACTAGTAGATTAAATATAAAAATAGGATCGGATGCAATAGGAGAAGTAAGAGAATTCTGTTACTTGGGAAGTAAAATTACAACCGATGGCCGAAGCAGGAATGATGTTAAAAGCAGAATAGCACTAGCAAAAAGAGCCTTCATGAAAAAGAGAAACCATTTAGTTTCAAATATTGATCTAGGAATTAGAAAGAACTTTTTAAAACTCTTTGTGTGGAGCACAGCACTTTATGGTAGCGAAACATGGACTTTAGGAATACCGGAAATAAAGAAAATTGAAGCATTTGAAATGTGGTGCTACATGAAGAATGCTGAAAATTAAGTGGACAGACAAAGTAAGAAATGAACGAGTTTTGGAAATGATGGGTGAGAAAAGAAGTTTGCGAAGAAGCTTACAGAAAGAAGAGACAGGCTTGTAGGTTCATATTTTGAGACATGCAGGATTGGTTAATTTGTTAGTGGAGGGAACAGTCGAAGGTAAGAACTGTAGAGGAAGACAGAGATTAGAATATATGAAGCAGATAATTGAGGACGTGGGCTGTAAGAAATGAAGAGGTTAGCACAGGATAGGAAGGGATGGAAGATTGCATCAAACCAGTCGAAAGACTGATGACAAAAAAAAGGTATTGGCCTTCCTATCCCTTATACAATGCCTTAGTATGCTTCCTTCTGGAGGATCCAACCAACCTTCGGTTTGTGGACTACGGTTATTCATTAGCTTAGCCATAAAGTGTGCGTAAATACTTTACTACGAGACGCTCTTGTATGTAATAAATTATTAGTACTTATGACAAAACGAAACAGAACGGTTACTTTGAAATAGGTTATTCCTGAATGGGACGGAAGATATCAGCTTATGCACGACACACACACACACACACACACACACACACACACAGACATATATATATATATAAATTAAGACTAGGGAAATTCAACCACAGATGATGGACGCTGGAAACAACGAACTCATGTAACGCATTATATTATTGCCTAAAACATTTTACTGCTAATTAATAAGCAGGGTGATTCCTATTAACGTTTAAAACTCTCCATAGCAATGTAGATGACATTGCGACAAGTAATTTGAAATAGGACACGTAAGGTCGCAAATGTCGGTAAATTCCTTTAGATTGGTGCACAAAAATTAACATTTGAGACGACGTGTCCTAATGTAAATAAACAGGTTGCTGACACATTCAAGCCAGTTCGAGGCGTGTGTCAACTTGTGACGTCATGTTACAATGTTAAATTTTGTACCGAGCGTGGTGGGTGAGCGGTTAACGCTGTGGTCTCGCATTCGAGAGAACGCCGATTCAAATCCACGCCCGGGCATCCGTTTTTGGGTTTTACAAGGTTTTCCAAAATCACACCAGGTGAATGCCGGGATGCTTCCTTCAAAAGGCCATGGCTGAATTCCTTCACGTTCCTTGTCCGCAGTCCATTCACGCCTCGACGTCGACGAGGCGTAAAGCCATGAGTAAAAAAATAAAAAAATAAAAAAAGAAGTTAAAGGCATTTCTTGACATTTGCGATCTTACCTGTCCGGTATCAAATTACGTGTCTCAATGTCATCTACGCCGCTATGGAGAGTTTTAAACGTTAATAGGAATCACACTGTACAAACGTAAAAATTTATTAAATATAATAAACATAAACTTTTCCTACTTGCTCCTGATGCCACCATTTGGGCTTTCAGTGAAAGAGTAATGAATGCACATAGGAAGAAAAAAACAGAACACCCTTAAACGTAATTAAAAATAAGTTAACTTATTTATATATCTAGATTTAGAATATTCTACCAAATATGGCACTTTGAATGGAAATAAAACATTAATGGCTAGTTCCATCAGCACGGGAGAATATGTATTTAACGCAATAAATACGTAAATTTAAAAACACTTCTTTCTCCTTTCACACACTGTTTAGTTTTCTCTTCTAAATATAAAAACACATTTTTTTCTTTTTTGCAAATAAGTTGGCTGAACCCTCTTGAAAATCATTTAGATGAATTAAAGCAAACCAACATAGATTTCCAATAATAATTAATTTACACGGTACATAATCTTTTGGTTTTATGTGACCATCAGTTTATTTCAGTTTATTTTAATCATTGTTGGTGATTCAGTTTTTTTTTTTTTTTTTTTTTTACGGTTTCTGGCTTTGAGGCCATACAGCCAACTCAAGTGTATTTCGAATCATTCAGTGAACTTCAGTTTCTTCACAGTGTATTAGTGGCTCTAGACACAACACGATGGACATGACATACAGACAACATATACATTAAACACCCATGCCCTCGGCCGCACTCGAACCGGCACGTGGAGCTAATGCTCTAGCCCCTACGCTACCGAGGCCGGCGATACAGTTTCTTTGTTAAGGAAGTACAGTATAACTGTTTTCTAAGCTGGTTTTGTCAATGTTGAAAGTCAACTCTTCACGGGCAGTCAGAACGAAGTAGTTACATTGGATTACTTCGTAAGTGCGTGGTCAAGTGACGGAGTCTAAGACGTAGTGATTACAGGAAGAGTCGGATTTATACACGCGATATGTATGTTCCACTAGACTCACTAGAGGGAGCGCCAATCACCAAACAGTTTCCCGCCACTGACGCCATTTAACGATATACCACAGCCTTCCCCATTGATATTAGCATAAATATAGCGCAGAAAGTACCGTGGTGGGTGAGCGGTACCGCTCAGGATTCGCATTCGGGAGGACGCGCTTTCGAGTCCCTGTTCAGCCATCCAGAATTCCAATTTCCATGGGTCTAGAAATCACCCCAGGCTTATCCCGTGATTGTTTCCTCAAAGCGCTATGGCTGAGTTCCTTGCCACCAGTCGTTTTTTTCGCCTTTAATGACGTCGACGTAGACGAAGCGTAGATAAAAAGAAAAAAAATTGTGGTTTACATAATTTTCTGATTATTCGAGTGTTGCCTAAGAGAGAAAAACTCATCGCATTATTTAAATGTTAGTTTAATGATAGAACTACATTTAAGCTGTTGTATATTGCTGTGATTTATTAAGCTCATCTATAGCGAGTAATTAAAATTTTTGCTAAGGATTTATATGGTACGCCTCATCGAGGTCATTAGAAGCGGGAAAGAATCGCGAGGCAAGGAATTGGAAGGAATTCAACCATAGCCTTTTGAAGGCACCCGCCTGCAATTATTTTGGAAATTTTGAAAAACCGAAAACTGGGTAACGGGATTCGGATTTGAACCCGCGTACTCTCGAATGCCATTCCCGAAATAATTATCTACCTCGTACGCTACCAGTATCCTCAGATTGCTCTAGTTTAGCTCATACAATTACGGTTTGGATGTTGTATGAATACTCGGCAAAGTTTCACGAAAAATCGGTGTTGAAATATAAACTGCGTATTTGCGTTGTTTGCTTTTCATTACCAGCAACTTTTTATATTCACTGGCGACGGAACAAACAGGCTGAGCGTGTTAATTATTACAGTGGACGGTATGTACTGTGGAGCTATAAAAGTAATTAATGTGGTTTTACGACCGTTTTGTGACGTAGACCTACCTCTGCAGTATTTCGAAACTAAATCCTGACATATGTATCCACCATCTGCAGCAGTTAAAACAAAAAAAATACATGTTCATTATTGGGTATGTTTTGAGGATGCCATTGATATGGATAATTAACGAAAAAATGCTCTCGATAACATAGAGCTGAATTAACAGTTACAGCGCGCAACGATATATGTCACAGTTACGATGTTTCACGGGTATAAACATACAGTACGTTTCCTTTTAGTCTTTCTTTCACCGATGTCCTCTTAACAGAAACATATGACCATACTAGGCCCGTGCCTAGTCACATGTAAAAACACCCACTATTATCCTGTCATTATGAAGAGAGCTCTCCTCTTTGCACAGCGAAAGATGCTACTGCTTGAAACTACCTGAAGACTATATACACTACTGCTCTTGTGCAATCTTTTATACTCAGTTTAAATAGTAAACACTTCACAATATTATTACTTGAATATAACGTAGCAAATGATTGATGGGTTGTGAGATGTCACTATCTGTCTGGAAGCTACCGACTTAAGTCGTGGAAACTGGAGGAATTAGCTCCATTCTCCAAAGATAGCACGGTTACTTATTAAGAACTATGGACGCTGTTAACAGATGAAGTTCCAAACAGTGTGAGACCCACGAAGACAGTCGGCTCGAGATAATGTCGGTTGACCATGGAACACAATTTGTTGATCACAGGAAACCCTCTCGTGCAATGTAACGGGAGATTATATTTTTTTAATTTCATTTTTTTAAATTTAATTTCTTTTTTCATTTTTTCCTTTGTGTTTCGACTTTATAAAGGACAAACATCACACTAATTTGCAAGTGTGCATGGAAATGTGGTTTATTATTTGTATTACTTACAATAATAATAATAATAGTACTGTTGTTGAGCATCCTTAAAAGTAAAGAATAAAACGGGCCTAAGGAGACACGATGAAAAGGAGATTTTTTATGTAACAACAGAAGATGAGATGCACAAGGGAGAGGGAGATATCATGGACGTGGCAAGAGATGAGCTGCAAGAGATGTTGGATAGTTAAACTATAAGTTGTCTGGAAGGCGATTTGTATATAGATTGTTACAGCTGCGGCCAAGAAAAAAGATACAGTTGTATAAAAAGATAAGCTGAGTGCAACATAATGGATGTCAGACCTGCAGAATAAATGTATACGAATATTCTAGTGACACTTGTAACGGGTTTGCTCGTTATTGCTTCTTATTCCACTTGCTGTTATGCATGTTGTGGGCCAAATAAATTCAACAATTCGACCACGAAATATTACAGAACTTAATCTACACATTTATTGTGATAGTCCCTACTGATAGCTGATTTTAATGATTTGATACTTCGGTACTATTAATTTTTTGAGTTAAAACTTCATTGCACTTTACAAGACATTTATTTACTACAAACAAATTAAACTGTCAAATACAACAGCTTGAAAATCTTTCATTATGAGTCACTCTAAACATTGTCTCGACCAGGGTTATAACGTAGGGAATTTTTATGGACGCGGATGTCTTGCAGAAGGGAATGCGGAGCTGGAAAAACAAATTTGTAATTATTTAGATTAGATTTTAATATTTTACCAAAAATAAACTTAAAATCATTATAAGTATATTTTTCCCCAAATTCTACATTGTTCATAAGCAAAGTCTATTTCAAAGGAATGCTGCCATAATGATTTATTTTTGTACCTCATCTTTCGACAAGAAAAAACGTGGAATGATTTCACGTGTGAAATTATTGACATAGTTACGCACGTGTCTACAAAACAATCTTTGCCATATGAACATTGCGGAGCTCGCGGCGCGACTAATTGAAGCGTCAGGCACAAGGCAACGCCACCGCACATCTCCGTGCCCGCCCCCTGCCTTCCCACCGCTCTAGCGGCACATCCACAGTCCAACTTGTAGGACCTACGTTGATCCGTTTTTCGACTCTTGATGGGCCATGAAAGGGATTAGAGGACTAAATGCAGGACGTGTTGGATGTTGTACGACTCCCAGACAATCAACACGGGTCTCTGCCGACCAACAAGCTATGGCGTTAGATCGAGGTTGGAGGAAACATCCTACGAGTGTGCGATAAGGACAATGGTGAGCCGCGAGAAAGTACGAGTGGAAGGGGCTGCTTGGAACATCTTGTTGGACCACTTCAAGTAGCGTGAATGGGTGAGCGCATCCTACATGGAGGTCCTACATGTTGGCCCGTGAATAGATCGATCAAAGTAAATTTCTAAAACTGGTGACATTTTGAATATGTCGAAGTACATTCAAAGAAAATGAAAGCATAGTAAGCGGAATGTAGACAGAATCTAACCAAACCCCAAGGTTCACTGAAGAGCACTAACGGAGCCACCAAGCTTAATTTACGCGACAGACGAACGAAGCAGTGTCAATAGTGTCATGTACCCTCACTTCAAACCCACAGCGGAGAGGTTTTGTATCCAACGCAGGACTTTTGTTCACAATCTGGTGATTAGGATCCCACTGAGCTTTGTGGGATAATCGGTAACGAACTTCTGGCCTCGCATTTGGGAGGACGTGGGTTCGAATTCCCGTCCGAGCATCCAAATTTGGGTTTTCCATAGTTTCCCCAAATCACTCCAGTCGAATGCCGGGATGCTTCCTTCAAAAGGCCATTGCCGATTCTCTTTCCGTTCTTTGAACCCAGTCCCATTTCGCCTCTAATTACCTCGACATTGTAGAGGCATAAAGTCATAAGATAAGATCAAGAGACCGTCCGGCCATCTAGATTTGGGGTTTCCCAAAATCACTCCACGTGATTGTCGGGATGGTTCCTTTTGAGGGCCATGGCAGTAATACTTCCCACTCGTTGTCACCTTTCCCGTCTATAATGTCCTTGACATCGACGAGGCGGCATGCCATCAGCAAACCCATGTTAGGCACCGGACAGCACGGTATCGCAAACGACTGAGCCTACGAGACGGATTGACAAGTTCCTAACCCAGTTAATTCAGCGTTAAGAGGAAGGGATGAAGATGAAGATGATATTGTTGTTAACACGAAACAGAAAGCATAGACCAAAAAACAAGAAAGCACCATCCGTGTATTCAGTTTCACTGCACACAAATCTGTCAGCTTACTCCTGAAGTCACCATCTCTCTACGCTCCGCGCTGGCTTTGTTCTGCTCGCGCGTCGCATTCAGAGAGAGTGGAATATAAATGGCCTCGCACCGCAACCAACTTCACCGAGCGCCTGCATCCGGGACTGGAAGTTTCTCAGGATGATTAAAGTGCTATAGAGTGGAGCAGATCTAGGCGATGAGCTAGGGGTACCTCGACCACCACGTTGACCAACAAACCCGCTGCATTTATGAGTACGGCATTCAGTGAGTCATTACAACCGAGATGTGCTCGCTGTTGTAGCGCATTTTCTACATCACTACACGATCAACAGCACAACAAACAATGCAGACTGCACTCAAGAAACAATACAATGATCACACTATAATCTCCGCTAATATTACAAAGTAACTCTGTTTATTACGTTTTTACGACTAAACGGCGAATCCGATCATCATGAAATTTGACAAGGAAACTCTATGCATCACTAGGAAGGACATACAACATTTTTATGGTGTAAATTACATATTTTTTAATTAAATTTTGAAAACTGAGCGAACGGTGGCAGACAGACAGATATCGTGTGTGAGTCTCTGTAATGTTATATCGGTCACTCAGGCTTTGTTTCTCTCGTAGTTATCAAAACAAGAAAAAAAGAAAAAGCCTTTTTTTTTTTTTTTTTTTTTTTTTTTTTTTTTTTTTTTTTTTTTTTTTTTTACATTACATAAAAGAAGACTGACAGAATAGGAAAAGAGCTCAACCGGTCGTCAGTAATAAGAACAAAGTAAGAGGCATTTTGAGATCAGCGAATGATCTCAGAGCACATAGCAAGCTAGTGGAGTATACAAGAGTCCCTGCGACTGTGGACAGGTATATATTGACGAGACTTCCATAGCGGTCACCTTAAGACTAAAAGAACAATGTCGTCACGGAAGATTCAGGCAAACAACCAAATCACCTATGGCAGAACATCAGGTAGAAGAAGGTCATAATATACAATGGGAAAAGACAGGAACGGAAAATCAGGAATTGACAGAGCTTCAATAAAGACGGCGGTTGTGGTTTAAGTGAAGTGTGGAATTTTTGGAGCTTTATGTCAGCGAGATTTTAAAGATCAGTCGGCGGCTTGTTTGAAGAAAAATGAAAGTTTGAAATAAAGGTCTCAGATTATTATAATTAAAATTATTTTTATTTCCTGTTTCTGTGTTAATGATTTGGATTGCAGGAGGCTGAAGCTGTTTCTGAAATTTAGAGTACATCACAGCTGGTGATCGTATTTAAGATTAGCAACTCCTTTGAATACACCACTGTGTGCTGGCATTAAATGAGTCTTGTAGATTTGAGGGAGAGGACTATTGCCACACAATTGTTGTAATAGGAATAGTTTTGACAAGCTTTCTGATTAATGCCAAAGCTGTTGGTGGCTTGTTAGGTACCGGTCCGGACGGCATTAATAGTCCAGTCACCGGGCAGCGAGACCAGATGAAATGGACCTCGAGGGATCGGGCAAGCTGAACTAGTTTGCGAGTTGCGAGTCGGCACACGGCCGCAGGGGACACCAGAGCTTGTCTGCGTCAACACGCCACCCAGTGTCAACATCTCACTTGCAAATGGCGACCCTCTCGCAGCCGCCCCGAACCAGCGCCTCTGGTGGCGCACAAGGAAACTTCACTTCGCTCTAGGTAGGGGCAAATGGAAAAATATATCGATAAATATCGTATCGATATTTACAAGCAGTATCGATATGTATCCAGAGAAAAATATCGATACTGTTGCCTAAAGCCGGTAATTTCCTAAAAATATTGCCGAAATATATCAAAAATTTAAGAAAATTAAACACACATGTGAAAAATTATAGAATTTTTTAATTAATTTATCTATTTTTACAATCAAGAAACCAGAATTTATCTGATTTAGACATCAAAATAACTTTGTTTTATTTGTTACTCCATCAATCAATTCGTTGTGAGGTAGGTACTCAACCCCCCTATTTGTGAGATTTATTATTATAAAAATAATTTGTTATTATATAATTATGATTATGTATAGTAACTTTAGACATTTAAGTTTCAAAGTTAGAGAGCGTCGAGCTAGACCAAGGAAGATCTCTGGTTACGAGGGTGTGTTGTAAAGAATATGGCTTCAGCGGCAAGAATAAAAAGAAGTTCCATTATACTGGCAGAAGGAACGATAAATTGTAATTTAATATTGAAAAAGGATTAGCCCGAGGGCAAAGGAAATATTTGATTGTATCAATGACCTGTATACATTGTGTCCAGATAGAATAATGTTTGCAAAGATGATACCAAACGATAAATGATAGTAATTGTTATTATGAAAGTATAATGAACTATTTGAGTTGATATCTGAAAAATAACTGATTTCATTTAAAAGATAATTTACTCTCAGCCATGGTATTAAACCCAGTAATGGATATAGAGGATAAATAAATAACCACTAGTACTGATCCGATACTGGAAATTGTAAAATATAATTGTTTATTTATCCTGTTGTCCGGCGCCGCCAAGTTAACTGCAGAAGACGCTTTTTTGGACCACACAGATGGCATGTCAGATACTTCATCAATGCATCAACTTCTATTAATCATAAAAATAAAATAAAAAAAAGTACGGAAGCTATACAGTTACGTCAACCCTCAACTTCGGAACACGGATGTTTAATCAGTATTCTTCAAATTGATTAAAATTAATCTAACCGTTAACATTAAATATGTTGACAAAAAAAAAACCAAACGTTGACATTAATGTAAAACTGTTAAAATTTAACATCTTTTTTAAGCTGTTAACCGTCGATGAACAACTGTTAAATTATTACGAATTCACTTTTTTAATACGCGTTCAGATCAGATATTTACGTATATTTATCCAATATACAAGCAACCCATGGCATTGGATACTGTTTTGCGTTCGTACAAAAATATCGAATTGGTACTTAAAATTGATACCCCAAATAAAATTTCGACTTTTATAAATCGAGAAAAAAAATATCGACGATAAATATCGGTTTTATTTTAAAAAATATCGATATTCCGATAAATCGATATATATTTTGTTCAAGCATACTACACTCAACCGATCACTGTCTCTTGTGTCTAGCCTCTTTCTGGTACACAGTCATAGCAGGAAAATTGGACTATAAGCCACGGCACGCCCTCCATAACACAAACAGAAGTGAGATAACAGCAGTAAGCAGACTGAGAACAGGGCACGCACTAATCTGCACCATGAAGATCGGGGATTACCCGAAGTGCCAACAATGCGACGACGTGGAAGACATATACCACATTCTACTGAGATGCAAGCAATAAGTGACATAAGGAGAGAAATAATAGAAGGCGAGCTCAGGATCGAGGATGCAAAAGATCTGATACAAACCCTATCCATACCAACACTAAAAGCAATACACAAATATGTAACAATGACTAAGAACAGAATAAAAAATCCAAGCTGTTACCCAAATGATGATGACTAAAATAGCCGGACGGCTGAAGTCATTTAGAGAAGAACTGTCTCTTGTATTTGATTTCAAGATGGTGAGTATATGATACTTATTTGGGCAGATCTTCATCGTAATTTTCATTGCGCTGAAGTGCGCTTCCATGTATTTAACACGCTCCGCTAAATAAATACATATTTTTTCGCCTAGAGTTTTCGCCTCGTAAATGTCATGGTTATTAGAATCGGGGAATGACTAAGGGCGTGGAATTGGGGGGCGGGGGGGGGGGGTATTCGGTGATGGGTTTTTGAAGGCATCCAATTGGAATGATTTCGGGCAACAATGGTAAACCAAATCTGGATGACTGGACGAGGATTCGAACCTGCGTCCTCCCGAAAGCGAGGTGCGAGCGTTACCGCTCACCCTCCTCGCTCGGTCAGCGAGACATCACTTAAAATCAGCATGTGAACAACACTTAACTGGTGAAGCTATCTACCGTGATCAGGTACTTTTCTCATGTTTATGGATATTTGATATTTACCTCGCGTTTGTGCATATTTCAACAAGCTACGCTCCGCAAATAGTCACCACAAATACCTGGAAGATTAATTAATGTTTCGAAGCAATTAGATGTTGTGGTGAACGTATGACGAAGTAAAGAACAAACAATTCACACATTAGAATCAACTCCCGTTTACTTATAATGACTCATACTGGCACTGGGAAACACTTGTCTGGCATACGACTCTAAATCAGACTACTAGATAACATCGACTAAACCAACTACTGTAGCGATCAGCTAATTACAATGGGACCTCGCAGTCGGGAGGACGCCGATTAGAATACCCGTCCGGGCATCCAGATTTGGGTTTTCCTCGGTTTCCTCTGATCACTCCAGGCGAATGCCTGGAAGATTCCTTCAATAGGCCATGCCCGAATTCCTTCCCATTCCTTGTCCCCAGTGCAATGTCGCCTCTAATCACATCGATGTCAAGGAAGCGCAAAACTGTAAGCAAAAAAAAAATCCAGTGGGCTACGTAGATAATCGAAAATACCAGTTTCCCCTGCGTCATCCACACAGATTGTAATTACTTTGCTGTTGTGTTTTCTGCGGAGATCTGGTGAATTTAACATGCTGTGCATAGTTGAAACGCGGAATTTTTCCTCGGTCCGTTTCTTTTTTTTTTGGCTTTACGGCTCGTCGACGGCTAAGTCCATTAGAAGCGGGATGGAACTGGGGACAAGGAACGGGAAGGAATTCGGCCATGACCTTTTTGAAGGAAGCATACCAGCATTTTCCTGGAGTGATTTGGGGAAACCATGGAAAACCCAAATCTGGATGCCCGGACGGGGATTCGAACCCGCGTCCTCCAGAATGCGAGGCCAGAACGTTAACCGCTCACCCACCACACTCAGTCGGTCAGTTTCTTTACACTTGCCTCAGACAGCAGCGTCTCATTGCCGGACTATACAGGGTGTTTCAAAAAGAATATACGTATTTCGAATGCATATATTTATTAAACTGTAAGACATACGAATATGAAACTTTACACACATATTTACGAACCTCTTAAGTTCAGATTGTAGATGTTCAATATGTCCTGCATCAGCCACACGAACAATATCACATCGAAAAAAGGCAGTGTGTCCTGACCTGTGAGAGGTTTCTGACAACTTACCTACGCGTATGTGTTGTTGATAGCTGTTTCTCTGAACAACATTTATAGTGGTATACCGTATACTACGCATTGTGGGAGCAAATTTCGCATTTGAATGAATCCATCCGCAGTTTATTTTCATGTAAGGTCTACAACCCTTGAAGACATTACAAAAGTGCACTGTGCCACATTTCTGTTTCCATTTTTTTTAGTTAATCTGTCGCATGTGCTAATTGAAGCATTTTTATTTCTGGAGGTAATTTGCCGACACATGTATTTTAACTTCTTCTTTTAAATCCTATGTTCTTTGAGGACCACCTCCCTTCCTCTCTCTATATCCTTTGCCCGTACGAATTCCAATTTTAAACTCTTTCATTGTTTTTGGTATATCTTTCAGCACTTCCCAAGATAATTTATTCGAATGTCTTGTCCTCTTAACTACCACCTTCATGTTCCCGAACTCGAGTGCTAGCTTGTGGTCATGGTCATCTTTCCCTTCCGCGTAGTACACTCGTCACAATATACTCCCAACACTCGCATTGTTCTTCTCCTGATTTGCTGGCAATACGAACAAAAAAGATCGGTCCGAAGACATGGCAATGGCGCATTAAGTAATACAAAACTCAACCAGCTTCTTGTAACTGTGACGGCAGTGGTTGGGCAAACGTTGCATTTTCTCGCAGCTGTTACATTGTATTCACCTTATTTAATAAACATCACAAAATTTTCAACGAATTGGTATTATTAATTTCTTGTGCAGGAGTTTTGACCAGATTTTGTTAATTTTAGGAATTGAAAAATTTCATTGTATTTCACATAAATATTTACTTTGTTTTGCACCGTGTCGGTTATTGTAGAAAATAGAATTTAAGCTGAATTAATATCTTGAAATGGATTCGTAAGTGATTACTAAATTGAATTTGCGCTCACCGATATCAGTTACAATTTTATGCAAAGTTAATCATTGAGACTTATGTATGCTGGCTGCAAATGCGACTTGCGTAGGAAAACGTGTCCTGGTGAATGACTGTAACATGGCATTGACCCGGGGAAATCGAAGTAAACCGTTGATTGCTAGTTCAATGTAAATGCTAAATAGAAACATTCATTACGATGAGATTGGATTTGATGGTGATCCGCATGGTCGATGCAGCACTTCTTGCACTATTCCAAATAATTCGTTCTCCAAGACTTTTTTTGTCCAAAAATTAATTCTGAGCATTACAGCACATTATTTTCGGACATTCTTTTCTCGTATAAAGAACAGGTTCAAACCCGTTGGCCACAGTCACTTCTCCAATATTTCCAGAAGTCTATTTGGAATTCTGGCAATCATTAGTAACACTGCTCTCAGTTTATGATGATTGTATTCTTTCATCTACATCTACATATATACTTTGAGGACGAATGGGCTGCCATTCCTCCACAGACATTTATGCATCTCACTGAAAGACTCTCAAGCACAGTTAGAGCCACCATGAGAGTAAAGGGTGAATACATCCCATATTAATGTCCAATAATAGGGAAAATTATAATAAGGAAAGGTTTCAAAATCATTCACTTATTGGAAAGAGTGATGAGAGGATGTACGAGAGAAGTGAAGGAATTGGGTTACAAAACTTTGGTCAGACCATTGGTGGAAAATGGTGGTGTAAAATGAGACCCACATTTTGGGTATCAAATACAGGAGTTTGAGAGGTGGCAAAGATGGACTGCTGGATTTGTTTCTGGAAATTACCGTAGGATACAATCAGTAACCGATATGATAAAATAGCTGGAATGGGATTCACTGGAAGACAGGAAGAGGGTGAAGAGAGTCATGGGAGTGTACAAGGCGTATGTTGGTAATGAGGCATGGAACGATATTGGTGTAAGAATTAAAAGTAATGCATGGAAGGGAAAAAATGACCTTGAACATAAGCTGGCACTAGATTTCAGTCATAAGGAGGGTGTGGGAAGATTTTTCGTCGTAGGTTAGGGATTGGAATAAGTTACCAAGAGAAATGATGAATAATTTACAAAAAACGTCGAAAGAATTTAAAGTTAAAATTTGTAGAGGGCAAAAGTAAGTGTGAACAGGAAATGGTTGCGTAGGGAAATTGCCACTGGAGCATGCGCTCCATCGTAATTAAATTAAATTAAAACATGAGACGGGTAAAGTGTAAATGAAGTTTCAGATCGGTGTCAGGATACTTTTGATCAGATGGTGTATATACTAACAGTGAGGTATTGCAGTGGGCGACGTAGATAATCGAAAATTCTGTTGTCCATTACATCGACTACACATATCATAACTACTTTGGTGTTGTGTCACGAACAGAATTTTCTACAGAGATCTAGTGCAAGGCTGCCAAACCAGATTTGGAGAATGGCCACAATTTTGATTCTAAGATAGCCTGCGAGCCACATAATACTTGTCTGTAGTTATAATAGTTTCTTTAAAATATAACAAAAAAATAAGTTAACACAGTTTAATTACAAATAAAAAGTAAAAGCCATCAATGAGATCTTTGCAGAAGTTTTTGAGCTAATATATTCTTCACTGCTGCCGTTGCCCGTTGCCC
Organism: Vandiemenella viatica; assembly: GCA_031002005.1. Lineage (NCBI taxonomy): Eukaryota > Metazoa > Arthropoda > Insecta > Orthoptera > Morabidae > Vandiemenella > Vandiemenella viatica. The sequence continues at coordinate 251,815,224 of CM061919.1, forward strand.
GCTGGGTTCAGGGTTTCTCAAAACTTTAACTTCGCGTACCTCCTATAAAAGTTCCCAGGTAATGGTGAAACCGCTTTAAATAACTGGGTTTTTATTTTTCTCAAAAAATAAGAATTTTTATTGTATGAAAGTAGTACAGTGACAAAGAGCACAACGTTATTAATAATGGGACAGATGGGTTTGTTTCTTGCAGCAGGTTGAGTAAATTTTAGGAACATTTTGCTCATGTTCAGCGTCAATTCACCACTGACCGTGTTGGAAAATCGAGACAACCAGTCAGCCGCCATAACGTAAATCATGTCGCGAACCGCCTACGATCAACTCGGTAACACTTAGAGGTTCACGTTCCCCACCTTGAGAAACACTGGTATAGTGGATATTAGGGAGCAGCCATAAACCACGTAGCTCCATTTTAGCCTCCTGTGAAACCCCCTCACGTAGCGCAACATGGCTTTTGCCTCTACCCCCCTCCCCTCTCCTCGTAGCACGTAGTTATTTTCCCTCTCGTTTCCAGAAGACATTCTGTACTGTTTTCTCTTGTCAGGCTATTGTAACTTAAATATGGAAGTTAATTAAATGACTGAAATATATATCCACTTGCTGTAGTGTTCTGTACCTTATTTTAACAGTGACATATAATATGAATGAAATAAAATCCTCTCGGTTGTCCAGCCGGATAGTGTTATATGAACACGACGTTTCGACAGCTAGGTCTGCCGTCTTCATCAAGTGTCAGGTATCTTCTTGCATTCGCAGGCTGACTGTCACCGCCTAGTTGAAATATTCTAGGCGGGGTGACAGTCAGGTTGGTGAGATTTCGTCGGATTCAACCCCCCCTCCCCTCCCCATTTCACCTCACATAATCAATGGGCGCCCCCTGACCACACAGCTCGCTGCTAAACCAACTGAAACTAGCCGACTATCGTCTACGGCCAATTGGTGTTGCAAATTAAAAAAAAAAAAAATAGATTTTTGATAAATTATAGTTTTATTTACGGAACTTACATTTTACATGCGTGTTTTAAATCTTACTGAATCATATAATGTCTTACATAATGATTCATAAATGTATCTATATAGGTAACATAATTTTATTCATCCTCTATGTCAGTACCACATTCACTAGTATCAGCACTACCAACAACTAGTTTGGTCGGTGTCGGAATTTTCTGTTTCTTCTTCTGGCTCCTCTAGATCCATAACATCAGAAATAGTTACATTTTCTTTTACTGGTTGTTCTTGTATTGTACGCAAAAGATTTTGAGATTACAATTTTAAATTGTGAGCATAAAAACTGCGCCGATAATTCTGTATTACGGTCTTTTAAGTTTGAATTTAAATCTATTATCATACAAAACAGGAGCTTTATTTCTTTTTCAATCGTTGGTTTACACCAATGGTTGCAACGAAACGATTGATAATTACTGACAATTTAATGACTCAGTATCACTATACGCTGAGAGTTTAACAAGTATACCAGTATAAGGAAAGCACAATAAGTAATAAAAAGAGGCAAAAAAACCGCAGATAAATCTAAAATTCCTATTTTTTTTTGGAAAGATCCGTAGGTCTACAGATAAATTCGTAGGGCTGGCAGCACTAGTTAAAATAGCGAGTATCAAACCAAACAACTGGGAACGGGGATTCCTTCTCGCGCAACCTAGCCTCTTCGAGAAGTCCCCGTTCATAAAAGAATACTTCAGTCAATGTCGCCAATATTTTCGTAATTTTCTTTTCAACTGAACCAGAAAAATATAATAGATTTAAACATTAAGATAAGTACTTAGTATAAACTCTAAAACAGTCATATTAAACGATAAATGGCTTACAAATTTGAGATTTAGTAGTTATGAAAAAAAACGCGTCCCAGAAAAAAAATGTTTTTTCCATATTTTTTCTTGTTTTTTTTTTTCAAGTCAGATTTTTTTTAAAAAACACTAGGGCCACTTCAGCTACACATCCACGAGTAATAGACAACGTCTACGAAGCAAGAAAAACCAGGAGACACCGAGTGACCATGTCGGCTCGACTACTTTCGGAGTGGATTGCAGCCGTGGTTGCAGCCAATACCGCAACCACATCTGTGTCCGAAACGACACAGGCCAACGGGAAAATAGACTCCACGCCCTCATCGCTCTCCTCTTTACACTCATTAACCATCTGTCACCAGGTCCTGCCTGCCTCGGCGAGGTTGCACTAACTGCACCAAAGGCGATGTGGCGGACCATCTCTTGAGGAGGAAGGCCTCGGCGGCAACCATCCTTGTGAAGAACAGCCGACAGTGAAGCTCTGTCCCGTCGGAACGACTAGGAGTAAATGTCTTACGACGATAAACTCCACCGTACTTCTGCTCACAGGAGCAGTTATTGGCTATGGCGTGTGAAGTCTAATTTTGTTCTGTCAAGTGAATTTCATTGCATCTTTAACCATAGTGCTCGCTGATGTGTTACTTCAAGTTGAAATTGTGATGTGAAATGGCACAAGGAAGCTTATCGGAAATATTTTTGAAGCGAGTTTTCATTATTCAAAGCGGCGTCAAAGGACTCCGGAAATACATTATGAAACAAAAAGAATTATTCCCTGGTAATGTAGAAAAAACGGTGAAAGAACTGAAGCAATAGATAACAATAAATGAACCTCGTATTGTCTTTTTGCGCATCAGGTATAGTTTGTTCTATTTTATCAATTAATAAACGATAATGGGTGTGGAGAGTGTTTTTAATAATACCTCAAGAAGAAATGGATCAATGCGTGTACCTGATAGAGAGGTTTTTCCAATATTTGATCATTTGCAGACGTGTCAAGTGTCACCATTTCATCCAGAGTATGTATAATTGTAGGAAAACATATAATGCAAATATTGGTCTTGTTCGTTGTACCGTATATGCAATAATTTTCACGACAGTCTGGTAAGAGAAAAGAGAACAAAATGTCTTTTGGAAATAACAATGAAAAAGCTACTTGCCACAAGAAAGAGAAGAAGGTGTATCAGGGGAAAAGCTATGTCAAGCTACAAGGGGGGGGGGGGGGGGTGGAGGAGAGGGGGGTTCAGAAGAGAGACGATATGGAGTTACGTGGTTTATGGACACTTCGTATGCGATGATGAGACAAAGATTGATGGAACAAATTTCGCATTAAAAATGACTCCATCCGTACTCCGTTTTCGTATGAAGTCATCAACTCTTGAAGACATTAAACAGTACACTGTGCTGCCTTTGCTTTTCCATTTTGTTTTGTTCAGTCGGACCGTCACAACTGAAGCATTTTTCACCAATTGTCCCATTTCTTGCTTCCCCCCCCCCCCCCCAGTTTCTTAAATTCTTTGAGTATATTTCCCCCACCTCAAAACTTTTATCCACTATGAATATTAGTTTCAAATAATTTTATTGATTTTGGTACATTGTTTAGCAATTTACTTGGTAATTTATTCGAATTCCTGACCCCCTAAACAACAAATGAAATTTTTCCCACTTCCTTACTCCCGGATTCGAGTGCTATCTTGTAACCATGATCGTCTTTTTCCTTCCGCGCACTACTATTGATTCTTTGAAGCTTTGTCACCAATAGGGCGGCCGTGTAGCTGAGGCGGTAGAACGTCTGACTACGACTCGGACGGCCAGGGTTCGATTCCCGTCGAAGCCCATGATCCTTCCTCGATGCTGAACGTCCAGAACGGCCCCCCAGGATCACTCAGCCTGCCATCCAATGAGTACCGTGGGGAGGAGCTCCGCGGTAAGGTAAAGAAAAAGGGCCGGGCCATATCGGTGATCACGGCACGTGCACTCTGGTGCCTAAGGTCAGGAAATATCAATCCGGAGCTCTACCTCCGATAATCCTACGGGAATACGGCTTGAAAGCTGTGTAAACCCTTTGCGTTTACCTCTTACATTTCGTCACCAATATGCGCTTCGTATACTCCCAGTCCTTCCATTATTCTTCTCCCGATTTGCTGGCTATATGAGGGAAGAAGGCCAATCCCAAGTTTCTTCTGCAGAAGAACAAAAATACGTGACGTAAGTACAGTCTGCCGATGGCGCATTTACTAATACAGGATTCAACAAGCTTCTTTTATCTGGCGGTAGTGGTTGGGCCAGCATCGATTTCTCTCGCAGCTGTTATGTTGCATTTACCCTTTTTAAAAAGTAACAAACTATTCTTTTTTAATTTGGAAGAAAGATTGATCCATGTGTTATGTTTGGAGATTTCACAAAAAATTTTATTTTTCAATCCATGTGGTAACTATATTAATCAAAAAATTAATATTGTTGTAACATATTTATGATTACAAATTTTAAAAAAGCAATTGGTATCCAGCGTGAAGTTGGGGGATGTATTTTTCTTTTATCAATCGCAAGAAATTTAACTTCTCTATTGCTTAAAATCGGCAAGTGGATTAATTTTCTCAAGTATCCTCTAGTCAAAACTTTGAGCAAAAACAAATCCTTCCCATGTTTTGGACCTTGAAATGGTTTCGCTAATGATTACTGAATTGACATTTTGCATACCGATATCAATTACAATAGTATGATTCTTGTGTAGGCTGGTTGCAAATGAAACTTGAAAATGAAATTGCTTCTTGGTGCCCCACAGTGGTTCTACCATAAAGGTAGTTTTGAGCCGGGGAATTAGAACTAAATCTATGATCACCGGTCCAGAGTCCAGGGTAATTGATAAAATGAACTATTTATACGACGGGATTTGAATATGATCGCGATTCGCTTTGTCGATACAGCACTTTTGTCACTATTCCAACTGATCTGTTAATTTAGAACTTCTTTGTCCAAAGATTAATTCTGAGCACTACAGGACATTATTTGAAGGAATAAAGTATAGGCCCAAGTCCTTGGCCACAGATGCTTATGCAATGTTTACAGAAGTCACTTTGTTCTGCGCCGGAATTCTGGAAATCAGTATGGGATATGGTAATGGATTCGGAATGGGATTCATTAGAAAGGAGGAGAGGAGTGTAAAAGGCGTATATTGATGATGAGTCGTGGGAAGATATTGGTGGAAGAATTGGGAGAGATTCATGGAAGGGAAAAGGTGACCATGACCACAAACTGGCCATTTATTTCAGGCATACGGGTGGGGGAAGATTCTCTTTCATAGGTAATGGGGTCAGAGATTGGAACAAATTGCCAAGAGAAATGATGGATAATTTAGCAAAAACGCTAACAGAATTTAAAGTTGAAATTAGTAGAGGAAAAAAGTAAGTGGGAAATTACCACCGGAGAAGCTCTCCATTGCAATTAAATTAAAATTGGTGCTGCTATTTCTCTCAGTATATGCTGATTGTATTCCTGGACTTTATTTTATTTTAAAATCGCACTGCATCTTTTCCTTGAAAATGATTTTAATTTTCTGCTGTAGCCATGATTCGCTCAGTCTATTTTGAGAAGTAATATTGCTGAATTCGTCCATTTTCAGTGTGATCGAGTATTTGGCTGATGCGACTGTGGTTTTTATTTGCAACGTCTTGTTCATCAAACTGTTTAAATGGTTTGCCTAAAGATGTTAAACTTTTTAATTAATTTAGGTTGAACTGAATATTCCATTTATATTGTCTACAACAGTGGCTTTCAACGAGAGTGATACTGTGCACTGAGTGACGTTAAAGAGATAATAAGAGGTGTTTCTGGGCCAAGGCAAATTAAGGGAGCGTCAAGAACCAACCCGAACCCCCTGCTTTCCAGTAATGTATCCTGCTTTAAGGGCTGCACCAGAGACGTTTTTATTTGCATTTCCATCAACAAAGGAGGCTATTTATTAACCAAGAAAAGAAACAGATATTCAAAGTGGAACGTGGTGATTATGACAAATAAGACATCAATATCGAATAATTAGTGTCATTATACCAAGCTCAACCCTCTATTTAACAATTTTTTTTCGTAATATGTATTTGTTAATCAAGCTGTGAGCAATACATTAATACTGCTAATATCATTTTATAATTTTTTAAATTTCTTGTTTTTGTATATTATATGACGTGTATTTCACGTAGGAGGGACGCCATCAAAGCACTGCTCAAAAAGCTGGTTATGAGTCCTAAAAGTTGGAGCAAAATGGGTTACATTATTTATTACAAGTAGGGGTGTGGTTTTTTTCCTTAAAAGAAGGTGGCGTCTATTTTTAAAAAAAATGGAGTAGTAAGTATTTTTTTTCATAAATGGGGGAGGTCTGGTATAAAGAATGCAGGGTGAAAAATTAATATAAATAAGAGAAAATTCTGTTAACGAACTGAGTGCAGCATGGAATTTAACAGCTACTATTACAAGAAATGCTGGAAATAAGGCAGAAATAAAATGAAAAAGTTTTTTCAAGGTTTTTTTCTCGAACAATTTATTCTCAAAAAGCTTGCTTAACTGATAAGAGACGTGAATTCTAGATCAATACTAATTTTCTTATTTACAGTTCCTTAACAAAGATTAGTTATCTTTCAGGAAATTCAGTTTCGTTGCAACCTAGGATGGAAAATGAAAGACGACGCAAGCAGTTACTGTAGGATTATAGATGACTAAGTTTTTAGTTGTTATTGACGCTGATCCACGAGATTTTATATCAGATGGTGGAGGTTTGGGAACTGCGAAAACTTGGGAATACTTGGGAAAACTTACGAACAATCTTCTGTTATCTCGTAGTGTATAGAGTGAGTTATAAGCTGCGTGGGGAAGCTCTTGTCGATCGCGTATCGAGCGGACGTAGTGGGTCCCATCAGGAGGCGCTGAGTGATCGGTGTACCCCACGGCGCCATACTGGGTCCCTAACTGTGTTGCCACCCTCATTATTCCACCCGGGGCTCAATGTCATACAGGTCGTTCCACGAATAATTTGAGTACGAGTAACACGCTCTTCATCCCAGGAATTGGAGCAAATACAGGCGTTATGGCAATTTCAGAGTTTGTTACATAGATCCAGAAATGTATTTTTTTCTCAGCTAGCAAAAATCACTTTGATTAACACAAAGGAAATCACGAATCATTGAAAAAATTACTAGTAGGATTCGATGTCTGAGCCAGAGATGGAAGGGAAAAGGTGACCATGACCACAAACTGGCCATTTATTTCAGGCATACGGGTGGGGGAAGATTCTCTTTCATAGGTAATGGGGTCAGAGATTGGAACAAATTGCCAAGAGAAATGATGGATAATTTAGCAAAAACGCTAACAGAATTTAAAGTTGAAATTAGTAGAGGAAAAAAGTAAGTGGGAAATTACCACCGGAGAAGCTCTCCATTGCAATTAAATTAAAATTGGTACTGCTATTTCTCTCAGTATATGCTGATTGTATTCCTGGACTTTATTTTATTTTAAAATTGCACTGCATCTTTTCCTTGAAAATGATTTTAATTTTCTGCTGTAGCCATGATTCGCTCAGTCTATTTTGAGAAGTAATATTGCTGAATTCGTCCATTTTCAGTGTGATCGAGTATTTGGCTGATGCGACTGTGGTTTTTATTTGCAACGTCTTGTTCATCAAACTGTTTAAATGGTTTGCCTAAAGATGTTAAACTTTTTAATTAATTTAGGTTGAACTGAATATTCCATTTATATTGTCTACAACAGTGGCTTTCAACGAGAGTGATACTGTGCACTGAGTGACGTTAAAGAGATAATAAGAGGTGTTTCTGGGCCAAGGCAAATTAAGGGAGCGTCAAGAACCAACCCGAACCCCCTGCTTTCCAGTAATGTATCCTGCTTTAAGGGCTGCACCAGAGACGTTTTTATTTGCATTTCCATCAACAAAGGAGGCAATTTATTAACCAAGAAAAGAAACAGATATTCAAAGTGGAACGTGGTGATTATGACAAATAAGACATCAATATCGAATAATTAGTGTCATTATACCAAGCTCAACCCTCTATTTAACAATTTTTTTCGTAATATGTATTTGTTAATCAAGCTGTGAGCAATACATTAATACTGCTAATATCATTTTATAATTTTTTAAATTTCTTGTTTTTGTATATTATATGACGTGTATTTCACGTAGGAGGGACGCCATCAAAGCACTGCTCAAAAAGCTGGTTATGAGTCCTAAAAGTTGGAGCAAAATGGGTTACATTATTTATTACAAGTAGGGGTGTGGTTTTTTTCCTTAAAAGAAGGTGGCGTCTATTTTTTAAAAAAATGGAGTAGTAAGTATTTTTTTTCATAAATGGGGAAGGTCTGGTATAAAGAATGCAGGGTGAAAAATTAATATAAATAAGAGAAAATTCTGTTAACGAACTGAGTTCAGCATGGAATTTAACAGCTACTATTACAAGAAATGCTGGAAATAAGGCAGAAATAAAATGAAAAAGTTTTTTCATGGTTTTTTTCTCGAACAATTTATTCTCAAAAAGCTTGCTTAACTGATAAGAGACGTGAATTCTAGATCAATACTAATTTTCTTATTTACAGTTCCTTAACAAAGATTAGTTATCTTTCAGGAAATTCAGTTTCGTTGCAACCTAGGATGGAAAATGAAAGACGACGCAAGCAGTTACTGTAGGATTATAGATGACTAAGTTTTTAGTTGTTATTGACGCTGATCCACGAGATTTTATATCAGATGGTGGAGGTTTGGGAACTGCGAAAACTTGGGAATACTTGGGAAAACTTACGAACAATCTTCTGTTATCTCGTAGTGTATAGAGTGAGTTATAAGCTGCGTGGGGAAGCTCTTGTCGATCGCGTATCGAGCGGACGTAGTGGGTCCCATCAGGAGGCGCTGAGTGATCGGTGTACCCCACGGCGCCATACTGGGTCCCTAACTGTGTTGCCACCCTCATTATTCCACCCGGGGCTCAACGTCATACAGGTCGTTCCACGAATAATTTGAGTACGAGTAACACGCTCTTCATCCCAGGAATTGGAGCAAATACAGGCGTTATGGCAATTTCAGAGTTTGTTACATAGATCCAGAAATGTATTTTTTTCTCAGCTAGCAAAAATCACTTTGATTAACACAAAGGAAATGACGAATCATTGAAAAATTACTAGTAGGATTCGATGTCTGAGCCAGAGATGAGTATTTTGCTCCAGTGTGGCAAAGTAGTGCTCGTACCAGAAAAATCGACGTTCATCTGAACGAGTGTATGAGAGTCTTAAATGGCACATTAAAATCCACCCCTCTTCCCTGGTTACACATCATCAGCAATATACCACCTCCAGAGGTAAGACGCCAAGAAGCAACGGCACGTGAGTGGAAAAAGTTACTTCATTATGACCATCCACAGGATCTCCCAAACCACTAGGTGCTTAACGAGCTACCCCCCTCCCCCAATTCCTCTTAAATCTAGGAATCCAGTATGGCATGATGTATCTGACTTCAATGTCAAGGAAAAATATTGACAAAGATGGAGGTCTCCATGAACGAAACACGAAGGTATTCAAGATGCTACAAGTGGACTGGCGGAATTCCATCTGAAGAGAGACCAGTGTGTTAAACAAAACCGCCTATGATCGGGTCACGCCAAATGCGGCGCCATCTATATATATAAAGATGAATGTATGCATGTTTGTTTGTTTGTTTGTTCTTCATATAATTCCACAGTTTTCATCCTATCTCGATGAAACTTTGCACACTTATCCTTTGAACAAGGATAAAAATACTGTCTACATTTGGTTGAAAAATTATCTGTATAAATAATACATGTTGTCTCATAATTTCGAAATACTACTGAATGGCGATAGACAGACGCGTTGGATATGGACGTATATCCCGTGTATCGGTCAAACAGCTCAGTGGTTAAAGCCTTGCTTACAAATGTTTGGATCGTGATCTCCGGTTCAAATCTCCGTGGAGTCTAAGATTTTTAAAAATTATTTTTGATCGTAAAAGTCACGCCTGGGCCGTAGGTTATTCGGATTGAATGTTAAACTGTAGATATCACAAAGTTAGGGGTGCAATGCGAGGCAAATCGTAGGTAGTCTTTCAAAGCTGTAGGTGTACGCTTCACTTTTTTACGTTATAATGATTCCTCAGAGGTCGTTCGCAGTCAGAGAGAGAGAGAGAGAGAGACAGAGAGAGAGAGAGAGAGAGAGAGTGTGTGTGTGTGTGTGTGTGTGTGTGTGTGTGTGTGTGAACCGCAGTAATAATACTATAAATACGGAAGTAACTCTCTGTCTTTTGTTACGTTTTGACGACCAAATGGCTATATCGATGTTGATGTAAGTTGACAAGAAAACCTGTATTAAGGGCACAGGACATTTTGTCCGGTATGTTTAATAGTTGTAGTCACGAAATTTTGAGACCTTATCGAATGGTGACTGAAATATGTTGGAAATTGATTCTCTTCAAGAGACTGGTTCGACGGTAGAATGATATAGTGATAGCTTTTCTGTCGTATTATGCCGACTCGGTGTTGTTTCGGACCAATCCTTCGTTACCAGCAACTTTCTATATTCAATTCTGGCAAAAAATTCTTAATCCACGCGTACTTAGTCGCGGGCACCAGCTAGTGCTCTATAATTGTGGACTTCAGGATTTTCCTGTCTGTGATTGCGGAGCTTGTTTCCGGAGTGTGTAGCACATCATTAAGGAACGTTCTAATGAAGCATGGTATACCATCCCAAGACGTTATCAATGCTATGCTTTCCTTCTTAGACTGGCAACTTGGCATCGATTTGTGAATACTGCAAATATTCTTGTTATGGTACATATTTGCATACTTCCCACTAGTTGCTTAGCCGTCCGATAAATGAATAAAATACCCGAAGTTAAACTAACAGTCAAGAACATTTTTAGCAACTTGACATGAGGACAGTGGTCATTTCATGTTTGAACAATAAATTTCGTGTTAATTGCGGTCTCGTTACTCGGTCTGAAATGCAATAGCACTCAATTATACTGCATGAAATTGTAGCGGGGAAGCAATTAAGTCAATATAGTTTGTGTTCACAACAAATTTGTCGAACAGTGTTTTCGTCATTAATTCGCTTTCATCAACTACAAATTAACTACCTAACATTGCAAATATGATCTGGCAAGTTTGCTGATCAGCTGACCTGTTTCTAAACACCGCTCCTTTCCTCGCATCTCTATTTTAACCAGTTAACCTCCTTTAAAGTATGTTAAATGCTCCATTTCTTTAGTTCAGATGTTTCATAAACCAACAAACTAAGCAGACTAGAACGGTTTAAATTGCCTATCAGTTTTCTCATTATTTGGCAGACAAAAGGTAGAATAAAAACCGCCTTCAGTCACTAGAATATAAATTTTATTGTATTACACAATGCATTTCGGACCCTGTGTGTGTGTGTGGTTTTTTTTTTTTTTACTGCTTTACGTCTCTCAACAGCGAGGTCTTTAGAGACGGGAAAGGATGGGGTACAAGGAATGGGAAGGAATTCGGCCATGGCCTTTTTATGGAAGCATCCCGGCATTTGCCTGGAGTGATTTGGGAAGCCATGGAAAACCCAAATCTGGATGCGCGGACGGGGATTCGAACCGCCGTCCTCCCGAATGCGAGGCCAGAACGCTAACCGTTACACCACCAGTCTCGGTGGGACCCTGTGGATCCATCTTCAGGTGTCTATTGTATTTACATTGGTTTTAAATTTTTCCTTAAGCGAGATTCGTGCCTAGCAGAGTTTATTCCTGTGGAGAAAAGCTATTTGAAATAAGTGTCGTGAACACGTTTTATATTGAGAGAAAGGAGTAAATATGAAAACATCGTGGAACCGTCGTTCACGAAACGTATTTCAAATCGTTTTTCAGCACAGGAATTAACTCTGCTAGGCATGAATTTCGGCTAAGGAAAAATTTAAAACCAATGTAAATAGAATAGACACCTGAAGATGGATCCACAGGGTCCGAAATGCATTGTGTAATACAATAAAATTTGTATTCTAGTGACTGAAGGCTGTTTTCATTCTACATTTTGTCTGATCAATTCAAACACGTCAACACAGTGAATTATGGATAAAATTAAGTTCTCACTATTTTTTCATTCATTTTTTAACAACTTTCTGTAAGAAGACATTTTTGATTCTTCAGTTTTGTTTGTCTTCGGGTGATGATAAGTAAACGTTATTAATTAAATTTAATAATATTTATACAAGAACAATGAGTTTTTCATTTCTAGACTATGTCGAAATACCTCTCAATTTGTTTATCTGAGCTAGGGTTGCATATATTGAAAGAGGAGAATATGTGTGGATCTCCTCTAAATATCACTCCGCCATCCATTGTCAGGATAGCTTACATACCACTTCAGGAAAAGCTCACATTTGATCAAACTAGTGTTGTAAATTAAAAAAAAACAGCTTTGTGAAAAAAAACCTGAAAAAATACCTAGCACCCTGGTTTTTTTCTAAATTTGTTTTCTTCTTCAGAAAACAATATATTTGAGAGATTATAGTTTTATTTACGGAACTTACATTTTACATGTGTGTTTTAAATCTTACTAAATCGTATAATGTCTTACATAATGATTCATAAAGGTATCTATATAGGTAACATAATTTTATTCATCCTCTATGTCGGTACCACATTCACTAGTATCAGTACTACCAACACTAGTTCAGTCGGTGTCGGAATTTTCTGTCTCTTCTTCTGTCTCCTCTAGATCCATAGATCCATAACTTCAGAAATAGTTAGTTGAATTTTCTTTTACTGGTTGGTATTGTATTGTACGCAAAAAATTTTGAGATTGCAATTTTAAATTGTGAGCAAAGTACACACTGTGCATAAAGATTGCGCCGATAGTTCTGTATTACGGTCTTTTAAGTTTGAACTTAAATCTATTATCATAAAAAATACGAGCTTTATTTCTTTTTCAATCGTTGGTTCACGCCAACGATTGCAAGAAAGCGATTCATAATTACTGACAATTTAATTACTCAGTATCACTAAACGCTGAGAGTTTAACAAGTATACGAATATAAGGAAAGCACAATAAGTAATAAAAAGAGACAAAAAAAAAAACCGTAGATAAATTTAAAATTCGTAATTTTTTGAAAAGATTCGTAGGTCTACATATTAATTCGTAGGGTTGGCAGCACTAGTTCAAATAGCGAGCATCAATCCAAACAACGGGGATTCCTTCTCGCGCAACCAAGCCTAATCGGGAAGTCCCCGTTCGTAAAAGAAAACTTCAGTCAATGTTGCCAATATTTTCGTAATTTTCTTTTCAACTGAACCAGAAAAGCATAGTAGATTTAAAAAATTAAGATAATTACTTTGTATAAACTCTAAAACAGTTATATTAAATGATAAATTTCTTACAAATTTAAGATTTAGTGGTTACAAAAAAAAAACGTGTCCCAGAAAAAACGTGTTTTTTCATCGTTTTTTTTCATGTTTTTTTTTTCAACTTAGAAAAAAAAACATTTTTTACAACACTAGACCGAACCTCTCAGGATAATAGGATAAGCTCACATCTTCCGAAAGACACCGTGAGAGACGCCATGCTTAACGTCCCATCTGACGGTCGAATATTCAAAACCTGTGTCGTATGCCCTCTCTCCATACGCAATGCGGAGAGGTTTGGGATTTAACGCAGGAGACTGGTGATTAGAAACTGGCACCATCATCTATCCTACCATGCCCGGCCCCAAGTGTTAATCAAGAAAGTTTCTTCCACCAACAGGTAACGCCATCTAATGGACTGGACAACTGCACGGTGTAGCAGCCAACTGAGCCAACGGGACGGACTTCGTCTCTGAATAATTACTTTAAATAAATGTTACCGCACTCTCTGGAAAGTTCTTGACTTGAGCCACAACTGGGGATGTCGGTTGCGTTAAATCGTAGTGTCGAATAAACTTACAAATTTCTACTTCTTCTGGCTTTACATCTCGTCGACGCCAAGGTTGTTAGAAGCGGGAAGGAAATTAGGGAAACGAATGGCCTCTTGAAGGAATCATCCCGACATACGTCTGGATTGATTTGGGGAAACCAAGGAAAACCCAAATGTGGACGGCCGGATGGAGACTAGAAAGCCCAGTCCTGCCGAATGAGAGGCCAGAGCGTCAAAGCTCGCCCACGACGCTCGGTTTTTACGATCCAAAGAAGACAAAAGCTTCAAGTTCCACGAGTTACGTAAACATTAGACAATGGGAGTGAGTAAGTGGTTAAGATGGAGGGAGAGGCATCAGGTTGAGGCAAGGTGTTCCACAAAGCGCGCCCTCTGTTTCACGTGCAAGTTTTGCCTTACTTGGCGATAGCGCCAGGCAGAGCGTGGAACAATAAACCACGGTGAGCGCTTTGTGTGTGCTGACGGGCTTCGGGGAACTACACAACTTCCGAACAAGCTAAACAAAGGAGCCGCTATCTGATTTAGGACAGAGGAACTGGTGAGCGTTTAGTCTGCGCAAAGCGCGTAGAGTGAATCTCTCTAAGTCTGCAAGGCATTATTCTCAAGGACAATACCTCCATCTGTCGGCAGAAAATTAAGAATTAATGCTAGAATAGTCTTTGAGAAAATGTTCAGGAAAGAGATGACCTTGATTAACAGACACCGAGCGTGGTGGGTGAACGGTTAACGTTCAGGCCTCGCATTCCGGAGGACGCGGGTTCGAATCCCCGTCCAGGCATCCAGATTTGGGTTTTCCATGGTTTCCCCAAATCACTCCAGGCGAATGCCGGGATGGTTCGTTTAAAAAGGCCATGGCCGATTTCATTCCAATTCCTTGTCCCCAGTCCCATCCCGCCTCTAATGACCTTAGCCGTCGACGAGGCGTAAAGCCGTAAGTAAAAAAAAAAAAAAAATATTAACAGACTACCCACAGGACACGCCCTCCCAACCGACAAAAAATATATCATGAAAATCGTGGAGTATCCGAATTGTCTCGAAGGTGGTGCAGTGGAAGATATATACCACTACATTCTCAGATGCGATGCATGCAGCGAGATTAGAAAAGAGCTTATAGAAAAATACAAAAAATTTCAAATATAACATTTCTGATGACTAACCTATAGTATCCAGGCATAAAAGTGATCAATACAACATACAAATATGTTGCAAAAACAAAAAGATTAATAAAAAGTTACAATAAAAAATAAAATATAATAATAAAAAAAAATTTCGTTCAGGTGTATCGACCGCTAATTGTGTCTCAAGCTTCGCAGTAACTAATTCCTGGAAAGAATAGTAATGTAGCCCACCAAGACTTTCTTTGGTTGCGCCGTTCCCAAAACTTCACCTAGGTAAAGGGGTTCGGACGGCTCCCGAGCCTCCCGTAGGATTCACGGAGGTAGAGCTCGGCACTCCCTGTACAACATTCGGCACTATAATGCGTGTCACGAACGATGGCGGCCCCAGTTAAGCGAGGGTATGCGCATATACGTCATCGCTCTCCCAGTAGCCAATCACATTCAGTAACAATCCAGAGCCTGTCGTATTAACACGAGTGTTGAATGCCATGTGTTTGTGAATTGTACAGTTGTAAAATCAGTGAGCATTGCATTAATTCCTATTCTAAATAATGGAAGATGAACAACATAAGCGTAAGGTTCTTCATAGTCAAAGCAGAAAGCAAGATTTTAAAGTATATAAGCATTTTAAGCGCGAAGCAGACGCCAGAGGGCCAATCTGCGACGTTGCCAAAGCTCAAGAGAGAACTTCTAAAGCGTGAAATACTAGCCTTAGAACTGTACTGCTAATAGTAATACGCGGCAACGTCAGATATTCTATATCAACCGTATTTCTCTCTCTCTCTGCGGGACCCGCCTTCGTTCGTGACGCGCACTATAGAATGGACGTGGCGGGGTCAGCGCCACGTTCCTGTCATTCTTCACCTTCCCTCGGAGTTTCCTTCACGGTACTCATTTGATAGCAGGCTGAGTAGGCCTGGAGAGCGTTCTGGACGTTCAGCTTCGAGGAAAAAATCCTCGGCTTCGTCGGGAATGGAACCTCGGTCGCAGTCTGGCGCTCTACCTCCTGAGCTAGACGGCCACTGCAAACTTTACCTTCCAGATTATAATTATTGATGCCTGTGGTATCGTCAGAACAAAACCGGTGTTGCTCCATCCAACTTCGTGCGACGTTTCCAAAGTAGGCAGAAAACATCAGACGATCATAGTGGCTTGTTAAGGAGCGAAACATACATGAAGTTAGTAAAAACATAAATGTTTAAGAAAGAGCACAAGTACCAGGGAATACCCAAAAATAACCGTAATAGCATTGTCGTGGGCGGAGTTTGTGTAGTACTCGTTTCTGCCGCTAGGTGTTTATAGCGCAACTCATTGCCAGTTCAGTGTCACCTGTGTTGTCGACCTGACTTGTTCTGTTAATCTGCAGTGATTGTTTTTGATAGCGCTGTATTGTTATTGTTTCGTTTCTGATGATGGCAAGTTTAAGTGAACAACGTGCAGCTGTGAATTATTTTTTCTACCCAGTAAAAATGCTGCTGAAACTCTTTTAATGTTGAAAACGGCTTATCGAGATGACGCTATGGGAAAAACTCAAGTGTAAGGGTGGTTCGCTCGCTTTAAAAAGGCGACATGTCGACCGATCACAAACCTCGTTCTGGACATCCATCAACCGCTCGGATCGACGAAAATGTCGAAAAAATTCAAGAACTTGTGCTCTCAGACCGTCGACAGACAATTGATCAACTGTCAGAGATTAGCAGGTTATCTTGCAGCTCGATTCAATGAATTTTAACCGAAGATTTGGGAATGAAAACGATTGCTGCCCAGTTTGTTCCTCGGGCTCTGACTGACAATCAAAAAGAACGTTGAGTTGAAACATGTCGTGCTTTGAAACAACAACTTGAAATTGATCCAGATCTTCAGTCAAAGGTTATTACTGGTGATGAGTCATGGTGCTATGGTTACAAGCCCGAAACAAAGCAACAGTCAAGCCAATGGTAGAAGTCATTGTCACACCGTCCAAAAAAAGTCGTGAAATCAAACATTAAAACAAAGTTTGTTTCCCCATATCAGATCGTCAATCAAACCTATTCAGAAGATTACGCAACAGTGTTCGTCAAAAAAGACCTGATTTGTGGCAGTCAGGAGACTGGTTCTTCCACCATGATAAAGCACCTGCACACACAGCTGTCTCTATTAGGCAGTTTTTGGTTAAAAATGGCACTGTGTCGCTGCCCCACGCACCTTGCTCGCCTGACCTGGCTCCCTGCGACTTTTTCTTATTTGCACGCACGAAACGGGGCATGAAAGGACACCGATTTGACATCACTGAAGAGGTCAAGAAAAAAACGGGGGAGGAGCTGTAAGCCATTTCTAAAGATGAATACAGTAAATGTTTCGTACAGTGGAAGCATCGGTGGGACAAATATATTAGTCGTAGAGTATTTTGGAGAGGATAAGGTTGTTTTGTAAAAATTTTGAAAATATGTAACTTTTAAAAATAATTCAGGTTTTTTTTGGTACCCCCTCGCATTGAACTTGTTCACTAACATGTTTGACTGAACATTCTACCGGGACCGGTGGATAAAAAACGTCTTAAATTAAGACTTAGAACAATTAGCGATAGGATCTACTCCCCAGGCCAACAACTTTGGGGATTATATTCTTCTTCCGCAGTTGGCACTACTGCGAGGGAAGTGCGGCAGGTGTGCTCCGCAGCAGTTGGCCGCACTGCGGCAGCAGGTGTATAGCCGCGCGCCATCCAGTCCCCCCGCGCTAATTTCCCCATTTGGCCGCTTAATTAAAGATTAGCTGCAGAGATGAGGCTGCGGCGGCGGCGGCGTCCCGTCCCGGCATGCCCCGCGCGGCGCCTTTTACTGCGAGACTTTACGGCTAACCGTAGATTAGGCTCGTAGCCGGCGCAGAGGTGACAAGGGCGACTTTACGAGTCCTGCGCCCAGGCTCCCCGTTAAGGATTTAATACCTGTGTAGGCGCTATTTATAAACACCGGTAAAAAGACTCAGATTGGATCGGCCAACCGCAGCGCGCGACGCGGAAAATTGCTCCTTGTGGCTAACGACCGGATCGGCTGATTTAGCGGTACCGTCACGCGAGCGGTAAACTGCAACTGCACAATTTTCCAGGCGCACAGACTGTACCACTTCTATTTTTCCGTCACGCTAAGATAGGACTATATTGGTAGTTTGGCTCAGTGCGCTTAGGCGCCTCACACTGGATTGGGGAGGTACAACGGAGGTGGGCACGAGCCCGTACTCCCGTGTACCTGCCGTCCTAGATATGAATAATAATAATTATCTTTATATAAAAAGATGAATGTATGTATGTGTGTTTGTTTGTTTGTTCATCATACAAATCTACAGTTTTCATCCGATCTCGATGAAACTTTGCACACAAGGAGAAAAATAGTCTACATTTGGTTGAAAAATTATCTGTATAAATAACACATGTTATCTCATAACTTCGAAATTCAGCGATAGACAGACACGTTGGATGTGAACGTCTCCGTTCCGTGTTTCCGTGTAGTGGACTGGCAGCTCAGTGGTTAAAGCGCTTGCTTACGAACGTCGTGGTCTCCGGTTGAAATTTCCGTGGAGGCTAAGATTTTTTTTAAAATTTTTTCATCGTAAGCGTCAAACCTGGGCCGTAGGTTATTCGGATTGAATGTTAAACTGTAGATATTAGAAAGTTAGGGGTGCAATGCGAGGCAAATCGTAGGTAGTCTTGCAATTTTGTAGGTGTACACTTTTTTACGTTATAATGATCCCTCAGGTGTTGTTCGCAGTCAGTGTGTGAGTGTGAACCACAGTAATATTATTATAAATACGGAAGTAAGTCTCTGTTTTTTTGTTACGTTTTGACGACTAAATGGCTATATCGATGTGATTGAATTTTATAAGGAAATCTGTATGAAGGGCGCAGGATATTTTTTCCAGTATGATTAACATTTGTAGTCACGAAATTTTGAGACTTTATCGAATAGTTACAGAAATATGTTGGAAATTGATTCTCTTCAAGAGACAGGTTCGACGGTACAATGATATAGTGACAGCTTTCCTGACATATTATTCCGACTCGATATTGTTTGGGACCTATCCTTCGTTACCAACAACTTTCTATATTAAATTCTGGCAGAAAAAATTCTTAATCCACGCGTATGAAGTCGTGGGTACGAGCTAGTTGCTATATATTTGAGATATGGTACTGCTCTACAGACTGCCGAGAGAAATACAAATGAACCAAATCAAAGGAAGACAACCAAGCCATGTGAGACGACCGGATCGGCTGATTTAGCGGTACCACCAGTGTCTATAATGGTGGCTACTACATCAGTCTTGTGTCTGATTGTGTCATTTCCAACCTGAATTAATTTTAACGTACGACTACTAACACGCCTCCAGAAGGGACAAAAATCCACCTTTATCTCGGACTGTTATCTCCCTCGTGTCTGAACCATAAGCACAGATACTTTCCATTATACTGGAATACATAGTAGTTTTAAATTTTTAGCTATTTTTCTGTTCCACATCAGTGAGTTTAGAAGACCTGTGACCATTCTCCCCTGTACTATCTTGTAACCAACAATGACAGATTAAAATAGGTTTTTTATGCCAATCCTCAAATAATTACAAAAGACATTTGGGAAGCATTTCTTTCTGAAAAAATCTATATTCGAGTATTTTTTCTTATGGGTAGCCACACCTTGGACCATAAAATTGTTCTTACGCATTATTGGGAAAGTTTTTATTCTACTTGCCACGATTAATAAACCAACAGCCACCTTTATAACAAATAAAATTATATGCTTTTAGCAGGCATCATGTTTGTAAAATTCCAGTTTCTTTGTTGGTTTAGTGCTACGTCAGCGATCTTGCTACTGCCAACGCTTCGGCACCCAACTGAGGGCTATCCTCAGGCGTATTTCGGGCTGACGTACCCCCTGCTGACGGCTGGTTACACCATCTCATCGTTCGCCAGTACACTAGGTGGGTTGTTTTGTTTTGCAGTCTGCGAGACTGTTGCATTTCTGGCAGCGAATGTCAGAGATGTTCCAGAGATGATGTTGTCGTTGAAGCAAGATCACTAACGCAGATCTAAACCCACCGTGAGCTTTTATTGTGGATACTTAGCTGACGATAACGACCAGGTCAGCCCAGAAGAATTATTTCCACTCTACAGTAATACACACCATCTTATGGATGAGAAAGTCCATCTAATTAGGAACATATGCAAGCTGTTGCTGATTTAAATTTTAATTTCGAATATTGTTAGTTAATTTAGTTCCCGCAAAATCGATGGGATCTATTGTTATGACTAAATGATAATCGCTGTTCCAAAACCCATTCGATTTATTTTGCACTGACTCTGCTACCAAAATCAATGCTTAAACATTCGTAATAGCACTTCCCAGATTATAAAGATTTAAACTCTATAATACAAAGACTCGGCCATTAAAGTGAATGAATGTTGCCACAACTGAGGCGTCACTCTCTGTGCTCAGCTGTTTAGAATCGATACCACCAAAGATCTTAATCGATGCTAGCTTATGTCGGATGACTCGAATGCTGTTGGATAACCTGTTCGATAATTACTGTCGGCCGCCAGGGATCACAAATATCGTTGGATTTAACATCTGGATATTGCCGGCCTCGGTAGCGTAGGGGCTAGAGCACTAGGTCGCCGGTTCGAATCCGGCCGCGGGCATGGATGTTGTGTGTCTGTGTGAATGTCCTGTCCGTCCTGTGGTGTGTAATCATAACATACTGGAGAAACTATATCACTGGATGAGATAACATAAACACATCGAGCTGGCTGAATGGCTTAGTTGCCGAAAGCCATTGAAAAAAAAAAAAAAAAATATCTGGATCTTGTGAGCCATTTCCTCAATTGCGATAGGATAAATTTGTTTATGAATCATTGTCACGCCAATGGAATTGAATTTGTTGTTTTGTTTCCGGAACGCGTTTCACTTCATTCTCTGAAGCATCTTCAGCGGTTCTGTCTGTTGGGTGTTTATACAAGTAATTAAAATTGTTATATGTTAACAGGTAACAAATTTAATTACATATATAAACACCCAACAGACGGAACCACTGAAGATGCTTCAGAGAATGAAGTGAAACGCGTTCGGGAAATAAAACAACAAATTCAATTGTATTGGCATGACAAGTATTAATAAAAAAAATTGATCGTTAGATTTATTCACTCTTTGAATTATCCTCAAATTAAGGAGGGAATATAGTCTTTTTTTATTTGAACAAGATAAAGCTTTAGTAATGTCTTTTTTGCTCCCACAGTGAACTACATCGGCGAAATAATCTGTTTGGTATCCGAAGAAATGCAATGTATTTTTAGCACGTGACACGTTTATTCTTGCACGTAACAAACTCGACTCACCCGCTATGTGCTATTCTCACTCTCTGTGTGTGACGTCATGGCAACTAAACTGTTTTACTAGGAGTCACCGGTATTCATCTGGATTTATGACTATGAGAACAATTATAATTGAGTATGAAAAATCATTAGCATTATTACAATTTTAGAGACCGTTAGTGCAGCACTTATTCTATCCTCCAAAGACTACAAGTTGTACGGCTTGTGGAATCCTTCGATACAGAAATCAATTTACATACATCAGTGCAATTATTCATAAACAAATAGAATTAATTAAAGAATAATAACAATAAAAATGATTGGTGCGGTGTGATACTGTTAGAGCGCAAAGTAAGTGGAAGTTTACAAACGTTTGTACCATCATCATCGGATGTTGCCATCATGATGCCTGTTCTAGGACAGACAAAGCCTTGCGGATCTGCCAGTACACTCAAGTATGAACTCCGCAATTGAGAAATTTGTGGGTCGCAGAGGGTGCTTTCAACCAAAATTAATCTCTACTCCGTGCATTACAATCCAGAACAGCGCGAGGAAAGAAATATTTCATGTAAGCATCAGTGCGGCATCTTATTTCTCTAATTTTATCACTCCTGTCATTGCGGCCGAAACAGGTTGGTGGACGAAGTATTTCATCACACTCATAAGTGAAAGTGGGTGTACGGATGTTTACCAATAAGTTCAAACGAAACCTACGTCTACCAGAGTATCACAGCCTAATCTACTAATCAGTTCAGTGACGCTTTAGTAATGACTGTAGCAAGCAGTCACGAATCGAGCGGCTATTCTCTGTACTGTCTCTATACTGTCAATCAGTCACCTACCAAATGGGTCCCAGCAATAGTCCAAATGTGGACGCACGAGAGTTTTGTACGCTATATCCTTTGTTTGTTACCGAGCGTGGTGGGTGAATGGTTAACGTTCTGGCCTCGCATTCGGGAGGACGCGGGTTCGAATCCCCGTCCGTGCATCCAGATTTGGGTTTTCCATGGTTTCCCCAAATCACAAAATAACTTTGTTTGTTCATTACAATTTTTCAATATTGGACCTACGATTCGCAGCCTAGAATTAGCTCTACCTAAGACCGAATTAATAACGTGCAAGCCACATTTCATGTTGTTTTCTGCTATTACACTCAGGATTTCATGATCCGTGTGTATGCAGGAAGACATTGTAGGATAACAGAAAGGTTATTCCAGAATGCATATTCTAATGTATCTTTGAATTTAGGAGTTCCTTGGCATGTGCCTGTTAATGTTACTCTCATGAAAGGTTTCTATAGCAACAAGACAGATAGAGATAACTAGGAGATTGCCTAGGTTGTTAGCGCTAAGGAGAACCTGCATATTAAGATTTTTTTTTTTTTTTTTAAACTGCTTAACCAATCCTATAACAACTAGGTCTTTAGAGACGGGAAAGGATGGGGGGGAAAGGAATGGGAAGGAATTCGGCCATGGCCTTTTAAAGGAAGCATCCCGGCATTCACCTGGAGTGATTTGGGGAAACCATGGAAAACCCAAATCTGGATGCCCGGACGGGGATTCGAACCGCCGTCCTCCCGAATGCGAGGCCAGAACGCTATCCGTTACACCACCACGCTCGGTGCATATTAAGAAGTCCGATTATGTAATTGAAGCGATGTATTTGGAGTTATTAAAACTAAGTTAAACTGTGCTGCTGAATATAAAAAACTATCAGTTCATTTATTTAGTTTAGCTGCACACTCAGAAAATAAAATAAATAGCTCCACTTCGCAGCGAAATCACGAAGCTATTAAGAAGCATAAAACACGATAAATATAAACAAAACCACTTCGGAACTACAACATGGCGATCGTGCAGTGAACTTAAGTGCTGCAAAATAAAGGAATTATTACATAAACTTACGAACTGAGTAACGCAGCGAAAAAACCAAAGTTCAAGAAAGAAGAGAGGAGAATCTTTGGAAGCACACAGGCGACTAGCGGCTGAACGTGAACCAGTCATAGATTGACAACGTCCGCCGCAGATGCAACAGCAGTTGAGTGAAAGTTAAACCGCCAGCTACAAAATACGTTAAAGCTAAGTGTTTTCTAGAGTCAATTATCTTTGTTAAAGTTCTTGTAAACAAAAAAACTTGTTGGTTGTAACAAGAACGTTGTCTATGGCAGAAACGGTGTGCGTGTAGGATTGGTTATACGTTTTTTTGGGAGTTAAACGTAACCTGTCTTTTCGAATTTTCGTTGTTTATTCAAATAATTTATTATATCACGTCATTTTATTGATACTACAACATGAATGAAAACCTCAGGTCTGGTCTGAAATTTTTTTTCTTACAGGCTAGGTCTGCACGTGTATGGCTGCTTTTAACTGCACATCCAACCAGGTTTGTTCTAGCGAGTAAATGACGCCGACTGTGCGTGGAGAGCGCTGTTTGAGGTATCCCGTCCTGGGGTAACCCCTGTCATTGGACTCTTCAGGTGACCTGGGCTGATGAGCCCGGTCCTTTGTGGCGCCAGGGCTTTGTTTGTGCGTCCGGTCGCCAGGTTTCAATTTCAGACGCAGCGTCCGGCTGCCGCGGAATCGACTTCCATTTTCGCTGGCGTTCATTTGCATCCGACCCGACAGCGCGGTGCTTAATGGTCCGCCCGCTCGAGCTGATTCCGGCTTAATGAACGGACGCAGACAATGCCGGGTTTAAAAATGATTTGTCCCCGCGATCGGCCGCCGGCGGAAGGGAAGATTGGCCAATTTGCATTCGTGCATCGCAGCTCGAGTTCGGAAGCATACTTTTTAGACGATTTGGTTTACCGAACCGAGGGGAGCTATTAATGAGGAAAAATATGGTTTCTGTTTCGGTTCACTGCGAGAAAGTGAAACGTACTGTATGAAGAATTGAGTTACCTGGATGAAAAACAGGGGAGTCAGATATGATTTCTGGAGAGATAGTCCGGACTGTAACCTCTTCATCTCAACAAACTCGTCAGAATCTAAGTCATCAATTGTCAGCTCGTATATTTTAATCCTTGTCTATATTACAGTTCTTACATTCGACTATTCCCTCCACTAACAGATTAACCAGTCCTGCTTTTCTTAAAATGATACGCACCATCCTGCCTCTTCTTTCAGTGAGAAAATTCCTCTAATGTCCTCGACGTGGTGTAAAGCCATAAACATGAAAAGGAAAAAAAATAGATTTTTTTTTTTTTTTTGCTTATTGCTTTACGCCTTGTGACGTCGTGAGTATCAGAGTTTAAACATGGCCGAACAATCACACAAAATGATCGGTATGTCCAACGGAAGTGACTACCCCGGAAATCATTGGCAAAATCCAAAATATCATTTTAAGCGATCGGCGAATTAAAGTGCAAAAAGTAGTAGAGGCCACATGCATATCGCAAGGTACGGTATATTCAACTTTGCAGGTAAAATTTCGGCAAGATGGCTTCCGCATTTGCTCTCAATGAAGAATAAGCACAATCGCGAAGTCGACTCTGAGGTTGTTTTGGCGGTTTTCTGTCGTAACCCCAACGAGTTTCTGTGTTGATTGATACGTAGCTGTGAATGAAATATGGATACACTACTATACTCCAGAAACTGAGAAACAGTCTACAGAGTACGTTTTTGTAGGCGAACAGACTCAGAAGAAGGTGAAGATGGTTAAATTGGCCGGCAAGGTGATGGTCACAATTTTTAGAGATGTACAAGGAATAATCTACAGGGTGTTACAAAAAGGTACGGTCAAACTTTCAGGAAACATTCCTCACACACAAACAAAGAAAATATGTTATGTGTACATGTGTCCGGAAACGCTTACTTTCCATGTTAGAGCTCATTTTAGTTTCGTTCCCATGGCCCCCACGCTCTCCTGACCTCAACCCTCTTGACTTCCATTTACGGGGGCATTTGAAAGCCCTTGTCTACGCAACCCCGGTACCAAATGTAGAGACTCTTCGTGCTCGTATTGTGGACGGCTGTGATACAATACGCCATTCTCCAGGGCTGCATCAGCGCATCAGGGATTCCATGCGACGGAGGGTGGATGCATGTATCCTCGCTAACGGAGGACATTTTGAACATTTCCTGCAACAAAGTGTTTGAAGTCACGCTGGTACGTTCTGTTGCTGTGTGTTTCCATTCCATGTTTAATGTGATTTGAAGAGAAGTAATAAAATGAGCTCTAACATGGAAAGTAAGCGTTTCCGGACACATGTACACATAACATATTTTCTTTGTTTGTGTGTGAGGAATGTTTCCTAAAAGTTTGGCCGTACCTTTTTGTAACACCCTGTATATCAATTACTTGGAAAAAGGACAAACAATGACTGTCGCTATTGCACCCGTTAGGCGAAGAAATCCATTAAAAAACATCCTTGATTGAAAAAGAAAAAGATCCTCTTCCATCAGGACAACGCACAGGTGCACGCCTACACAGTTTCGATGGCCAAAATTATGGAACTAAAGTTCGCATTATTACAGCATCCACCGTATTTGCCAGATTTGGCCTCTAGTGAACTTTTATATTTCCAAACTTAAAAAAGTGGCTCACTGGACCAAGGTTCATGTCGAACAAGGTTATCGCCAAAACTAGTTGCCCATTTTGCAGTTATAAAATCTTACTTTTTGGAGGACTTAAAGAAACATTTGGTAAAATATATTCAACTAAAAGGAGATTACACTGAAAAACAAAAAATATCAAAAACTGTGTGTTTTTCTACCATTTCCTGAGGACTTACGAACGACCCTTGTAGCATGTGAACTTTGCAGCTCACGGATCCTGCAGCAAAATGTTTCCTCATCAATAATCCTGCTGGACGACCGAACAAATGGTAAGTCCCGACCAGAAGACAAAACGCGACGTTTCAAACTGTTTACTAATTTCAGCCCTGCTTCTGCACCGTCAAGAAACTTCCGTCAACGGAAGTTCATCACTTTTTCAGCTACTTTCAAGTTAGTCCCCTGAAGAAGTTTCAGGGTAAGACATTGTTTTAATAATGGAAGGAAACCAGAAACTGTTAATCTTTCGAAGAGAAAGCAGTGTTGACAAAACGTTTTTTTCATTATCCTTGAATAATAACGGATTCATAAAATCTGTAAGATATAAAAAAAAATAATTTCATTTAGCACATTCCATTTACCATCCTAACTTTCATTTCCGCTGTTTGTATTCTGAGTCACGGTTTTTATTTTGGATTCTAGTAATGCTTTACATTTACATGAATTATTTTCGCACATTCAGTATCTGTAATCAGTTTCGAAATTCTTGTTTACCGATATTTATTTTTTTTTAATTCATTTAAAGATTTATTTAGCTTGACAAGATTAGGACTGCCAAGCCCTCTCTTACATCATACAAGGTGTTTATAATAAATAATTTACAACTTACAAAAACTAATATTTCACATTTGGCTTAAATAAAGTTCAAAAGTAAAATAATAACTAAAAAACTATAATATGAGTAAAATACTAACTAAAATCTTAATAGTATTCACATTTAACTAATCAATCATTTAATGGTATAATCTAATGCTAGTGGAAGTTAAAGAAGTAAACGGTACAAACTTAATAGTAGTAGGATGAAGAAACAAGACACATACTAATAATAGGGAAGGCAGAATAAACAGGTGGACACAGTATAAATCAATATAATTCAAATCTAAAAATAAGTTATGCATAGAAGAGGAGGTCATTTAGCTAGTGCTCGAATAAGTAATGCTTTCTCAGAAGAATTTTAAATGGGCTGATTTCCTTGGTAGTTCTGATTTTCATGGGAATATCATTCCACAATTAGTAGCTGAAATGAAGTAGGAATTGGCTAGGGTTTCCGAGCTGTGGGAGTGGATGGTTAGTATGTTTGAGTTCAGGGATCTGGTATTAATGTTATGGGAAAGTTCTAGGTATGAGGTGTTGGGACTAAGGATTGCAATCCCGCAGTGTTTTCAATCCCGCGGGATCTGTGCGGGATTTGGGCCAATCCCGCGGGATTCGCGCAAACAGTTTTTTAACGCATATATTCAAAACATAGTTACTTAAAACGTTAATGAATTAAATAATAATTAAATTAATAAATCAATTTTAACGTTAAATGATAAAAATTAACAGTTAACAATATTTTAATAGGCAAAATGACATTAAAACTTTTTGGCATGTGTTAAGTACATTTCGAGGTTTTACATTTTTGTTTTTTAATCAAGTCAATTTTTAAATAAATAATGAAAAATATTCAGTGTTAGGTTATTATGTGCCTTACAATACATCACATAAGTTTCAAAACGAGGTTTTTCTTACTGGGCAAGTTACCAGAGTTTTTTTTTTTTGTTTTTTTTTTTATTTTTTTTTTTTTTTTTTTTTTTAAATTCTAAATTAATGTTCCATAACACCGAGAGAAAGCATTCCATTTCACAAAGTGAAGTGACTATACTCTGTAAAGTGTAGACTTGGCTCAGAACAAGATCTCATAACTTTTTGTCACTGCACAAGCACGAGACTTGGCCTTTTTTTTTACAAAAATTATCTTTGTGGGATTCCTTATTATATTTCCTGATTCCTTGATTGATCTTACAGTTGATTCAATGTTATTAAATGAAACTGCTCACCAACACTTAAACTGTCAAGTATTTCAGTTTTACTTATGTGCCGTAACGACGTTTTTAGAGTGGAAATTATCACTTTTTAGTAAGAAAGGTGACTTTCTCGGCGAATGATTACAGTGAAGTTTTCATAGGTTGTATCTCCGGATTTCATTGTAAAAACACGAAATTTCACACGTAAAGGAGACGGCGGAGGCAGCTCTCGAAGTATGGTGTTCCTACATCACAATTCGTCGATACACTCGTGAAAACTTCATTATAACTGTTTTACCTTTAGTCGAAATAAAAACAAGGTGAAGAGGTATTAATCGATAGCCTGAGCGGCACATGTAAGCAGGCGGCTTTCGTCAAAGAAACGCATTGAGACAGTGGCTAAAACAACAATAACTCAAAGGATATACAGTTTCCTTTTGATAACTGCTTAATAAATAGGTATGTGATCTTTAAAATTTCGATAACATTAGTTTCCTATCAACGAATAATCAAAATTTTCAGCCGCAAATAAGGAAATTGTCACAAAAACTTTATCTGCAAATACAGAAAATGGGAATAATGAAACCGTGAATAAAAAGCTGTAACTGTGTAAATCAGATAACGTTTGCGACAAAAAAAAAAAAAAAATAATAATTATATAGTTAGAAAATCTTACTAAATACGGAACATAACTCAAATTACAGAGAAATGTGTACTTGAAAATGAATACGTAAAAGTGCATCAATTTACTTACGAATGACGAAGGTTGACAAAAACAAACGTTTGTTCACACGCGTCAAATACCAACTGCAAGGGTACAGGCAAACAATGCAAACAAAACATCCGATAGAGACCGAGTGGGGTAGCGAATCACGCAGACTGACACACGTTTCCGCCAGATTTTGCGGATTGCGGATCCGCTTAATTTTGTGCGGGATCCGCCAGACTGTCTAATGATGCGGGATCCCGCGGGATTGCGGGATCCCGCATTGCTGGATTGTAATCCCTAGTTGGGACAAAGCTAGGCGGGAGTTTTCAGATGTACGAGGCTGTGTGGAATCGTCGTCGATCGCAAACGCGCAACTACTGTAAACGATATTATTTATAGTTTCAGCGTTGGGGTTATAATGTATGCCTAATGTTTTCGCTCTTGTTTGATGAATGCACTGCTACTGGTACAGGTGTTTCATGACGACCGATATCAAACCAAATGGTTACAAATCTATAAAATTAATAGAACTGCAGCCTGACAATGTCTGATATTTTAGAAAAACTGAGTTTTGAATACAGTTAATAAACTACAGAGAATGAATCAATCTCTTTATTTTTTTTTTTTTTTTTTTTTTTTTTTTTTTAAGAATTTGTTTGTGTGTTCGGACGAAGACGATTCACGCATACTACGGGCCGGATATTGTAGACTTGAATATTCTTCAGCCCACGGATGCGGGAGAAAATTGGAAATGTTTATCCAAATTTCGCTATTCTACAGGTTCGCGAAATCACTCCAGGCGAATGCAGGGATGGTACCTTCAAGGATCCATGTTCGAATTCCTTCTTGTTTCTTGCTTCCATCCTCTTGTAGTTCTCCCTACATTTACACAAAACCTCTCGCAAATTTAAAAAAAAAAAAAATGAAATAGTTACGGGCACTGAAACAACTTTGCTGAACGCTTACCAAGACAGGAACCAAACATAACTGTGTAAGAAAAGAAAAGATTACTCTGTAGCTTATGTCAAATTCTGTGTAGCCAACCAGAAGTCTCTGAAACGCTCTGTTGTTTTGCAATTAAAAAGTTCATTTTTTTTTCAACAGATTTCGTATTTTCCTACATTCTTTGCGGTCATGTGCGCGAGCATACTCCCTCTTGAGTTTTTAATCTCGTAGCGACTGAACGAAATGTCCCTTTTTAATCCGTTTCGTGGTAGTTTCGTGAT
Organism: Vandiemenella viatica; assembly: GCA_031002005.1. NCBI lineage: Eukaryota > Metazoa > Arthropoda > Insecta > Orthoptera > Morabidae > Vandiemenella > Vandiemenella viatica. Next base: position 251,844,908 of record CM061919.1, read on the forward strand.
TGTTTCGTTGCTCCCAAAGTTCGCTGAGGAAGCCCAGCAGATTGCGATCCCACTACCGTCATAATGAGACAGTTACACAACTTCTTAATGCGACTTGAGAGACGTTAAGAGGCTAATCCAAGTTTCTCAGGTTGGTAAGACTGCGGTAGCCTGAAGGAGGTCACCACGAGCGTGTATACTGTATGTGGGCTCTGGAAATAGTATTACCGCCGTTTTCTAGCTAGTTGCCTCCATAAGGCTTTATGGAGGAAGTAACTTTCATAGAACACGTGGAATGGCTGTCACTTAGTAACCCTTTAATGCAGTACAGTCACGTAACGTTAGGTTAATAGCAACAGCACCGAAATTTAAATTATAATTAATTCAAAGAGAACTTTACACTAGTAATCTAACCATCGCTTCACAACTCATTTTACCAATTTCTGATGATCCCAAAGTTGTTCGTAATGAAATTTAATTACAATGCATTTTTCAGTGATTTTAAGAATGCATGGAAGGGAAAAGATGACCATGACCACAAGCTGGCACTCGATTTCAGACACAAGGGTGTGGGAAGATTCTCTTTTTTAGGTAAGGGAGTCAGGAATTGCAATAAGTTATCAAGAGAAATGATGAATAATTTGGCAAAAACATTGAAAGAATTTAAAGTTAAAATTTGTAAAGGGTAAATGAAGGGGGATGCAGAAAAGGGAAATTGGGTGTTTAGGGAAATTGCTACCTGAGCATGCGCTCCATTTCAATTTAATTTGATTTAATTTAAATTTGATGAAGGAAAGAAAACAAACCTTAGGTTTTTTTTTAAGCTTTATTGTACCTTTAGAGATCAGTTCATTCTCCATATATTCCAACTTTTTAATTTAATTTAATTACAATAGAGCCCACGCTCATGTTTCAATTTTCCATTCAGACCCATTTTCCCCTTTTCATCTATCCTCTTAATTTTGCTGTTTATAAAATTTAATTTTAAATTCTTTCAGCGTTTTTGGTAAATTATTCATAACTTTTGTTATTTATTGCAATCACTGACTCCATTACATACGAAATAACATTTTCCCACACCTTTATGCCTGAAATCGAGCGCCAGCGTGTGGTCGTGGTCATCTTTTCTATTCCATCCACCTCTCTTAATTCTTCAACCAGTATCTTTCCACCAATATACTCCTTGTAGACTCCCATGACGCTCTTCACTCCCCTCCTGTCTTCCAGTGAATCCCATTCCACCTGATTTACCTTACTGATTATGGTCTACAGTAATTTCCAAAGACAAATCTAACAGCCCTTCATTGCACCCTCTCCAACTCCTGTATTTGATACTCAAAATGTGGGTTCCATACTACACTAACATATTCAAGCAATGGTATGACAACAATTTTGTAACCCAGTTCCTTACATCTCTGATACTTTCTCTCATAACGCTCACTAATACACGATCTAATTTGATACCTCTTCCTACTACGTGGCAAGTGTGTTCTGCCCTGATACGTTTGTTATGAAATGTTTGCCAAGATATTTATGTTCTTAAATCAACTATTCCTGTCCCATCCTATATTCATAATCAACCTTTAATTTTTTTATCTGCGTGACTAATAAGCTGACTCTTGTTTGTATTTATCTTCTTCCCATGTTGACCTGTTAAGCTAGATATCCTTCTTGGAAAGTCTTAGTGCATTTACATATGTTCATATCTTACCACATTTTCGCAAAATGCTCATTTAAGAAATTCTAGATGTTCCCACTGATACTTGTTAAGAAAATTCATGCATGTTTACTGTTGGGTGCCTGAAACAGGTTAGTATTTTTCATGCGTGGTAAGTCCTACCAGCTTCGCCATTTCTTCAGCTAAGCGCTAAAGCAAATTACTTTTTATTAACCGCATGTTCCTTTAACCTGTCCAATTAGAGCCTAGAATGGATAGTTTCTCAATGTTTCTCTAACTCACGTTAAATTAGCTACGGTGGAATATAGTGGAGAAAGTTATACTTGAGAAGTCCTTATAATATTTAAAAAGGGACTGTATACTGACAAGTATCTGAACACGCCTTGCTATAATATATTGTGAAGGTCGTTTTGGACCTAAGGGTTTGATTAAGAAAAATTAGTATTTTTCGGAATAGTTGCTGTATTTTGTGTTTACGGTTGACAATTGCTGTTGAATACATGGTAACGTCACAAACCAAAGCAGCATGGCGGCAAGCGTTTACGCGCGGGAGTTTAAAACCTAAGATTTAAATGCCATTTTAAGGCACTTATCGGTTACAGAAATAAAAGTTGCTTATTATTACCAAAGGATTAAATTAAGCCACATTAAAAAACGATGTAATACCATATAATGCTATCACTGCGTGAAATATTACGACTTTTAACAGCCTTACATATCCTGATCGAGATCATTCATCAATACCTTCGTAATTACGACAAATCGGAGCGGCGTTTCTAGCGACTCTCGCGCTTACCTCGTCGTCGAAGTTGTTGTCCGGGTCCGACATGTCTGCTGCGGTGCTGCGGGCGTCTTAGTGGCGTCGCGGCGCTGGCGCCGGCGGGTCTGCGCGGCGTCCTCTTCGTGGTCGTGTGCGGGCCCGGCTTCGAACCCCGGCGAGGGGCCGCATGGTGGAGAGTGGCGGGCGGACGGCCTGCAAGCCCCACCAACGTTCGCACAACATGGACTCGACTCACCACACAGCACACAGAACAACACCACTCAGCCACTCATCCAGCCTCGGCACGTCCGCTGGTTTCTCGTTTTGATTTATCTTTATGGCTTTCAGGGCCGCATTTAGCCATAGGCTACCTAGGCTGCCCAGAAGCCCGCACAAAAGAGGGGTCCCCCATACCACATGAAAAAAATACATATACATCTCTAAAGAAAGTAATCTATTTTCAAAACGGTTTTTACCACTGAAAGTCCTTAAATGCACCAGAAAATCGAAAACAATGTTCGCGGCGCAGTTCAATCATTTGAATTACTGTAAAATAACATTTCCACGCATATATACCGAAATGTAACAACATTGCGGCTCAACGATGGGGCCTTGTAATCGTTGTAACATAAGGTTATAAGGTTGCAGCATAGTCTACTGTCGTCGGGGCGTATGAATGTAGGTTGAAGTCACTGTCGTGCACCTGCAATGCAAACTAAAATTCCCAAGTCTTCATGGCCGGAAGGTTAAGTAAGATAAATCGATTTTGAATACGATGTTAACAGCGGTGGGAGGTCCAAGTTTTTTTTGAAAGCAAGTATTTATAAAAGAATTACATTCGTTTGTAATTGAAATAGGTGTATTTAGAATTCAGTATTAATTCTATATTTTAATTCGCTTTTATTTAGTTTGTTGTTTTAAGTCACTTTTTTATTTTTTTTTAAACTTATTTCAGCTTTCAGGCACCTCGATCGCTTGGTGTGGCGTGGGAAGACTCTGATTAGTGGAGCGCTGTCTTAAAAACAGTTTAGTCGCTTTTTCCTGTTAACCTGCGTATGTGAATAAGCAATATTGTGCCTTTAAATCTGATTTGCTTGCTTTGGTGATCTTAATCATCTTTTATCGTTTCTTTTATCTTAATATGCAGGCCTAGTCTTTCATACTGTTACTAAAACTTTAGAGCTTATAATTCGGCGGGTGCTTAGTTGCAGCAACACAACTACCTTATCAATCAATCAGTCGAAAAGTTGATCGACGGAGCATCACTAGGTAACCCCGTTCACTTCAGTCTCGGATACGATACAGAAAACACGTTTCGAACTATCGGTTCTCAGTAAGTTATCCTTGAATATTGCTTATTATTAAATTAACAAAGTTTTTAATGCAAAATATTGGATAACTTTAGTGATAGTAAAAATATACGAGGATATTACATAAGGGCCAGCACCATAGTTGCAGCCTTGGGCCTTCAGATCCTAAAGGGCCCACACCGTAAAGGGCCCGCACCGTAAGTATAGATTAGGGAACTACAGATCCTAAAGGGCCCGCACCATAGGTATTGCCTAGGGACCTACAGATCCTAAAGAGCCCGCACCGTAGGTATAGCCTAGGGACCTACAGATCCTAAAGGGCCCGCACAAGAGGTATTGCCTAGGGACCTACAGATCGTAAATGGCCCACACCGTAGGTATTGCCTAGGGACCTACAGATCCTAAAGAGCCCGCACCGTAGGTATAGCCTAAGGACCTACAGATCCTAAAGGGCCCGCACCATAGGTATTGCCTAGGGACCTACAGAACGTAAAGGGCCCGCACCATAGGTATTTCCTATTGACCTACAGATCCTAATGGGCCCGCACCATTGGTATTGCCTAGGGACCTACAGATCCTAAAGGACCCACACCATAGGTATAGCCAAGGGGCCTAAAGATTCAAAATATGGCCCTGGCGGCTTTATTCCTAATCTACGTCGAGATAATTAAGGCAGGGAAACAACTGGAGGTAATACAATACCTTTGTTGTTGGTCATGATCCGCAATTGCTTCATTTTTTAATTAAAAGCAGTCTTTTTTACATTTTTTTTTATTTGTGTTCTTTCACCAGACGCGTTTCGCTATTTTGCAAACACCTCAGAGTAAACACTGAAAACCAATTCGATGTAATCACAAGTCCTTGTCACAACAGATAGTGAAGTGTAAGCAAGATTGCCGTGAGAAATTATAAATTTTAGACTGGAATAGCAGTCCAAAAAAATGCGTAAAGTGTTGTTCCGGACTGATATGTTGTAGCCACCAACAAATGACAGCTCACAAAAAATAAATTTATCTTCTTCTTCTTCTATTAATCTGTTCATTGATTCTTTCACATATATATCTGACTGTATTAGTACAAAAATGCTTGCTGCTGATTAATATTGCTTTTTAAATATTTAATAATTTAATGAATACTGGTTGTTCCACCGCACTTTGAACTGAATAACATTGCGCAATTCTGACGGGTGTTTAATAAGAGCAACATAGAAAATACAGAAGATACTCGGGATCAAGACAAAGTGGCTTATGGAATTAACTCCGATGATGACCTACTCCAAAAGGGTGAAACGCGTCTGGTGAAAGAACACTAATCAAAAAGTTGTAAAAAGACGATGTTTAAAAAACAGACTGGAGGCAGTGTCGTAGGTCAGTTTCCATTTTTAGCGTCAGCAGAATTTATCCGTGATCTTCCGGTGCGGGGTGGTCTCGGCCAATGTGATGACTGCGTGAACTACCTTTCCGGTTCTACAGAGTACTTTCCAGAAGCGCAAGTCCAGTTATATTTTCGGATTTCACACTTTTTGAATATAGGATGCACAAGTAAAACTCAAATCGAGCAAATTATTTGATAATGGGCAGTACAATGTTTGGTAATAGCCGAATCAACGATATCACCAATGTTTTTGGACAAAGGTAACAAACAGGAAGGAATTCGGCCACGGAATTTTGTACGATACATCCAGACATACGCCTGGATTTATACGGGGAAGCCATGGGATACAGATATCTGTGTCCTATCATACGAGGAGCCGAGTTTTCGTTTCTACCACTTTTCCTATCTCCAGTAGGGTACCGAGCAGCCTGGTGGGTGAACGGTTAACGCTGCAAGAGGACGTATAGTCTCTGTGTTATTCGCATTTACTATTGATAAACCTTTTTTTCTTGTAGCGTGCAGAAAGCATAGCAATAGCCATACAGCAATGTGGGATATTTTTAGATATTAGGAAGTAAGCTAGATGGTTTGAATGACCTTCTCACGCTTTTCTGACTGTAAGACATAAGCCCCTAAGTTTTCAGTGTAGAAAAACCGAAATCACCATCTCCATCTGCAGATTTTACAGGACGAATTAGGTTATCGTTACGATTCCAGCATCCACTGGGTGGCACAAAATAATGACACAAAATGGCTGACAGTGATGTTTCGTTTCGTCTACGTGCAGCCATTGAATCCTTGGTGAAAGAGGGAATTTTTTTGTTCGTATGATGCCATACCTGATTCTGGGCGTTGGCGGTTACTTTGGAGGATAATATAATAATTCCGCCTGATCGTAATGACCTGGTGACAGGCCGTGTATTCCGCCCCTGTCGGAGCCGCCTTAACCCGACCGGGCAAGCCTACCGGGTACACGGGACCTATAATTTAACGTTTAATCGGATTTTTTTTTTAACTGCTTTACGTCTCTTTTTAACATCGAGGTCTTTAGAGACGGGAAAGGATGGGGGGCAAGGATGGGGGGCAAGGATGGGGGCAAGGAATGGGAAGGAATTCGGCCATGGCCTTTTGAAGGAAGCATCCCGGCATTTTCCTGGAGTGATTTGGGAAACCATGGAAAACCCAAATCTGGATGCCCGGACGGGGATTCGAACCGCCGTCCTCCCGAATGCGAGGCGAGAACGCTAAGTTTAATCGGAACCGCGGAAGCGTTCTGGTGTATTTCACATTACACAGCAAGCTGTATCAGAGGCGACGGTCGGGTTAAGGACCAATGAAAATCCCCGTCGAGACAGAAATTCGAACCGTGGACCTTTCAATCTCCAGTCAGACGCCTTCACCACTGAGACACCAGACCTCAAGGGGAACTCTCTTGGGAAGCTGAACTGGGATGATTTCCCGCTACCCTCTCCAGGGTGTGATAGTATGTGTTATTACAGGTGTGGATGTAAGCGATAGTGTGTATGTTAAATATAGTGTGTTGCTTGTATTGTATCAAATGAGGGATGAAGAAGGTATGGGTTGCAACCAGGTTCCGGCCAGGGCCGTAATTAGTCCTAAGCTACCTAGGCTGTAGCCTAGGGGCCCGCACCACATGCAAAAATAAATAAATAAATATATAATAAGAAATATCAAACATGTACAAAGAAAGTGATCTATTTCCAAACGCCTTCAACACCGAAAGTACTGAAATGCTAGTGAAAACCGAACAATGTCCGCGCATGCGCATTTCCATCCTCTGAATTAAAATAACTCTTCAGTGCACCTATACCGGAAAGAAACAACTTTGCAGCTCAACGATGAGGACTTATAACCCTTGTAACATAAAGTTGTAGTATTCTGTGGTCCGGGCGTATGAATTAATGTAGATTGAAGTCACTTTCGTAAACCAGCAATATGAACTAAAATTCCCTAGGCTTCTTGTCTGGAAGGTTAAGTAAGATAAATTCATTTCGCATACTTTGTAAATAGCGAGTATTGGTGGGAGGTCCAAGTTATATTGTTTTGTCAGAAAGTAAGTATTTATTAAAAATTTATGAAAAGTTCGTTTATAATTGAAATAGGTGTGAAAAAAGAGTGGTGGGTGAACATTAAAAGCTCTGGCCTCCCATTCGGGAGGACGCGGGTTCGAATCCCCGTCCGAGCATCCAGATTTGGGTTTTCCATGGTTTCCTCAAATCACTCCAGGTGAATGCCGGGATGCTTCCTTCAAAAAGGCCATGGCCGAATTCCTTCCCGTTCCTTGTCCCCTGTCCCATCCCGCCTCTAATGACCTCGCCATCGACGAGGCGTAAAGCCATAAGTAAAAAAGAAAAAGAAATAAGTGTGGTTAGAATTCAATATTACATCTATTTTTTATTTCTTTTGAAACTTTATTTCAGCATTCAGAGTCGCTGTCCTCTGTTGAGTTGTTTGTGTGAATAATCAATATTGTGTTTTTAATCTTGTTGCGTTCTTTGGTGATCTTAATCATCTTTTGCCGTTTGTTTTATTTTAACATGTAGAATCTACTCTTTGATATTATTATTAAAAGTTTCGAGTCTGTAATTCCGCGGGCTTTTGCTGAGGGTGTTCGGTTGCGACATCACAGCTACCTCAGGCTTCACCTTGCCTATCGATTATCAGTCGAAAAGTTGAACGTGCAAACATCACTTGCTTACCTCGTTCACTTCAGTCTAGGAAACGATAAAGAACGCAAGTTTTTAACAGTTTCACGAACGGATTAAAAACACTACATGTCTCACTGGCTGTATAACGACCAGCGAGACAGGAATTAGAACAATATAAAAAATAAAAACAACGCATATGGATGGGTGGCTGTAAAGAGTCCACCCCACCATCATAAAACTAGGCCGATCTGCCTAAAATTTTAGGCACTAGACCGGCCAGCACACAAAATTTTAAAACACTCGCCACGCTGCTGGTCTCGTTGTTTAAAATAAGGGACAGATCGTTGGCCAGGCCAACGTCTGCCCTTAAGTCTAAAAACAGTACACAGCCAATTAAAATGTGGCGCACCGTCAGAGGTACGCCACAAGCATCACAATCCGGTGAGTCCTCCCGGCGGAAAAGAAAACTGTGTGTCAGAGGACAGTGCCCTATACGGAGGCGAGTAAGGAGAACCTCATCCCTCCTCGCGCGCTGGAAGGAGCCGCTGGACGATCGGTTTGACCAGCCAAACTTTCTCCTATATTTTTATTATCATTACACTATCCAGTATTTTGCATTAAACGGTTTATTAATTTTATTATAAGTAATCGATATTTCTTTATATATACAAGAGCCCGCACCTCAGTTGTAGCCTAGAGACCTACAGATCCCAAAGAACCCTCACCACAGGTATAGCCTAGGGGTCTACAGATCCTAAATGCGGCCCTGGTGCCGGCCCATTCAGGTCTACTATTCCGAAAGACACCTCAAGGTTGCTAGGCTTAACGTCCATATCCGACTGACGAATCACCACCAGCAGTCTCGTATGGACTCACTGCATACGCTCTGAGGAGAGGTTCGTAAAGGACTTTGGTGCCCAACCTGCGACTGGGAATCGTACACCGCCACCACATTCGGAAAGCACGGAAAACCGAAATCTCGATGGACAGACGGAGTTTCGAACCGGCTTCCTCCAGACTGCGAGGCCTGAGCGATACCGCTAATTCACCAATCTCGATACGATATTGCGTTACAAAACTTTGATGAGACCATTGATTCCATGTGGTGGTGTAGCACGGGACCCAAATTTTAGAAATCAAATACAGAATCAGGAGTGGGTGCAAAGGAGGACTGCTAGATTAGTTTATGGAAAATACCGCAGAACACAATCAGTAATTGACATGACAATGGAGGGTGAACGGAGTGCTGGGAATATACAAGGCTTATTGGTGGTGAGGCTTGGAAGGATATTGGAAGAATTGAAAGTAGTGCATGGAATGTGAAAATGATCATGCGAATGAGCTGGAACTCGATTCCAGACATAACGGAGTGGAGAAAATTTGTTTCGCAGGTAATGGAGTCAAGTATTCGAATGAATTATTAAGGTAAGTGAAATTCGTAAAGGGAACACGCAGGTGGGTGCTGGGTGGAGAAATTTCACTCGAGAATAAAAAAAAGAAGAAACTAATATAAATGTATGAAGTAATTGCCACCGGAAGATATGTTCATAGCTGTCAGTGTCAAATCGAGTATATGGAATTATGTTATTGTCTTCTGGCTCGTCATCACTATCAGTAGATCTCTAAACATAACGTCATTTCGTATTCTGGTACGTTATTACTAGTTAAAGTCAAAGTGAACCAAGTTTTAATATTCAAAAAACTTATTACAAGTGTCAATTGGGAAATAGTAACTGTCAATAATAATAAAGTACAATACACATTTAATTCTTTCCTGATACTAATTTAAATTATAAATTCAACATAACAGCTGCGAGAGAGAAAGTAACGCTAGCCCAATCGCTACCGTTACAATTACAGGAAGCTGGTTGCATGCTGTATGAGTTAATGCTCCGTTGGCAGATTGAAATAACACTACATATTTATTTTATTTTTATCTTTTGTAGAAAAAATTGGAGTCGGCCTTCGTTGCTCATTTAGGCAACAAATCAGTTTTCGTAAATTCCCCTATATGCGAACCGCGCCATGACGCGATGGCAGCGCGCTTGCTACTATCCTCTCGCGAAAAATAACCACCATTTGTTACTGATCCTGTAACTAACTACCACAAAATTCCTGACACTTTTTTTAATTTTTTTATGACTACCTTATTGCATACGATATATGTGCTGTTAAATTTAAGATGATTACCATAGTAGGCTTGTGACCACTAAGAATAAATCGGACGCATAGCAGTTTTTAAAGACTAATCATGCTAAGGAGATAACAAAAAACAAAATTATTTATTATGAAAGATAAAGATTATTATTACTTTTAGAAAATAAATTCGACAAATTCAGGCATCCAGTCACGTGACCGCGAACACCAGTGAGAAAGCATTACGTCACGCCACCCGAAACGCAATTGTTGACATTTTCATGGAACAGAACAGGTTACTTGGTAAATTATTCGTTTGTAGCAGCTTTTGTCACTTTAAAACTGTTGTTCTCTGTTATATGCTGAAAGACAATTCGCTATAGAACCAGAATTTAGCAAAGCAACCAATAGCAATTTTCCCAAAATTGACGCCGCAACACTTGGAAGATTTCTCGTGTCAAACTTCGACTTTTGCTCATCGAAATTCTGCAATGTTAAAACTTCGATGCAAGTATACACTAGTGTCAAATCTACATTATAAGCATAAACAGCATCATTTCGGTTTCGTAAACAATAACCTATTGCTTAGACACATTTTTTTTAAAAATTAATTGATATTGTCTGGATGTTATGGATCACATTCCTCAATTGCTGATAATATTAATAAATAAATTACGCCAAAGAAATTGACTTTTTAGTATTTGTATAGGTCCATCGGAAATACCTGGCACGGCTGGTTTAATATCTGGATGATATGGATCATTTTCCTCAGTTGCTGATGATATTAATAAATAAATTACTCCAAAGCAATTGAATTTTTAGTATTTCTATAGATCCATCGGAGGAAAATGATCCATAACATCCAGATATTAAACCAGCAGTTGCAGGCATTTCCGATGGATCTATACAAATAGTAAAAAGTCAATTGCTTTGGCGTAATTTATTTATTAATAAAATTGATACTGGTTTTGAGATCACATTTGCGAATTATAATCAAGTGCTAATCTTATGGATTTACGCCTTTTCGACGTCGAGGGAAGGACTTCGGCCATGGTCTTTTGAAGAAAGCATCCCGGCATTCGCCTGGAGTGATTCTGAAAACCCAAATCTGGATGCCCGGACAGAGATTCGAACCGGTGTCCTCCCGAATGCGAGGCCAAACTGTTACACCACGCTCGGTAGCGGCTTTTAGAAAGTTATTTATAGTATAAATTCGCTTATACCCTTACACAGTACTGAATCTAAACTTATAATATTCTGCTTCCAGAGCACCTAATCCACCTTCTCAGATCATTAGTGGTCCTCAAGGGTGGTGAGAAATACTGGCTTATGGCAACTGTGTTGAGAATTTGGGAAGTTGACGTCACAGGGTAACGTCACTAACATGGCACCCATGAAATCAACTTAATTTAACTAAAATCCTCGCAACTTTTGCTTGAACAAGAAGTTTCAGTTACCAATCGTTCCCAGGCTGCATTTCAACCTACTTTACGTATCCATGGGTTAAGAATGTATTGAAATAAAAAAGCAACTAATAATATTGATATGTTAATTTAAATGCAATACGTACTTTTATTTCAGCGTGTTGTTAATTCATTTCTTAGCTGATGATTAATTAAACAGAAATGTTATTAAATAAAGCTCATACCTCTACAATGTAGCAATATCTATGGCCGTTGTTAATTCAGCAGCGAAGGCTGATTGCATGACGTCACAACAATGGATTAAAAAAGTATGCGGAAGTCGTTTTTCATCGAAGACTCAAAAGAGATATTGTCCTTTCGGCGTATGTCAAATGCGGCCGATGTGCGACACCGTAGTTACAGCGAGCGTAAACTCGGGCGGCCCCCACAAAGTGATACAAATTGTACATGTGACGTCACGAAGCTTATGACTCGTACACCCGCCCCATGAAGATGTCACACTTTGTTGACTGCCTCCCTTCCACTTAACGTGATACGTAATTTATGGTTGGCCTCTTATCCAGCGGTATATAAATAAGGAGATAGTGAATGAAGTCAACTTTTAGCAACGAAGTCGGATTTGTGTTAATTAATTAGAATTACAGAGGCAAAGGTGGGATACGACAATCTACGTCTACGTAGACTCGATAGCAATGCCAAATCTGCGCATCCGCGCTTCAGTTTGTAACGAACGCGTCTTGTGACCGCTAGTTACATTAATAAACTATATGTTTTTTTTTTTTTTTTTTTTTTTTTTTTTTTTTTTTTTATTGTAGAATATTTTAGTTAGCTTGTGGGTGCTAAGCGGCTGGTCAGGAATGTCAGCTGGCCAGGTTCCTAGAACTGGCGGGCGAGTTGAGAGGTTTTTGCTGAGGTGATGTGACGCTGGGCGAGGGGAGTATTGTGCTAGCCAGGTAGATATACAGAGTGGCGGACGGGAATTTCTGTTTTTCATGTGGCACGACGAACGAGAGGAGAGAAGTGCTATTCGGTGCTGGCGGGCATTCGCGATCGGTCGATGTGCACTGTCTGTGCGCTGATGGGACTGTGCTGCCTGGAACGGGACTTCAGCTTTTTGTTTGAGCAGATGTGCTCAGGCAAAGGACGTCCTGAGGAACTGTGCCACACTGTTCCGTAGCAGAGCAGAAAACTTCATCCAGTGTGTGTGGCCGACATCAAATTCGGTAATTATAATTCGTCATATGAAGGACATTGTGCTAGCTACAAGTGGAAGTTCATAGCATTGCCAAACTACGACCCTGCAGATAAAAACTCTCATAGCCTGGAGCAAACAATCATTTGACAAGTGAACACTTAAAATATTGAATATTTCACTGTGTAATTTTGTGTATTTTATGTAAAATAGCCTGGCGCCCGCAGAAGGACAGTTGATTGATTTTAATTAATTGTTGTTATAAAAAATGTCTTATCAGTAATTTTAATAAAACACTGATAATTTCTCATACAAAATATTCACTAAAGTTCTACATTCATAATAAAAATTAACAAAATATTAATTACTTTTCATTTAGCTAATGAGGTCAGAACGTTACAAGTTTGTTGCATGTACAAACGAAGAGAATGAACGACGAGGCGACGCTTAATTTGAAAAAGGCCACGAGGAAGATCTGGGATTAAGGGTATAGAAAATAGAATTCAAGGCAACGGGGCGAACTGGACAATAGTAGAAGAGGAGAGGATGATGGGAACACGGGTGACTCTGTAGAAGACAGTGTCTGCAGTCCAGAAACTAGCTGGAAGTTGTCAACGATGAGAATGATTTTTTAGTTCCTCGTGGCGACGACATAATTACCACTTGTGATCAACAATGTCACACCGCGGTGTGAACACATGCTGTACAGTCTTCGACAAAATATATCGATGTATCGAAATATTGAAATTTTTAATACTATAATCGATATTTATCGTCGATATTTTTATTCTCGATATATCAAAAATCGAATGTTTATTTGGAGTTTCAATTTTAAGTACCAATTAAATATATTTGTGCGAACACAAATCAGTATCCAATTCCATTCGAGGCATATTTATTTGATAAATATACGTACATATCTGATCTAAATACGTTTTTAAAAAGTGAATTCGTCGTAATCTAGCAGTTTTTCATCAACGGTTAACAGATCGTCATGTCAACTTATTAGAATGTTAATGATTAAATTATTTTTTAATCAAGTCGAAGAATTGTGACTAAGCATCCGTGTTGCGAGGTTAAGGGTTAATGTTAGTTACAACTTCTGTTTTCAATTAATTTTTGATTGATGATTAGAAGGTAATGGATTGACGGAGTATATTATATTTTAAGACACTTCTGTATCGTCCGAAAGAGTGACTTCTGCAGTTAACCTGACGGCACGGGACAACAGGAGTGGGGAAATTATAAAACAGAGACTTCTTTTGATGTCTACAGCTCATGAATACTGGTTTGATTGATTGTAAAAATAGATGCATTAATAAAATGTTCTGTAACTTCCACGTCTTTAATTTTCCGAATTTTCTTAAATACTTTTCTTTATTTTGGGAATATTTTTAGAAAATTACTGGCTGTAGGCAAAAATATCGATATATCGACATATTGATGTTTTTCTCTCAATACATATCGATATGGTTTGCAAATATCGTTACGATATTTACCGATATATTTGCCCATCCCCTGTTCTATTCAAGCAATCTGTGTACGGAGCATTATCTCTGGTATCTTATTCAGTAATCGTAATCTGAATTGAACTGAACTGAATGGGGACCGAGCGCTTGCTCAGATGCCTATTTCCTAAATCATCAAATTACACTTTTCACAGTATTTATTATTATTATTATCTTATACACTTTTGGCGTTAAAAATCCTCCCCCATTTACTTTAATGATTTACGAATTTTAATTTTAAATTCCTACAGCGTTTTTGTAAATTATTCATCACTTCCCTAGGTAACGTATTCCAAATTCCTGACATCCTTAACCAAAAGATAAAATTTTTCCACTTCCTTATGCATGAAATCGAGTGCCAGCTTCTGGTCATGGTCTTCTTTTGCCTTACATGCTCTATTCCTAATTCTTCGTCCAATATCCTTCCAAGCCCCATCACAAACATACGCCTTGTATCTTTTCCCGCCTCCTATTTATCAATGACTCCCAATCCAGCTCCTTTATCATATCAGTTACTGATTGGGTTCTGCGATAATTTCCACAAACAAATCTAGCTGGTCTTCTTTGTACGCCCTTCAACTGCTGTATTTCGTACACAAAACGTGGTCGCCAAGTACATATTCAAGCAATAATCTGATCATACTTTTTTAATACCATTCCTTAACTTCTCTGCTACATCTTCTCATCACTCTCTCCAGTAATTGAAAGCTTTTGTAACTTTTCCCTACCAGCTGCCAAACGTGTCCTACCCAGTGTGGTTTATTGCCAAACGTTATGCCAAGATCAAGCCTACTACAAACAATTCTATGGTGTAGCCACCCTGTAATAATAAACAACCTTTAGTTTTTTATCTGTGTACCTAATGCCGAGTAGTCTACCTTGATTGGTGTAACGTAAAAAATCTTGGACTGCGTCGACTGGTCGAGAACGGATATTTTACTCGTTTTTACGGGCGTTAAAGTGTCTCTCGTTTATATTCCCTGTTTTTTTGCGCGTTGTAACGTTCGTTTCACAGGAGCTTTACGAACTGGAGTAGTGAATGAAGAGGAATATTTCCTCTCCCAGCTTTTATTACCACACGGTAGGAAAAAATGCTTTGAAAGCGGACGTCCAGGCAGGTCCTAAAAGGCTTTTACCATTTGCATGAAATGGAGACCAGACGTGGTGACAATATTGCTCCCTCCTTCCCTCCAGTCTCTTCTTCTCTTACTCTTCCTTTGCCGTTTCCTTGATTTCCTCTCCCAGTCCCTGCAGTTAGCAACGGACTAGTGATGAAGTGCCTGGTATATGATGCAACTCCTTCAGGAAATCTTTCTTACCTTCAAAGCTTGACGGGATAAAGAACAGCCAGAGTAGTCGAGTAAAAAGTACAATTTCAATGTTAACCTCCTTCAAAACCGGATTTAGACTTCAATTAGGACCACTTTCTAGGGAAACCAATAATGCGCTTGTTAAGTGCTGTCAGCCTCTTGGCTTTGAATATCCGCAGATGGCTGCTAAAATTTCCATAGATTGGGTACAAAAATCCGGAGACTCGCTAACTAAAAGACTAAAACAATAATTATTGAAGAGAGAGTCAAAATTAAGAATAACTTTTATTTCCAGGTTTTTAAAATTCGAAATACAAAATAATATTCTACTTTGAAAGAAAGAAATATCTCTGACAATGTTTTATACTTGTATTGTCTCCGTTTTATACAGCGTCACTCTCATCACTGCTGATGCTATGCTACTATTTTTTTTTCTTTTTCTTTTAAGGGACCATACGTTTTCTTTGTCCACATTAAATTTAGCATATCGTCTGCAACAGGAAATGTTAAAAACTGCGACCCGTTTGATTTTCCGATATTGGTTAGGCCTTCTCGGAATGATTGTCTTACAATCCGTGCCAACGAGCGTGTCACCGTGCATAAAGAGTGCACCGATAGTTCTGTATTACGGTCTTATAAGCTCTATAATCAAACAAAGTATGAAATTTATTTCAATCGTTGGTTCACACGAGCGGTTGCAAGGAAACGATTCACAATTCTGTAATACATTAACACTCTACGCTCAATGTTTAACAAAACACCAAAATAAGGAAAAATCAACAAATAATAAAAAGTACAAAAAATTCATAGATATTTTAACAAAATCCGTAAATCCTAATTTTTTATAAAAATCCGTAGATCTACGGATAAATCCGCGGAATTGGCAGCACGGCGCTTGTACCATTTTGTAGTTTAGTTCTGTGATTTGATGTTGAGATTGTATCATTGAAAGTAAAGAATGAAGATGATAATAATTACTGAACGGCTTGAAGAAAGTACTAGGACAAAATTTGGACTATACATAAGGTAAAGCAAGACAAAAGTTACGAAATGGAGATGTGGTAACAATTACAATAAATTAAATAAAAAAATAGGCGCAAACGTAGTAGAAAGAGTTGGGGTACTCTGTCATTTATCATGTAAAATATCAGCCTATGGCCGAAACAAGAACGATCTAAAACACATAATAGTACTAGCAAAAAAAGCCTTCTTTAAAAGAAATAAATCTTTTAGTTTCAAATATTTATCTTCTACTCAGAAAGAATCTTCTAAAACCATACATAATGTGCATACACAACACTTAGTGGCAGGGGAGCTTAGGAGTACTAGAAAAAAGGCAAAATAAATTGTTTGAAACGTCTTGGTATAGGAGGAAATTAAGTGGACAGATAAAGAACGAAACAAGCGTTTTGGAAATGAAGGACGAGGAAAGAAGTTTGTGTAAAAGCAGCACAAAAATAAGAGGTAGGATTGTGGAGTACATTTTAATGCGAAATTTTCTAATTTGTTAGCGGAAGCAACAGTCGATATGAGGAAAACAAAAACTGCATTACATGACAGTGATATTCAGGGATTTAGATGGTTAAGGGTACATTAATATGAAGATATTACTTCAGCAGAGGAAGATATTGAATATAGATTAATAACAGATGACAAAGGAATGCTGCAGGACGGTTCCTACCTTAACGCACTGGATTCGCACGCTGTCGGAGGTATCGGTAAGTTCACCTAAACCAATGGGCGCACGTGCTGGGAATAAACGTAAGTAGCACAGTCTGATACGGGGAAAGCTTCCTGCAAATTTCGTTTCAGTTGGTTACAAACCAGGGTGATGATGATGCCGGTGTCGACGGGCCCTAAAGCACAGACAGTAACAACGCATCTAAACCTACCGAAAGTTAAATTTAAATCAGAAATTTCTATAAACTCAAAGCATCTTCAAGTAATACCTGTATGAAGGATGTACGACTGAGTATATAAACAAGATTGATCAATTTCTTATCATCAGAATTACACGGAGTTTGTTGGTAAGGCCGGCAATTTTTATTTTCAGCCTCATTAATTTTTTTTATTCTTGTGTCTCCGAATTTATTTGACTAATCATTTTTGTTTGGAATATTTTTTAGAGCTGCCGAAACTTTTGCAGAGGCATAGTTTGTGTAGCTAACGTCGTCTTTTAATAACTGTTTTGGTTGAAGTTCATTACTCAGACGCGTTTCGCCTTTCTGATGTAAAGCATCATCAGTGTAGACATAGCATTAACGTTCACACGTCAGGCAGGAACAGCAGTTCTTCAGTACTTCTGTCTAATGAACCAAGTAACTTTTTTTTTTTTTTTTTTTTTTTTTGCTTTACGCGTCATCGACGTCGAAGTCAATAGAGACTGGAAAAGACTGGGGTCAAGGAACGGGATGGAATTCGGCAATGGCATTTACCTGGAGTAATTTGCAGAAAACATGGAATACCCGAATCTGGATGGCTGTACGGGGATTTGAAGCTGCGTTAAGACAAATGCGAGGCCCCTTTTTAACTGATGCATGTGTTTCTTGATTCTCTAATTTTATTATAGCCACTTGATTGTTATATAGTTTATGAAGTATTCAAAAGATAACACTACATTATTACAACCATTATGTATGGTACGATAATGCAGCCGAATTCTGTACCAGAAAAAGAGTAGAAGAAAACCGCAGAAAATAATATATATGTAAAAATATAATTACTATCATTTCTTACTAATACAAATATCTTTCGTTTCGTTTTGCTTTATAATCTCTGAAACAGATTGCGTTACATAAATCGTAATTTTAGTACTTAAACCTAAAAAAAAGACAAAAATACTAAACATACATTTCCAGCTTTGCAACTGAAACCAACAATAGGCACTTTTTTTTTTAGTCACGCCACCACTTTTTTTCTCTATTGGGTTGTTTTGGGGGACTATTTATTTTCAGATTTGGGGGGGAAAACGGACTATTTGGTTTTCTTGTGGCTCGTTTAGCCTTCGCTGGTCTCTGGTCGGGTGGTGTTGAGACGTGGTTGACCTTGTCCTTTACTGTATCTGTTGGCATTGTGAACTTCACCGTGTTAATGTAGGAGCGGCTCCTGTTGACGGCCGCTTGCAGCTTCCGCCTCAGTGAACAGCCCCCATAGCTGGCCGCGTGGTCCGCGGAGCAGTTGGCGCATGTCGGGATCGCGTCGCGCGGTCTTGTGCACACCAATACGCTGTGATTATCTCCGCAGCGGACGCATCGGATTTGGTTCCGGCAGTCCTTCGATCGGTGCCAGAATCCCTGGCATCTGAAGCACTGGTCAATAGCTGTCCCTGTGGTTCTTTTCTCCCGGGGATTTCTCCTCGTGGTCCGGCCATCTTGCTGCTTGGCTGGGTTAATAGCCTGGACTCTCGGTGACTTATTCTGCTAGGATTCCAGAAGTGGAGGGAGGCTTCCGTCTTGGGTAACCTCCTTGCTTCGGTTGGTAGCTTCTTCTAGTGGAGTGGGTCCTGGAATGTTATCAGTTTTGGGAAGCCCTGTGCATCCATTCTTCAAGAGCTGGAATTTAATACTTTGGCTCTAGAGGGAATCCTTTACCGCCGCTAGTTCTGTTGGGCTCGCGCATGTAACAAGTAGTTTGCCCGGTGTCGTCCCTGTCGGCTTCAGAGTTGCTTCTTCTTGGTGGTTTGCACGTAGTGTAACGCCGCGATGCTTGGACAAGGGCGATTGTCTTGGAGTTTCCGCTCCTTTGTGGCCGTCGGTCGTTCCATCTTTTTCGGTTCGCGGTTCAATCTTCCTCGCTGGATGAAGATGATGGTTCATGGGGTTCAAAATAAAGTGTTCGATGAAGGTCCTCAAAATAGTCATCCTCTCTGAAGTCCTTGCTTAGGATGATTGGAAGGTTAACAAAGTGTTACCAGTCTTTCTTCTTATCCGTGATGGGCGATTCGAGGCGAGTATACTTCTCGTTGCTGAGGGTTCACAGGAACTTGTTACTTGGTATCTCCCATGCATATTCTTTTCTCCTGGACCTAACTCGGAGTTGAAGTTTACATGGTTGTTCTAGAGCGTTGAGGTATTTCTTCCACCAGCTTCGGGATATGTTCTGTCCGTTTGCCGTGAAGATTTCGTCACGTCTGTCGGACGTGCAGCGGATGTAGATCAGGGTCCCGCCTCCTCGAAGTCAGGGTCGTAGAACCCGCTTTCGATTCTTGGTGACGACCATGTTGTCCCTGATGAGTTTGCGGATTCTCGCCCCTGGGGTCTACTTGGGCTGGCTCCATCATTGCTGCCCGTGTAGGGAGAGGTCATGGGAGCGCCGCTCGGGGAAGTTCGTTCATCGCCAGCGGCAGCGCAGGATGAGGGCTTGGGCTTCCTGTACTCCCGTGGCGTTTCCCCGTGGCGCCTCGTAGTGTCAGCACCCGGTGTTGTCTCGGCTCGGCGTGACAGTGTTGACTGCGGCGAGGCAGGACGCCGCTTCCTCAACATTCTCTCGCAGCAGATGAGAAAATCTCACTCGAATCTCTGTTCTCGTTTGTCACTTGAATGGGTCTTCGGCACTTTGCCAAGGCCCCAAATATAAATAACAACCCGCGTACTTCGGCACTTAGTACGAGACGTCTCTGTTTGGTATAGAAACTGTGCGATGCACAAAATACCTTTTTTTTTTTTTTTTTTTTTTTTTTTTTGCAATGTGTCTTGTTTATCCAAGAAAGTTATGATCAGCCTCTTCCTTACAATGCAAAACAGACCTAACGGCCATTACTGGTTCTTGCTATGCATGCTTCAATGTCATGCAGGTATCCCGTCGAAAAACTCTGCTTGTTTTTTGCTTCTGGCTTTACGCCCCGTCGACGTCGAGTCATTAGGGGCGGAAAGGGAGTTTGGACCAGGAACGGGAAGGAATTTGGTGATGGCCTTTTTGAAGGAACCATCGCGGCATTAGCCTGCAGTGATTTGGAGAAGCTATGGAATGCCCAAATCTTGATGCCCGGGCGGGGATTCGAGCCCGCGTCCTCCGGGATGCGAGGCCAGAGCGTAACCGCTTATCCACCACGCTCCTCGGTCTCTGTTTGTTAGAAATTATAGTACAAATATAATAATTTGATGTGTTCAATTTCTTAGTATATCATGATTTGACGACTGTAAATGTTGTTTTTCTATGCATGTGCTGCGATTTTGTGTAGAGATAATTTGTATTTTTTTATTCCAAATTTGGTAGTTGTTAATAAAACAGTTCTGAAATATGTTTTTAATTGATTACGGAACTTGTCACATTTCTTTGAATGTTGTCAATTGGGCACAATATCCAAAGGCACTAGTAGAGTTCATGTTTATCCTTGGAAACTTCACCACTCTTAAGTAATCGTAACATATTATGCTTTCACCTCACAATTCCAGCAAAAATATTGCAAATAATGTATTAAAAGCAGTTGACTGACATGGAACATGAAGCAGCAAATATTGTTAAAAGCACATGCTTAAACTAAAGTAGGTTAAGATTCAAATTTCTCGCAGTTACTTTATAAACTCTCACACATAAATTTAGAATCTTTTTGATTGTTAGTGGATGAGAAATAAATCTACATCAATCAGGATTTGTTGTTGAATATTAGTGAAATAATTAATGTTCTAAATTTTTCCTCAAATGTCGGATATTGTTCAACAGTCATCAAACTCTTACATATTTTTTCCACGTAGTTGTCCATACAACTTCGTGCGCTGATTTCAAGGTTTGTTGTGTTAATTAACTCATGAGTAGTGGACACTGGTGGTTTCTGACCCCTTTTAGTGGAGAAATATTTCTTTTAGTGGCTAGTGGCTTTTTATAGTGGTTCAGTAGAATTGAGTTTCAATTAGTGAAAGATGATAACTCAACCACTAAGCCACTTGTTTCGAAATATATTTCTACCTAATTTCATGAGTATTTATTTTTATTGCGTAGGAAACACTGTTATATCAGTTCACGTTTATAGGGTACAATGACAACTATCACTTTATTGGTATAGAGCTTTTTCATTGCTTAATTGAACTGATTATTATCGACTAAGGTTGCTAAGAAATTGAACAACCACTTAGTCGCAACAAAGAAAATCTAATTTACATAATGGTTCAGTTCAATGAAAGTTCAGAATTCATAGGATCATACTCGTAAATTCATTTTCGGTGATCAGTGGCAACAAATTAATTTAATGGAATGGAATGACACAAAAGTTACAAAAAAGTTTGGTACGAAGTATTGCGTTTCATAAATGCTCAAAAAGAACCTAGATAGCCGGAATTAGTGACTTTTGAATTTTTTTTAATAATGTCGCATTATAATGCCGATGTTGAAAGACTATTTGGTTGTATGAATGTAATAAAAAATCAAGCAGAGAAAAAGAATGAGGTTGAATATTTTAACTGCGTATTAAGAGTTCGCTGCGGTTTGAGGTTGGTTGCAAAATTCTGCAATTACTTTGAAATACCGCTAAACGTTATAAAACAAATTGGCGTCAAAGAATCGTATCAATCTGAAGCTGATGGTGACAACAACAATGATTTATCTGAAGAAGAGGGTTTAATATAGAACAAGAGTTGATTTAATAATTTGTTGATAATTCGTTGATTTAATAATTGGGTGTTGATTTAATGATTATTTATACAGAAATTTAATGTTTAATATGTTATAATAAATGTAACTGCCAATATAAACAATCATTTGTTTAGTGGAAAATTAGGTGATCATGAGAATAGCCGCTGCTTTTTGTTAGTGGTTTTCTTGGTGGTTTTAGAAATTGAATCTGGTGGAGAGCTAGTTTAACTGTTGGCAACACTGTCTGTTGGTAGACAATAAATCTTAGCAGTAGCTCTGGTTTTTGATCTTTCTTGGATTTCTTAATTTCCTTTAGTACAAAGAGTATCGATAGATAGTCAAAAAAACAAGGAATTTGTATTTGTATATATATAGTCTGCAAAAATTAAAGGCTGACAAAGTTCCTATACCAAGCGCGCCAAATAAAAGCTACTCTGATGAACATTTTTTTGAAAGCTCTCTTGAATTAAATTTTGAAAGACGCTTTGCTCTGATATCAACACAGCACGGAAAATTGGAGCAGACAGCTGGTTAATGAAAATAATAACTGTCCGCCCAATCGAAATGACGGACGTGAAGTACAGGAGACATAGGGAAACCCCCTTAAGTAGTGTATTAGCGCTAGTCGCAGGTACAAAGGCACGACAAAGGAGCTGCTCTTCTTCAGTACGTTGTGAAAAAATGCAATGGAAGAAAAACCGTATAAGGATTTGATGCACAGCGTACGAAATGAACGAGTTTTGGAAATGATGGGCGAAGCAAATGGTTTTTGGAAGAGTCTCGCAAGAAGAAGAGACAAAATGGCTTGCCAGATTTCAAGACATGCTGGTCTGTAGAGGTATTTAATGGAATAAACAGTCGAGGGAAGGAATAGGCTATTTGACAGTATTGATAATATATTACAAATTGTAGTCATTCGCATAGATTAATGCTTAAGGAAACAATTTTTGTTAAACTTGAAAAGAAAGGTGGCTGGTTTTTAATAGAAAACCTAAATAAAAATATGTTTTTTTCTGGCCCCTTGCAACGTGACAGAAAACGCTCTGGAATTGGCGATCTTAACTGCACAAAAATAATTATAGACAAATTATAATTTTTTTTTCCAACGAAACTGAATTTATTGTTTATCTATTTACCGACCGCATTCACTTCACCGCACGTAGAAACTGAGATGTTTAAGTATTCACTATTAACGAGAAGATAAGTAACGATGCCATGGTGTCCAGGTAGCTGCATTGTTAAAAAGTGCTATGGAATTTGAAGATCCTATGCTCGATCCTTGATTCGGATAATATTATTTTCGTGTGTACATTTTTTTTCTTTTCTGTTTTCTGTTTGTTGCTTTACAGAATCATGTTTCTATTCGAAAAATTAATAAAACGTTATGCAAACGTTTGAAACATAAATTGCTGCCATTCAAGAAAACTTTTATAAAACGATAACCTTCCGCTTCTATTTTGGAAACATACCAGATACATTACCATTACAAAAAATCCAAATGCTTGGCGATGAATTAATTTTAACAATAACATATCACGCAAATCACGCAACAGTTATCGAAAGCTTTGAATCCCTTTTGTTGAAATTTTTACGTGACGATACAACTGCCTGTTGCCTTTCTGACATAAATGCTTCTATTAAGGCGGTATTTACTTTTAATGCGCGAGTAATTTTCAGTTTTTTAAAAAAAACGTTTTATCGATGTGCAAGTAACGTCCAGTTTCAGTTTTGAAGTCTTTTTTGGTTATGTTTCAAACGTTTATAATACGCTTGATATCCAAAAATTAGTGAACCATTAAAAAAAAAAAGTAATGTTATGGAGGAATTTCGAAAAAGAATATTCAGCACTACCAATAGCAACTAGTATCTAAAGAAGACTCCCACAAATAAGAAAACATATTCCGATGCGAGGATCGAACCTAAGAATCCTTATCTTTTGACACTCTTCTTAAACAACGAACTACATTTTCAACGAAATTATGGTGTAAATGATCTTTACAGTAAATGATATGCGACTTAGTCGTAATGTCATCTGGGTTCCTACCAGCAAGTTCAGCGATTTTTTTCCTATTTCAGCTATTGTGGGAACACTTACGTTTATTTGGGGAGTTTTTGTTGTTGCGGTTGTAGACTGATGTACTACACACTATTTACAAATCCATATTTCCAACAATTTATACACAAGTTCAGAGAAACCAACCATACGTTACTTATGTAGAGTGAGGGATTGCTGGCATGTGACGTCACGAGTATAGCTGGCCCGCGCCAGGCTGCAAAGAAGCGTTTTGGTGGGCTTTCAAATACTCTAAATTTTAGCGTTGAATTTTACGTAAAATAAACATTTTAATCAAAAAAAAAAAAAATAGTACCAGGTAAATACCGGGTATCAATTAACTACTTAAAACCATTTAAAAAAAAATAGTCAAATAGCCTATTGAAGAAGAAGACAGAGACTAAAATCGTGATAAAGATAACTGAACATGTAACGTCCAATAGGTATTTTCAGACGAAGAGATTAGCTCAAGATAAGATGAAATGATGGTTTCAAATCCAGAGGGAAATTGCGAATAAAAAAATACCTAAAATAGTTTGTACTATATCTGATCGGATGAAATAACAGGTTCTACACGATTATGCTGTGAGAGGGAATTTTTTGTTGACGGTATAAGCAACAGAAATTCATTAAACCGGTGAAGTGTTGGTTTTTACGTTCTTTGCAAGAACGTTCGCAGTTTATTCCCTCTTAATTTGTTAGATGTTTTCTTCCGCTACATATATAATGGGATTTTAAATAGGGTAGTTGTTGGTCATTTTTCTGCAGTTGTTCCATTAATATTTTCATATTAAACGCCATCTTTTAACAACTGCCGTTTATTCAGGAGACGCGTTTCTCCGTCGTTGTATCATCAGTGGAGTCATGGTCGAGCACATGTATGGACCTATGAATAATGAACCAGATGACTGCACACGAGAATTAGTTTGTAGAATACAAAAAAGTGAAGTTCGTTATGACATAAGTGGAAGAATGTTAAACTCCAGCACCAAACACGAGTCCACACACGTGCAAAAGAGCTATTTCGTACAGGCATGTGAAGTTTAGTGCCATTTCTCCACTTTAATAATAATAATTCCGTGTGGTAGTAATGACATGGTGACAGGATTTCTATTGGCTGCGCATTCCGCTCCTGTCATAGCCGCCTTAACCTGACCCGGCAAACCTGCCGTGTACAGGGGAACTACAGCTTAACGTGGAATCCGAACCACGGAAGCGTTCTGGCGTACTTCACATTACACAGCCAGCTGTGCCAAAGGTAAAGGCCGGGTTAAGTGCCTATGGAAATCCCCGCCGAGACAGGGTTTCGAACCAGGGACATTTAGATCTCCAGTCAGACACCTTAAACACTAAGCCACTAGACCGCTTATTTCTTTACTGATGATGCGTTATACCACAGGATCAAACGCATTGATAATAGACTTTAATTTATAAACAAGAATTTTTGCCTTAGGCACCTCTCTATAGGACATCACGTGAGCGCCAAAATATATTTTTCCGCAGATAAAATGTTAAATTATTAGAGAGAAACTTGGAGAAACTTCCTGGTAAGGACAGCATTTCGAAATTCTAGCAATGAGGCGACAGTGCAAATAACGTCTAACTGTTGTGTAACTTATAGAATAGCTAATTAACAATAATTTTCTACTTGAAATCGAACAAAAAGTATTTACTTTAATAATAAAGCGCAAGAACGCTTCATATCAACAATATTATCATTAGACAATAACTGTATAAGGCCAGTAAAATATAAAAAAACTCTTCAATTACTGCTGATAGGCAGTTATATGAATATAACTGCAAGAGATAAATGTAAAAATAAGGAAAAAATTATTGCAGCGGATGGAAAAGTGATTGTCTCCTTAAAAGAATTATTAAATGGTAGAAAGCAAGAAGTCAGAGTAGGAAAGGCAGTTTCAAAAGAAGCTGAAGTGAATATTGGAGTGCCATAGTTCACATGAATTATTCAGGGACGTTCAGTAATTCGGATTCCACGTTAAACTGCAGGTACATCTACAACAGTGGGCGAATGCGCAGCGAATCGAAACCCTATCCCCAGGTCGCAAGACTACATGAATTTTTTTTATTGAGAGAGATTTTCCTCACCACAGAGGTTTCACTCCAACAGTATAATAAAAACTCTTCTCAAAATATTTTTACAGATACTTTGGTCTTGTGTATTTTACTCATCTGCACCAAATCTTCTCATTGGTTTATTAATCTGGTAGTGGACCATATTTCCGCAGTTGTTGAAAAACAACTGTCTTGGTGAATTTTATTTTATTCACCAGACACGTTTCGTCCTTGTGTTATACGGCATCATCAGTGGCTGTAATGTGTTTTTACACACACACACACACATTATATATATATATATATATATATACTATATCTAACGCGATTGGAGAATAAAATAAAATAAACTTCACATAACAGTTATTTCCAGACGGAATAGTTTATAAAATTGTACTTCTCATTGCTGTTTATACACTTTGGAGCCAGGTAAACATGGGCCATTATCTTTCCCTCCTTCCTTTAATTTCTCATTCCTATACAAGTTTTGGTGTCCTAGTATCTTCCATCCTTCTCACATGGCCTACAATTCCAATCTTTTTAGTTCTATGACTCCATACATATCCTCTTTCACTTCCATTAGCCTTATTACTTTCCTTTACTTGAAATTCTTGCTGATCTTCTCCAGAAATCCCTTTCTTATGCTTTCAACTTCTTAGTATGCTTTTGGTCGATTGTCCAGGTTTCCGAGCAACATAAGACCATACGTACCAGTAATGACTTAAATAGAATTCTTTTTGTTCTATTCATAATATTATTGTTCCATAGAACTGAATTGAGCATCCTGATTATTTTCCAGCCGTTAGTAATTCTTTTATTCATGTTTGATTTGATTTTTCTTCTCTTTCTAAAATTGAACCCAAATAGCAACAATGACCACACAAATTTACTGTTTACTAGTTATTAGTGGTAATAATTTTTTTTAGCATGCATGTGTTCTTAATTTAAAAAAAAAAAAAAAATGAAGCCAAGTCCTGCGTCCATTTTGCCAATTTATCCAGTTCCAATTTATTTACATTGTTCTAACTATTGTATCGCGCTTTGCTCATTATTATGGGACGCTACATCGAGGACAACACAAGGCAAACTCAACACTTAATTAAAACCACCCATGCCCTAAGATAGAGTCGAACCGGTGACCCTTACAATGCCCAGAGCTGTCAAAATGGAACAGTGTTCTCATTTAAAACAAAAGTATAAATTGCGATAATGTGTCTGTTTACAGTGGAGCTTAGGAAGGACGGAGAGGAGGAGGGGGGGGGGGGGGGGAAAACACAGATTATGCAATTTTTCCATTATTATTATTTACGAGAGACATTGATACGTCACACGAACGTTCACTTCATAAACTGCAATATCTTATTACAAAATATTTGCGAGTCAGTTCCTTTTCTCTTGGGCCTCCGTAGAATCTAAGTGTTCTGGCGTACCTCGTATGAACAAATAACACACTCCAAAAGTTCCAGGCCTCTGTTTGATATGAACCCGGAACCCAGAATTTTAAGCCCCTTTAATGTTTGCATGGGTATTACGTTATTATCAAATGTTTGTGGTCTTTTACATTTGTAGTTTCCTGGTAGTATTCTTTGGACTATGCCGAATATTTTCTTTTATTCCAGCGTATATATATATATATATATATATATATATATATATATATATATATATATACAGGGTGTCCAGAAAAGGACTCCCTGATTTCAAAATTAAATATCTCGAAAACAAAGATCGATAGAGGAATGCAGTAAACGGTATGTTTATCGTGACAGCTGTAAGAAGTGTATACAGCAGTTTGAAATAATAGTTACAAAAGCTGCTAACAGATGGCGCTGTAATCGCCATACGTAATGCCTAAATAGTGATCCGAAGCTTAGGGTAGTGCCAATGGTGAACATTTTGAAAACATTGTGATGTGATTGTTTGCAAAGATTGTTTTCATACGATTATCTCACTTATGTATGCTGATATGAGCTGTACAGCGTACAGCGCCATCTGTTAGCAGCTTTTGTAACTATTATTTCACACTGCTGTATACACTTCTTACAGCTGTCACAATAAACATACCGTTTACTGCATTCCTCTATCGATCTTTTTTTTTTTTTTTTTTCGTATCACCCATCTTTGGGGTACGTCAGATCAATCACTTCTTGGATGCTTGCGTTTTCTTCTTCTCCCAGTATTTCTTCATTCTATCTGATCTCTTCCTTCTTTCCTCTTCTGATATTTGAATCGGTTTTCTGGTGTTTATCGCAACTTGGAACCTCTTACTTTTGTCTTTGGTCACGGTCTTGGCTGTACCATTCTTTAACATCACTTCGGTAATCTGGAGTTCTCTCAAATCCTTTTCCACTTCCTTAAACCAGTTGGGCTTAGTCTTTTTTGATATGAAAGAAGTCAAAGATTTTTTTTGTTAATCTGTTAGGATTCATTCGGAATATGTGTCCATATAAATCAATCCTTTTTTTTCTCATGGTTTCGGAGAGTCTCTAGGACTTTGCGTAGAGGGTTTCGTTTCTGTAGAAAACTTGTTTGTTATTCTGGAATTTGGGACCCATGATCTTCCTCAAAATTTTCCTCTCTTTGATTTCCAATTTCTCCATTTGTCCTTTCCTCCCCATGACTAGTGTCTCTGCTGCATAGAGTGCTTCGGTCTTAATTACTGTGTTGTAATGTCTTATCTTTGTGTTCCAAGAGAGGCTTTTCTTATTGTAAGTGTTTTTGGTCTTCTGGAAGGCTAATTCCATTTTGGTCCTTCTCGCTTCCATTGTTTTACCTTCAAGGTTGTTCCATTCAATCCATTCCCCTAGGTACTTGAAACTCCTAACCACCTCTATTTTATGAGCTCCTACTCGGACTCTCGTAGGAGTGTCTGGTATATTTGTCATAATCTTTGTTTTTTCGAAAGAAACCTTAAGTCCTAACTTCCCTGCCTGCTCTTGTAATTCGGCGATTTGTTCTTTGGCTTCCTCCCATGTTTCTGCGAGCATCGCCATATCGTCAGCGAATGCCAAACACTTAATCGTAACTCCTTTATTTTTTGTTCCAAGTCTAATTCCTCCTCTGGTTCTTGCATTCCATTCTCTCACAACTTTTTCGAGTGCACAATTGAACAACAGGGGGGAGAGGCCATCCCCTTGCCGGAACACTGTTCTGATCTCAAAAGGTTCTGACAGTTCACCCATGAATCTAACTTTTGAGGTCGTATTTGTGAGGGTTTCTTTGATGATATTCAGGGTTTTCCTGTCCAAGCCAAATTCCTCCAAAATATTGAATAGCGACCCTCTGTCTATGGAATCGTAAGCTTTTTGGAAGTCCACAAAAGTCACTATATATGGTTTCGCCCTCTGTTTCTGGTATGCTAAAATGTTTCTGAGGTTTAGGATCTGTTCAGGGCAAGACCTTCCTTTCCTGAACCCTGCTTGATACTCCCCGATTTGGCAGTCCAGCTGGGATTCTGCTCGTTCAAGTAATGCTCTGGACAATATCTTATAGGTCACATCCACCAGAGAAATCCCTCTGTAGTTGTTCGGATCAGATTTGTTTTCGAGATATTTAATTTTAAAATCAGGGAGTCCTTTTCTGGACACCCTGTATATATATATATATATAATTTCTTTCTAGGGCAGCAATGGCTATTACTGCTCTTAGACTAGAGTTTACTCCAGTGAACTTGGTAGCTGTTGAGTTCCTCGATAAGACTTGTGTTCTTTCGCTCTGTAAGGAATGAGACTTGTCTAGCATCTGGTTGTTGTGGGCCATTTCCTCAACTGCGATAAATAATATTTATATGAATAATAACGCCTATGCAATTGAATATTTGTTTATTTCACCCAACGCGTTTCACTTCATGTCTGAAGCATCTTCAGCGGTTCGTTCTGTGGGGTATTTTTACATGAATTAGTTTCTTATATGCTAATTTGTACATGGGGCTGATGTTAATAAATATATACAATTTTCCATCAATTACAGTATTTGGCATAGATTATGCCGGTAATATCATTTTTCATCTTCATTTTTGCGAGTATCAAGTCACTTGCACTGAGCACTGAATTTAACATTTATTCTGTGTGTTGTACTTTCTTACGATAATTACCGTGTGTGTTTACTGTGATGTATTTGGCATAGCGGTAGGTTTGTTTATCGTTTGTCTTCTGTTTCCTTGGTGGATGGCTCGCTTTTAAATATACGTTTGTGTTCAGATTAGTGTGTTTGGTGTATTTTTGTTTATATATTTTGAGGTGGGTGTTTGTGTTTCTTATTTTCTTTTAAGAACTGTGTACAGTGTTGGGTCCGTCAGGTTCGTGTATTCATTTATTATGTATTTTCCTTCTGCCAGTGATTTTTGGATGTGGTAATTTTCTTGAAAAGTTAGTAATTGTGGTTTACTGTTGTTTATAGTTAGTATTTCCATATCTTTCTCAATTTTTGTATGCTGGTGATTGTATTCTAGTAGGTGCTCTGCGAAAGTTGAGTGGTTATTATATTTTAGTGCTCTTAGGTGTTCTTTGTATCTGGTTTCGAATTTCCTGCATGTTTGGCCTATGTATTCTGCATTGCAGTCACTGCAAGTTAATTTGTATATACCTGAATTGTGAAATATGTAGTTTTGTGTGTTGTTTCTGATATTTTTCTGTATTGAGTTGTCTGTTCTAACTTTTCAAGAAAATTACCACATCCAAAAATAACTGGCAGAAGGAAAAAACATAATAAATGAATACACGAACCTGACGGACCCAACACTGTACACAGTTCTTAAAAGAAAATAAGAAACACAAACACCCACCGCAAAAGATATAACCAAAGATACACCAAACACACTAATCTGAACACAAACGTATATTTAAAAGCGCGCCATCCACCAAGGAAACAGAAGACAAACGATAAACAAACCTACCTCCATGCCAAATACACCACAGTAAACACACACGGTAATTATCGTAAGAAAGTACAACACACAGAATAAATGTTAAATTCAGTGCTCAGTGCAAGTGACTTGATACTCGCAAAAATGAAGATTAAAAATGATATTACCGGCATAATCTATGCCAAATACTGTAATTGATGGAAAATTGTAAGTAGAATTGTATAGACTTGTCTAGGTTTACAGGTTTGATTCGTTTCGAGTTCGTGACTTACAGTTAGTGATCCGTGCAGCTGTAACCTTGTCGACTGATAAGACAATAGAAATGCTACCGCGGGGAAATGAGCGAGTTTCGGAAATTCGATTAGGAGAGAAAGCGAGGGCTGGAGGAGGCAACGAAATAATCCGCAGACAATAGCGTCGGCTGCAAGCAGAACATTCGCCCACGACGAATAACAGGAACAGAGGACACATGTCAAAAAGAACTTGGCGATGCAATACCAATTCGAAAAGATTATATCACATTCAACTTGTTTCTTAATAGTCTGAAAATTACTCATACTAGATTTGAGGCCAGAGAACTTTATGTCCTTAATGAAATCTGGAGAAGTTGAAAAGACGGACCATAAAACTGATTCTGAGAGAAATTTGTGAACCGGACAAAACATTTTTTTTGTGGCTTTACGCCTCGTCGACGTCGAGGTCATTAGAGGCGGGAAAGGAATGGGGCAAGGAACGGGAAGGAATTCGGTCATGGCCTTTTTGAAGGAATCATCCCGGCATTCACCTAGAGTGATTTGGGGAAACCATGGAAAACTGAAATTTGGGCGGGAATTCGAACCCGCGTCCTCCCGAATGCGATGCGAGAACGTAAACCGTTCACCCACCACGCTTGGTCCGGAGAAAACAAAAATAACATGAAAGAATGCAGGCTTTCTCATTGAATCAGACGAATAAAATGCGGAAGATGGAAGCAGAGTCAGGCACCGAAACGTCGCCTGTTGGACGCGCTCTCTCGGTGGAAAGCTCGAGAAGATTTTATTCAACAAAGATAAGATACTTGATGCAATGGATAAATAAGTGCCTATTCAAGAACGAGGAAGAATTAAAGAGTGATTAGAAGGACGAGATAGAGATTTTTTGCTGGCATAGTGAGGATGTAGATGAAATTTTCTCTGGAAACTAGCCGAGTCAGTACGTTTGTATAACACGATGCTTCGGCGGTCATAACCTCTGCCTCCATTGTCAAGTCTCTTGTGTTACATGTTACGTGTGATGGATACTAATATGGAGACGAAAATATTAGCTCAAGACAGAAAGATATGGAGGATTATAACAAATTAATCGAGAGAGATATGACGCGGAAAACAAAAATACATAATATAAAAGGTTTTGTGTTACATCTAATCAAAAGAAATAAATTTAAAACAGATAGAAAAATAAAGGTTTTTCACGATTATGCAGTGTAGAGTGAACTGCTTGTTGACGGTATAAAAATAAACCTGGCTCGTTAAGTTCTGGTTTTTATCTTTCTTCCAGAGAACCCCTCCGCAATTTGTTCGCTCCTTACTTTTTTAATTTTCCCCCTAAATGAACCAAATGAAGGATAACAGCCCTCATGCCCATCCCCTTGTATGAAATGTTATTTTAAGAATTATCTATAGCAACATGGGAGTTGATTACTCATGGATTTGTTTATTTTTTGTATGATTAATTATGAATTTGTGTATATTGGTCAAGGAAATGAACATTGTTATATGGAGAGAAACTATGTAAATGCTATGTAATAAGTTCAAGGACAGTATTATGTATTAAACATTAGTTAAATGTTTGTAATTGTAAACGTTGAGGTGGGGCACGATGTTTGGACGACAATTCTCAACTGGTTGGACTGGTTACTTTTTATTCATATTATTTGGCACAGTTAAAAAATGGTACAGTACGCACAACAGCAAGAGTGTATTTATTTACGTCATTTAATTACCACTGTACGTAATTTACGATACTATTACAAAAAAGAAAAAAAAAAAGAAAAAGTACAAAATGTCTTTTGGAAGCAATAGACAAAAAAGCTACTTGCCTATTTGGAGGGGGGGGGGGGCTGGGGGTGTAGAAGCAAAAACCACTTCAGGCTACGGAGGGGGACAGGAGGTTGATGGGAGACGAAATTGGGCTACGGGGTTTACGGACGCTCCCAAACGAGTTAGTTGTCAGTTGTTGTTAGAATTTTTGTTTGTGAATTTAATCGCTGGAATAATTGTATGTTTGTGCTTTAGTGTCTTTGGAGAAGTCTGGTTACCTTATGTTATCTTGGGCCGAGGTAACACAGTATGAGTTTCTGACCTGACAGTGGACCATGGAGGAAGGAAATATATGGAGGAGAAGTGACGTTAAATCGGTGAAGCAGGCTCTAAACTCTCGCGCATGCGCAGTGGCGGCAGCGTCGATATTGCGCTTCCAAACAAATGCGATGTTCACATTGTGTTAGATGCAGTGATTATTTCATTTTGTAATGTGTATAAGTGTTTTATAATGCCATCTTGTGTTGCGTACGGTTGCACAAATGGGCCAGACAGGAAAGAACCTGGAATATCATTTCATAAGTAAGTTGAATTCTAACTATCGTTGTTGAAGTGGGCGGTAGAAGTTGCAAACTTAGGAGCATGCCTATAAATATTTAGTCATAGCTCTCAATGGGATGACTTTGTTCTCAAATTTTTGTTGGTGTAGTGTAGAAAATCAGCAGACCTTGCTATTTGCACATAATAGACTAGCATTACTTTTTAACGAGTGTTGAAAATGAGATTTAACGGGGTGTGTTTTACATCGCGATTCAGTGAATTTAGTATTGAGCTTTCTTTCGTCACGTTGCAGTTTATACTGTATGATGAAATTAAATGTGTTAAATTATGCTATGCAATCTAGGAATCTTGATGAAGCAAACGATGTTGTTACTGCAAATACAGTTTGCGATTCAAATACGCGTGTGTGGGTATGTCTACATAGTTTGATTCTATAGCGGCAATTTAACGGAGATTGTGGTTAGGTGTAAATGTAGTCTGTACCAGAATAGTTTTGTTGTTCCATGAGGGACAAAGAATTTATCTATTACTGTTAGTAATTTCATGAGAACCAAGTTAGTGACAAAACGTATATCGCGATGGAAACTCAGCCATTTCCAATTAAGCTTACGATGTATGTTAGCAAGATAACTATTTTTGTTCTGGTCTAGGCCGCATTTCAACCTAACCACAAGTGGTAGTAAAACAACTGAAATATCCATTCTGCATGTAATTCATTGTAGCTTTGGCAGAATTAATTTCTGGTCCAGGCCGCATATCAAACCCATCCCAGTATATCCCGAAAACTAAGCAAGATATCGAAAAATTTTATTCTTTATTTTCGATTTGTCTCGTCGTGTTGCATAAGAAGTGAGCATTAAATTTGACTTTTGCGAAATTTTTCTTCTCCATTTCAACTCAAGACACCTCACTTTTGATACAGTATATCTCGAGAACTAGGTGAGATATCGAAAATGTTTATTCTTTATTTTTCATTTGACTCGTCTTTTTAAATAAGAATCCATCATCAAATTTGACTTTGACCAATGTTTTCTTCTTAATTTCAACCAAAACCATTTCACATTAGAGACAGAATATCTCGAAAACTAAGCAGGATATCAAAAAAATTATTCTTCATTTTTTATTTTTCTCATCGAGTTACATAATAATCCATCACCAGATTGCGGCGTCACGTTTATCCTAGAGTCCCCTTGAGGTTTTTGTACATATTCCCCGTGTCTGTATGGAAGCGGCCATGTCCCCCCACTCCTTCTCCGCCCGGCGTCACTTCAATGCGTGGTGAAGGTATCTTGCGTCGTCTCCATATATTTCCTTCCGCCATACAGTGGACAGCTACTGCTACTGTCTACTCGCAGACAGTAGCTCGACTCGTCTCGCCCGGTCACACAAGTGCGAGCTGCTGGCGAGAAAGTAGACAGCTACTGTACGTGTGTACTCGCATCTTTTCAGTAGCTATTCATAGGTCTCGTGGAATGATATCGCAAAATACACGACTGATCACAGTTCATACCGTAATAAAAGCGGTTACAAAAATACTTGCAGTGAAATACTTCGAACTGAAAGTGCTGTCTATAAAAAGAAGAAAAACAGAAGGATATGTGTCATTAATTTGATGCAAAGGAAAGAGGCAACGCAGACAATACTTAAAGAACCATTTCATAGATGGTTTGTAGATCTCAGCAGTACCACATCAATGCTTTTCTCATTTTTCAATAACTCTTGCTTATACTTAGAACGTATTTTTTTTTTATCTTTTTTGTTACCTCATTCGTGTCTTGTAAACTCAATTCCATGCGAATGTGTTCAAGCGAAGTTTTGCGCAAATCTCTGTTCATATGATTAGGATCCAAACAATTCCATAAGTTGGTTCCTTGGAAAGCTCCACAAACTTTATATTTTGTTCGCAAGTCCATCTATCGGCCATTTTTTGTTTCTAACCACTACTAGAAACACACGCAGCAATGATTAATGCACCTGGCGTGGTCCCGGGGTTACGGGCTGCTGTCATTTTCGCAATACCGTGCAAGTTGACGTCCGAGTCGCATGCGAGATGCTGCTTGTGGTTTGGTGGGGGGAAGGCGAGAGGCGAGTAAAATCAAAAAATGTCGTAGTAACTCGGATGCGAGCTACTGCCTGACTCGCACGTGGTAGTAACTCGTACGATGCGGTCACACGGTGCTAGTAGTAACTGATTAGGCCAGTTCGGATGCTAGCTCGCAGTGTGTAACCAGGCCTTTAGAGATCACGCAAAAATAAATATGAATTGAAAAGCAATTCGTCAGTGATGTCATTTGGTAGAACTATCTAATTCAGTCAAAAACAGTTGTAATTAGTAACCTTTGGGGAAAGGTAAAACCCCTGGTTACCAACGGCAGCAACCTGTAAATTGGAGGACGAAGTGATTAAAATGAAATTATTAGTTAATCCACTAACGAGGAACGTATCAGGAGATTTAATAACTTTGTTGTCCATTTTTCTGTAGTTGTTTCATAAATATTTTTCAATCAAACGCCGTCTTTTAACAGCTGTTTCGATATAAGTTTTTTTTTTTAAGCAGACGCGTTTCGCCCTTGTGGTATAGGGCATTGTCAGTGGAGACGTAGCAGTAACCTTCACATGTTGGTACGAACAGCACTTTATGCCTGTGTCTAATGAACCAGGTGACTGCGATCACACAAGTGTTAGTTTGCAGGATTTAAGAAAGTTAATTTATGTACGAAATAAGTGGAAGAATGTTGAAATTAAGTACTAGTGAATAGAAGTGCAAGAAGTGCTACTAAGGATCAACATGTGAAGGTTACTACTATGTCTCCACTGACGATGCCCTATACCACAAGGGCGAGACCACCTAGTGGATAAAAATCAATCAAAACTGTTTTCAATAGACCTCGTTTAATTTAAAAATAAGGAAATGTTCACTTTACAGAATTCCATATAGTGCATTATTTCAGTCACTGAATATATTTTCCACAGAAAAGAAATGCCAACTTGAGCTTTCAGTCTATTTTTACGCATTTGAAAAATGTAGTGGGAAACTTTCAGAAAGTTCTCTCGTAACGACAGCATTTCGACAGTCTAGCAGTCGATGTTTGTAATTTCTAGCTGTTGTGTAACGTAAATAATAGTTACTTAAGAAAAAAAATTAAGACTTGAAATTAAACAATATGTATTTACATACGTAAAATTGGATAAGGACACTTCGCATAATAATTTGATGCTAAGATAATCACTGCATACTGCTCATTCAAAATTTTAGCAAAAATATACTTAAAAAAAAATACAGTAGGTGGCTAATATGGAACTTGTAACATTAACAGCTAATAATGATAACAGATGCGATTAAAAAATAAAATAAGTTGAAATAGATATTTCTCGCAGTTACTTTACAAATATTTACCAATAAATAATTTCAGAAACGTAATAATGATGATTTTGATTGGGTTAATGCATAGGCGTACCTCTAGGAGAGGAAGGAATCGAAAGATTATTCAAGCTGATATCAAAAAGTTATGAAACAGGAGAAATTCCAACTGATTTTAATAAAAATTTCATCTTCACACTTCCAAAGAAACCACAAGCCGACAAATGTGAGAATTATCGCACCATTAGTCTAACATCACATGCTTCAAAATTACTGACCAGAATAATATACAGAAGGATGGAAAGGGTAATAGAAGAGATAGTAGGTGAAGATCAGTTTGGGTTTAGGAAAAATCGCGGTACAAGGGAAGCAATTCTGTCTTTAAGATTAATACTTGAAGGGCGGATCAAGAAAAACAAAGATACTTTTATGGCATTTGTTGATTTAGAAAAAGCTTTTGATAATGTTAGGTGGGACAAGATGTTCAAAATTTTAAAGAAGTCAGGTCTAAAGTATCGAGATAGAAGAATACTCTATAAACTATATAAGAATCAAGTGGCTGTAATAAAAGTAGAGAATCATCGAGAGACATGCATCAGTTAAAAAGGGTGTGAGACAAGGTTGTAGTCTATCCCCGTTAATATTCAACTTGTATGTAGAAGAAGCAATGAAGAAAGTCAAAGAAAAATTTCCATGTGGCATAAGTTTTCAGGGAGAAAAAATCAGTATGCTACGATTTGCTGATGACATTGTCTTGTTAGCAGAGAGGGCTGAGGATATTGAGAAGTTATTGAATGGCATGAACAAAATACTGAAGGAAGATTTTGGACTGAATATAAATCAAAGTAAGACAAAAGTGATGAAATGTAGCAGAAATGATACCAATACTAGCAGATTAAATATAAAAATAGGATCGGATGCAATAGGAGAAGTGAGTGAGTTCTGTTACTTGGGAAGCAAAATTACAACCGATGGCCGAAGCAGGAATGATGTTAAAAGCAGAATAGCACTAGCAAAAAGAGCCTTCATGAAAAAGAGAAATCCTTTTAGTTTCAAATATTGATCTAGGAATTAGAAAGAACTTCTTAAAACTCTATGTGTGGAGCACAGCACTTTACGGTAGCGAAACATGGACTTTAGGAATACCGGAAAGAAAGAAACTTGAAGCATTTGAAATGTGGTGCTACAGAAGAATGCTGAAAATTAGGTGGACAGACAAAGTAAGAAATGAACGAGTTTTGGAAATGATGGGTGAGAAAAGAAGTTTATGGAAGAAGCTTACAGGAAGAAGAGACAGGCTGGTAGGTCATATTTTGAGACATGCTGGATTGGTTAATTTGTTAGTGGAGGGAACAGTGGAAGGTAAGAACTGTAGAGGAAGACAGAGATTAGAATATATGAAGCAGATAATTGAGGACGTGGGTTGTAAGGGGTATGTAGAAATGAAGAGGTTAGCACAAGATAGGAAGGGATGGAGGATTGCATCAAACCAGTCTAAAGACTGACAACAGCAAAAAAATCCGTACATTATTGTTATTCACTGTTGGAAAGGAGTCACAGTAATGCTTTTGATTTTTTTGAACCTTAGATAATCCCGAATTTCTATCGCCGTTTCGGATGAACTGTTCGATTCACTACATCGTTTTTAGTGTTTATTTTTATGGACTAGTATTTTCCATGTCTTGTGATTTTACTACACGAGGCCAATATTAAGTAGAGAAAAGCATAGAAGCACTTCCTAATTTCGTTAAGATTTTAGTTGGTTTATAAATGTCTTAAAGTAAACGCATCTGAGCACACTATTTGTTTCTAACCCTCTCCTCCCCCCCCCCTCAACTCCAACTAAAACTTTATCTATCTCGGAATATTTTATTGCTATGGATGAACCATATTCGTTATCTAATTCGCCTCAACTATTCACTTCATCAGATGTCTCACGCAAAGCTTATCATCTTAACGCATACTCAACAAGGGGTGTTCCAGCTAGCTCAACAGATTATAGAAGAGATTTCAAGATGCAATTAGGTTGTCTGCATTATCCTGTGAGGCAGACTTGGTGGCTTCCTCGAAGGTCCATGATCAAATGTGAAATTTTACTCGGATTTTCTCCACTTGCCTCGCCTAATGACTGAAGGGTATTCACGTGTTACTGTTTTCTGCGCGCGACTGTGAAATGTTTGTGAAATGTTTATATTCGGTGAAGCAAGTTTTTCACATTGTGAATGAATGGATGAAAGAAGGCAGGCGGGTTGTGAAACCGATGCAGACCTATTCAGGCCTACTCCTCCGAAACTACCTAACGGCTCCATCGGACAAACGAATCATGTCCCCATTCCATTCGCATTTCGAAGAGGTTTAATCCCGGTCTTTGGTGCTCGATGCTATGTTTATTAACTGTGAAACACCACTTCTTGTACTCGGTAGGTCAATTAGTGATGATGGAAATACCTTCCAGCGCCAGAAACCGGAAACACCAAGATCTCCGCCCTTGTCCAAAAACCCCGACGTCACGCCAAGTGGAGACCACTGAGAAGAGGCTTCGCGAGCATCGACAGGAATGACACCGGGCAAATTGCTCGTTACATGCGCAAGCCCATCACACCTTGCGGCGGGAAAAGACTTCCTCGAGAGCCGTGGCATCCAATTCCAGTTCGTCCAGTTCGGTAGTGCAGGGTTTACCACAACTGAAGGTACCCAAATCGCTCTACCAGAGGATGCAACCAGCGGAGGCATGGAGATCACCCAAGATGAAAGTCTCCCCCCACCCCTGGAACCCAAGCAGCTCACGGAATCAACAATCGATGATGTTAACCCTGCTACCAACCAAGCCAAGAAGCAAGATAGCCAGAATACCATGCAAGCCAAGAAACAAAAAAGCCAGAACACCAAGAAATATCCGCCAAGGAAGAATCCGACAACGGTGGTTGAAAGTGGCCGATCAAGGATATTTTCGTATTTCGATCAAAGACATTTGTCTCCGTATATGTCACTTTGTTGCCACAACTACAAAACGTTGATCATTGGTGTGTGGTAGTGATATCGTGTCTCCTACCGTGTACTATGGTGTTTAGATGTCGGTAGCTATGGAGGTGTGGGAGATATGGTGGTTGGAAGTGGTCGACCCGCGCCACTTTCACATTTCTACCAAAGACGTATGTGGCATGGTGTATCACTTTTCAGCCAAAAATATCACTGGTGTTTGGGTGTGGTAGTAGCATAGAGTCACCCATAGATCACAACGATGGCCGAATTTCGGTAACTGTTGGAGTGTGGGAGATATGGAGGTTGAAATTGGTCGATCAGGGATATTTTCGTATTTCGACCAAAAGACATGTGTGTCCGTATATTTTACTTTGCTGCCTGAAATACATAGCGCAAATGACTGGTGTTTGTGTGTGTGGTAATAGCATCGGGTCTCCCATCGTGCACTATGGTGGTTAGTTGTCGGTAGCTGTCAAACCAAATTCTTTACAAACACGAACGAAGTCGTGGGTAGCAGCTAGTACAAAAATAAATGAAAATAACCGGTTGCGAGATTAAGTTACGAAATCAGTCTAAATATAAATAAAAGGAGCAGATACTATTCTCAAAACGGAAATAGCCATTCTTTTTATTTAAAGCGAGAGAGTGAACTACTCAACCGTTGAAAAGAACTATTTCTTTTCACTGAGTGATGAAATAAGCACCGCTCTTTTTGTTGAGCCACTTTGCCCATCTCTATTACGGATTGTTTAGTTACCACGGCGAGCTGGCCGGGCGCGGCGCGCAAAACCATGGTTCGTGGGAATACACCTTTAAAGCTGAGTTCCCACGGCGTGGTATTTCGTCGGCCGCACCTCATTAGCAGTAGTGTACGGATCAGCGAGGGCAAATACACTTCGGCTGGTGTGGCACGGCCTACAAAACCACACCTCGTGGGAAGTCAGCTTTACGCGTCC
Organism: Vandiemenella viatica; assembly: GCA_031002005.1. NCBI lineage: Eukaryota > Metazoa > Arthropoda > Insecta > Orthoptera > Morabidae > Vandiemenella > Vandiemenella viatica. The sequence goes on from CM061919.1 coordinate 251,885,683, forward strand.
GAGACCAATCCTGAGATTTCCAAGATTTTCCAAGGCAATAACTGAGAAATTAGAGGGAATTGCACCACTTTCGGTACCTGCGAGAAACTTCTACTAACCTGTTGAAATTTACATCAGTCGCTTCGTCAAGATGTCCTCTTCACGTTTTGCGATCATACATTGCGGAAAAGTAGCTTGAAATTTAATAAAATAATTCCGAAATAAGAAACGCTGAGCAACTGCTAAATGCTTTCAGCACTGCTAAAATAACATAAAAATTATCGGTACAGTGATCATTTCAACCTAAACAATTTCGTTTTGTCATAGAAACCGTGGTTAGGTTGAAATACGGCCTGGACCAAGTGGTATAAAATTATGAAATTTTTGGCTATGCGGCATCCAACAGGCAAATGCGTATTTGTTTACAATGGAACCACTTGATTATCTCTGGTTGTTCGTTGCTATGTAAAATGGCGGTCATCACCGTATTACAACTCGGATAAATATTGCGTGTTTGTCAATTTTGTGCGACTTATTTCAAAGGAGTAGAGTTGAAAAAGCATGATAACATTACAACAAAGGATTAAATCAACATTTTAAGAGACTGTCACTGATTTTTTCAACGTTGACGGCCTTTAACGGCCGTTCGTCATGCCATATTTCGGAATTTTTTATTAAATTTCTAGCGACTTTTCCGCAATGTATGATCGCAAAACGTGAAGAGGACATCTTGACGAAGCGACTGATGTAAATTTCAACAGGTTAGTAGCAGTTTCTTGCAGGTACCGAAAGTGGTGCAGTTCCCAAATTAGATTAGGAGACAAAGCGAACGGTGGAGAGGCCATGAAGCCAGGATTAAGCCCATTGTCGCCTGGCCATTTTGTAGAGCTAAAAAAAAAAAAAAAAAAAAATGAGGCTAAGAAAAAATGAAAACCTGCTTTAGACATTCGAAAGTTGAATTCCTAAAGAAAAATGTGGTAAGCAATGTCATACGACTACAAAGAGGAGAGATAGATTAATTGCTCGCAAAATGAGGGATGACAGCAACACGAGTCACAAGGTGGATTCTGTCGTATCTACAAGTATAGAAGATCTTTGCAAGTGTGAACCGAATCTAGCACAATATCATGGTTCCCTACTCTGATGTCCTTAATATTTATGTAGGGCAGATTTTAATCGCTTGGTACAAAACTTCGTGCTTGGACGTTTTCATATTAGTTACGTCGAAACCCAATGATAGAGCCTCAAAGGAAACCGCTTCTTTGTGTTAACACATAGAAAGGAACATAATTGCTGAAAAATCTGTTACAAGTCTACATCTACATCTATACTCACAAATACTGTGGGTGGCAGAGGGTGCTAAGCACCAATCCTAATTCTGCGCATTCCAATCCCGAACAGATCGAGGAAAGAAGGAATACATAAATGAATCAGTACGGCATCTTATTTCTCTAATCTTATCCCTCCTGTCATTACAACCTAAATAGGTTGGCGGAAGAAGGATTTCGTTGCACTCGTAACTTAAAGATTTTCGCATATTCTCCAGCAAATTCAAACGAAAACGACGTCGTCTGTCCGCCAAACAATCCCAGCCCAACCCACGAATCAGCTCTGTGACACTTACTTAAGGACTGTAACTAGCAGTCACGAATCGAGCGGCTCTTCTCTGTACTTTCTCTAATGTGTCAATCAATCCCTTGCGATACGGATCCCAAATTCCACAACAGTATTCCAAATGCGGACGCACTAGTGTTTTGTACGCTATTTCCTTTGTATGAGCATTACAACTTCTCAAAATACGTCCTATGAATCGTAGTTTGTAATTAGCTTTGCCTACAACGGAAGTTATGTGCAAGTCCCATTTCATGTTGCTTTGTACTGTTGCTGGAACTCACTGTAATATAATCAAGAAAAATTGAAAAAACCGTATCAAAGAAATCGCAGTTTACTGCGAACGCACGTTTAAAATAGTCTCTGCCGATCAGGACGTAGTAAATATACTGATGACAACTACAGGAAACAATGAAAATAAAGAAGAACGTGAACCCGTAAAGCGGAATTATGTGCATGAGAACTTCAAATATCCACATCATGATACGGGCATCATATGAACCAGTATCTCAGACAGCACCCTAACCTCAAGGATACATTTTGTATGCTACGATGTAGTAAATGAAAAAAACGTCACAAACAATAGGCTATTCAAGGTACACCTTTTGACAGTAGACAGATGACCACATTGTAGAAATGCACACGCGCTGGAACATGAATGGTATTCTGAAAGAACAGATTTGCTCAAGCCAGGAAGAGATAGAGGAATGAACAAACAGGGCGAAAGAGAAATGACTTCTTATCTAAAAAGATTGTATTATATATGTAGTATCTCGGAAATGGCTATAACGATTTGGATGAAATTTTATATGTAGTTAACGTTATGATTTTCTGGTTTATCTAAACAGGTATCTTCTCTGCAAAAGAGCGATTTAAAAAAAAGAAAAAGATAAATTCTTGCATTTCGTATCATGGATACGGCTCTAACGCCATCTCGTAGAAGTTTCAGGTACCAGTAAGCTGACTGGTGCTAGTTAATTTCTCTTTGGTTAGAGCAAGGAACTGCGCTCTGATTATTGTATACAGGGTGTCCACAAATGAATATCGGGGTTTTAATGCTTTATAAGATTTATTACATTATCCTTACAGTTATAAATGATATGTCAAATGAAAGAGCAACTCAAACAGTTTTTGTTCGTTGGCACTAGTGCGCATGTGCGTGAAATGTTTCCACTGCGATCCGCTAGAATGCGGTAGTAGCAAAGATGGCGACTAGTGAAGAGAAAGCGTTTTGTGTTTTACAGTTTGCAAAGACTGAATCTGCAGTTACTGTGCAGCGTGCGTTCCGCATTAAGTTCGGGCGTGATCCTCCAAGTGACAATAACATCCGTAGATGGTATCATCAATTTGAAGATACAGGGCTGCCTTTGTAAAGGGAAGAGCGCGGGACGACCAAGAGTTAGCGAAGAGACTGTTGAGCGAGTGAGAGAGTCGTTCACTCGTAGCCCAAAGAAATCTGTTCGGAAGGCTAGTCGCGAATTAGAAATTTCTAAGTCGACTGTTTGGAAAGTTTTAACGAAACGCTTGCAACTACGTCCTTACCGTTTACAGTTGTTACAGGCTCTAAAGCCTGCAGACCATGGTTTACATGCCAAATTCGCTAACGAAATGTTGTTACATGACGATGAAGATTTTCTACATCATGTTGTCTTCAGTGATGAATCGACCTTTCACCTCAGTGGACATGTTAACACTCATAATGTGCGGATCTGGGGCTCAGAAAATCCTCAAGAGATCGTACAAGTGCAACGAGACTCCCCTAAAATCAATGTTTTTTGTGCCGTATCCCGGCGGAAAGTTTACGGACCTTTCTTTTTTGATGAACCGACTGTAACTGGTACTTCTTACTTTGATACACTAGAGCAATGGCTCTTCCCTCAGTTGGAACAATATGAACCAGAGAACTTCATTTTCCTGCAAGATGGTGCGCCACCTCACTGGCATAACGAAGTACGCGGTTGGTTGAATGTAACTGTACCCGACCGCTGGATTGGCCGCAAGGGGCCCAATGACAGAGCTTGCTATGCGTGGCCTCCACGTTCTCCTGACCTAACGCCATGCGATTTCTACCTTTGGGGTTTCATCAAGGATCGTGTGTATGTGCCTCCGTTACCAGCCGACCTCCTTGAATTACGACAGAGGATTGAAGCAGCTGTTGCAACAGTTACTGAAGACACACTGCTCAACGTTTGGGAAGAACTCTGCTACAGACTTGATGTGTGCCGTGTGACAAATGGTGCCCACATAGAAAACTTGTAAGCTTGTATATAAAACTGTTTGAGTTGCTCTTTCATTTGACATATTTATAACTGTAAGGATAATGTAATAAATCTTATAAAGCATTAAAACCCCGATATTCATTTGTGGACACCCTGTATATTCGGTATCTCGGAAACAGCTTTAACGATTTAGATGAAATTTTATACGTTATTATCGTTTTGATTAAATAGGTGTCTTCCTTCGAAAAAGTGATTTTACAAATAACGAGCATTTCTCGTATTTGACGTCTCTGAAACGGCTCTAACGCCAACTCTTAGACGTCTGAGGCATCAGCAAGCAAATTCCTGAAAAACGCGATTTTTTTAAATAATATTTTTTCTAATTTTGATTTACAACGTCATCTCCTAGAAGTATGAGACGCCAGTAAACTTGAAACGATGATAACCGTAAAGAGAAAATTAATAAAAACCATAATATAGCTGATTATTTAAAGTAAAATGTTGAACTATGTGCATTCAAGAATTTTAATCGACTGCAGTTCTTATATAGGTGGGTAAAGTATAATGAATGTATAACGAATATGGAGTGGTCTGGCAGCTCAAATGTCACTGGCGGAATAAAAGTGGTTAAGGCGCTTGCTTTCAAAATATACTAGCACCAATCCCAGGTTCAAATCCCGGTGTGGGAATGAACTTTTAAGAGTTATATTTGATCATATGATCAACGTTAGGGATTCCCGTGCTTCTGTTTGCACTTTAAACTGTAGGCCCTATAGGAAAGGAACTAGCCGTACTATTTCTGATACAATGGGTGAGTATGCTCCCTTCTGGAGGATCCAACTAACCTTTGGCTTGTATACAAAGTTAGGTTTCTATCCAATTTAGTACTATTAAATGAGCTACTCTTCAATATATGTAAAATTAATTTCTCACAAACGTGTCTAAAAATTATGAAGAAATCTTGCAAACTGAACAAAAATCGAAAGATACTGAGCGAATATAGGTCATCCAGGTATTTATATCTAATCAGAAGAAATATCTGTTACGAAGATAGAAAAATAAAGGTTTTTCATAATTATGAGGTGGAGAAGGAATCGCGATTTGATGTTATAAGCAAGGAAAAATCATTATCCGGTGGAGTAAGTCGTTGTTATAACTTTCGTCACTAACAACATTTTGCAATTTGTCCGCTTCTAATTTGTTAGTTTTTTTCCCCTATGTGAAACAACGGAAATTTTAATAATTTGATTGCTGGCCATTTTTGAGCGCTTCATAAATGTTTTTAAGTTGGCAGCAAACTTTTAACAACAGTTTTAATTGATGTGTATTCGCCCTCGCGATATAGGGCACCATCTGTTGAGACATAGCTTTAACCTTCACATCTTGGTTCGGACAGCACCTTGTGCAGGTCCTTGGGCCTTTGTCTAATGAACCAGGTGATTACAGGCACACGAGTTTTAGTTTGTGGAATACAAAAAAGGAAGTTCGTTGCGAAATAATTGGAGGAATGTTGAAATTCAGCATTAAACACGGTTTCAAACAAGTTCAAAAAGTATTAATCTGGATCGACGTGTTATGGTTACTGTTGTTAACAGACCATGTTTAATTTAAAAACAAGGAAATTTTCAATTTTCACACATATCTATGGGGAATTATTTCAACCCCCAAATAAATTTTTCAGCAGATAAAGAAATTCCAACTAGAGTTTTTCGTCTATTATTACACATTTCAAAATGTTAAAGTTGTAGTTGTAATTTATAGGGAACTTCCCTTGTAAGGAAAACATTTAGACGACCTAGGATTCAGAGTTTCTAATTTCTATCGGTTATGTAACGGAAAAAATTAGCAAATTAATAAAATTGTACTTAAAATCAAATAAAAAATATTTACACCAATAAAATAGGATAGAAACATTTCATGTCAAAAATTTGATCATAAGATAATCATTGTACATCGCCACCTCAGAATGTTGCAAAAATATTTTAAAAAATGTAATTTTCTATTAGTACACTAGGTGACTAATGTAGAACTTGTAATGGTCACGCATAAAAAAAAAAAAATGTTAAAAAGCCGCACGGTCAATATAAATTAATGTAAAAAACAAATTTTCTCACTGTCACTTTATAAATAATTACTAATAAATACTTTCGGAATAATATTCGTATCAATCACTTCAACTACGAGATGACTGCCGACATACATGAACGAACCGACACCAACATACCACCTCTAGCGCCCGACATTCAGTATTATGAGACCACGCCACGACATGATCTAAATTCACCAATAACAACCGAAGATATCCGACAGGCACTAAAAAAGAAACGAAATACTGCTCCCGGTCACGACGCTATCACCTACCGCCTAAAAGAATGCCCCCTCTCCTTTCTACAAATCCTATCTCTCCTCTATACCGCAATCTTATATACAGGCATATATCCGGAAAAATGGAAAATATCAAAAATATTGTTATTTCCTAAAGCTAACAAACCCAAATCTGAACCCTCCTCGTACCGCCCTATTAGCCTCACATCTGTATTCAGCAAAGTCTTTGAAACAATTCTAACTCGCCGCATCCACCAACATCTGCAACAATTCCTTCCACTCCCACCCACCCAAGCCGGTTTCCGACCAAACTACTCTGTAGACGACCAGCTTCTCCACCTGACGCAACTTGTGACAAATCAACTAAACAAAAAGAAATCGGCCATCCTCATCTCTTTAGACGTGGAGAAAGCCTTTGACAAAGTTTGGCACGCAGGACTATTATTTAAACTACAGTTATACGCACTACCAATAAACTACGTCCGCCTTATTGCAGCCTTCCTTACCAACCGACAAGCCTAGTCATCATTAATAACTCACGTTCCAGGTACTTTACTCCAAATGCTGGTGTGCCTCAAGGTTCCGTCCTCTCCCCACTCCTTTTCCTATTGTACACAGCTGATATTCCCCAACCACTCTCTCCCATCTACCTCTTACAATTCGCCGACGACACCGCCTACCTCGCTTGCTGCAATAACCTTCAACAATCCGCCAAAGCATTACAAAAACACTTAGACAGCTTTATAGAATGGTGTAATAAATGGAGATTGACAATCAATCCACAAAAGACGCAAGCAATAATTTTTGGACGAACTACAAGACGATTTAGACAACATGACTTTAACATTACAATCTACGGCAAACATATTAATCTCACAAAAACAATCAAATATCTGGGACTGACGCTAGACCGCCAACTTACTTGGACTGCCCACCTAAATACGATCAAAGACAAAGCTAAAACACGACTTAACTTGATAAAAAGACTGACAGGACATAGGTGGGGTCTAAACGCCGGGACTGTACTCCATACGTATAAAACATTAGTAAGACCTATTTTAACATATGCCAACACCGCTTGGATATCCGCATGCCCAGCCTATTACAAGGCACTGCAAATAATAGAACGCCATGCACTCCGCCTAGCTTACAGAATCCGTCTACCCTTCCCAAACCACACCCTGTACGATAAAATATCCTTTCCGCACCTCCTTCTCTTTCTCGAACGCCTCAGAATATCCTTCGCAGTACGCAGAAACAACACACACAACCCACTCTCCACTCCATATATAAAAACTCCAGACGCACTAAAACCATATCACAAATATATACCACCAGCTCTCCACCTCTACACACTACACACATTAAACAATAGAAACTTCAATAGCCTCCCTATACCCAATCAACACATCCGCCCAGAAATATACCCTTCATTTCAATCATAACAGTCAGTCACAGAAGAAAATGAAATACCAGAATTAATAAAATCAATTATGGAACAATCCGGCAATCTTAAAACTGTGTGCAAAAAGTTTTAAAAGTAAAATAAAATTGTACAACATTATAAAAGCTATATATTAAAATATGTATTGTAACATATACAAAGTATACTGTAAACCATTGTAAGAATGATAAATTGTAACAAATAGACCAGACTTGTAATAAAAAATGTAGGCTGAAGAGCGGGCGTCACCCGCTGCCAGCCCATCCCCATGTGTGGGGAAATGAAATAACAAATAAATAAAAAAAAAAAAAAATATAAAATTCGTATCAATTTAAACTTGAATTTGGGTAACATTTCTAGTTTGTAATTGGAAGGATTCACATTCTTGCTGTGAAATTGTACTTCATATATTTCAACTAAAGATGTTTATTACCCATTCTTGACAATTCCTCACATTATTCTTCTGTAAGAGTTAAAAATATTGCAAAAGAGCATTTTTTTAATATTCTTCTATTAAGTAAAACCTTTATTCTTATTTTCTTTTTTTGCTTTGCTTCTGTTTGTGAATGTATAGTATATGACGTGTCCTCATAGCCATATTGTGGCGTTGTGTTTCATGTCGTGGGTTTATTTCTTCCCTGATCTTAATAATTCTTCAGCTTTTATCAGGTGTTTTGTGGTTCTGTTCATTCTTTCTAATTTTTCCTTAGTCCACCTCCATATTTCCTTAGCTCCGTAACACTCAAATCTGTGGGTTAGGAAATCTGTTTGTTGACACTGGGGGAACTTGTTCGTATTACAGAGTAGTATTGATCGAACATTAACCCCTACTGCTTATCATGTCCTTAACCACCTTTTACCACGCGAATTTAACGTTTTTTGTTGATATATTTCCAAATTTGTTGCCATCTTAAATTCATGTATTTCCCACGTTGTCGATTCTATTTCTTTTGACTATTCATTTCCTATGCAGTTTGACTTTTTGGTTTTGAGTCCTTGTTTCTGATTTCTAAATGCTATTGCTCTATGTGTGTCAACTTGCAGCCGATGTTTTTAAGGATTTTAATCCTGCCCATTTTCTTTTCTTAATAAAGTGGTATATAATAATAATAATAATAACAATTGATAACATTGCGATGGAGCGCCCTCTCCGGTGGCAATCTCCCTACACACACCCCTTTTTCCTTTCCTCTTCCAACCTACTTTTGCCCTCTACTAATATTTGCATTAAATTCCTTCGGTGTTTCCGGTAAATTATTCATTACTTCTCTTGGCAATTTATTCCAGTCCCTCATACCCTTTCCTGCGAAAGGAAATTTTCTCACACCCTTATGCTTGAAATCAAGTGCCAGCTTGTGGCCATGATCAACCTTACCCATCCAAGCACCTCTTTTAATTATCTTTCCATGCTTCATCACCAGTAAAGGCTTTGTAGACTCCCATGATTCTCTTCACCCTCCTTCTATTCTCCAATGAATCCCACTCCAGTTCCTTTATCATATTAGTTACCGATTGTGTTCTGCGGTAATTTCCAAAGACAAATCTGGCAGCCCTCCTCTGCAACCCCTCCAACTCTTGTATTTGATACCCAAAATGTAAGTGCCATACTGTACCACCATATTACAGCAGTGGTCTGACCAAAGTTCTGTATCCCAATTCCCTTACTTCTCTAGTTCATCCCCTCATCACTCTTTGCAACAGGTGAAGGATTTTGAACACTTTCCTTCTACCTGTACAATGTGTCCTGCCCAGTTAAGTTTGCTATCAAATGTTATGCCAAGGTATTTATATTTCGAGTCTTCAATAAGTAGCTCCTTCCACACTTTATAATCATAATCAATCTTTAGTTTTTTATCTGTGTACCTAATAAACTGGCTCTTCTTTGCATTTATCTTCATCTCATGTTTCCTTTGAAGGATCTAGTGCTACACTATCAACTTGACCTCCCCTGTCCATTTCATCAGACATATCTTGCTTATAGCCTACTGAGATTTGCATGAATATCCTTGTCTAAAGCCATGTTGCCGACTTGAAAACCACTTACTTTCAACACAGACACTTACATTGACATCTTTTCCTCTGGAGCAGAGTATTTTGCTTTCCATCCTATCATAATATATTCTACTTCCACGCGTTTTACCGAGCGTGGTGGTGTAACTGCTAGCGTTCTGGCCTCGCATTCGGGAGGACGGCAGTTCTGTTCCCCGTACGGGCATCCAGATTTGGGTTTTCCATGGTTTCCCAAATCACTCCAGGCAAATGCCGGGATGCTTCCTTCAAAAGGCCATGGTCGAATTCCTTCCCATTCCTTGCCCCCCATTCCTTGCCCCCCATCCTTTCCCGTCTCTAAAGATCTCGCTGTTAGAGAGACGTTAAGCAGATAAACAAAAGACACGATTTATTGCTACTAGTTTTGATTTTATTATTTTTATTATGTCTTGTATTAGTCTGTCAGTGTACCGGTAAGCATATCTTAGGCAGGCATAGTAAAACTCTGCTGTTTCCATACGTCTATGATTCTTAATTTTTTCGTATTCTATCATCATGCGGAGCAATTTTGGTTTCGCGTATTGTATCCACCATTCTACTTTATTGCTGTATCGCTAGAAATGTCACATTTTTGCCGTGTTGCTTGGAACATGCCATCAATTTCCTAGAGGGGGGGGGGGGAATTGTAGGCGTTGTGGTCAGAAAAGCTTAACGGCCAATCGGAATTGATATCTTCGCTCACGTGTATTCTGTCAATTCTGCTTGCTGCATCCTTGGTGACGTATGTGTAGGTTTTGTCAGTTCGATTCCTTGTTAGGTACCCTGTTCGAATCCCTGTCTCGGCGGGGATTTTCAGAAGTATGTAGTCCCACTGAGACTTACTCTTCCGAGAAGCAGCAGAGTATGCGCAAGACGACGGCACAGTCCGCTGTCTAATGTGAAGGACACCGATTCCGTGATTCAGACTCCTCGTTAAACTGTTGGTCCCCTGTACCCGGTACTCATACAGGGGACCTATAGGTTCAGGTGGCTACGACATGGGCGGAATGCGCAGCCAATAGAAACCCTGTCACCAGTTCGTTACGAACACACGGAATTATTATTATCATTACACATGTTATCGTTCGGGAATTGATCTTTTTGGGGGTAGCGCGCAACTGAAATCGTCTCCTATTATCAAACTGTTGGTATTGGTGAGTAGCAGGGGTAGCATATATTCGTTGGAAATGCTAGACCTCTTGTTTCTTTTGTGTGTTCCAGAGGGAGCGTATATGTTACATATTGTAACTGTTTTGTCGTGACCGATATTCCTCTGCCATTTTCTACATTGATAGGAATTTTTTAACCTATCCCCTCTTTTATTAAAGCTGCAGTTTTGATTTATATGGCTTGATCATACACATATTCGTATGCTGGAAGGACACGATACTTGGTACTGTGAACTTCTTGCGGCAGAGCTGCATCTTCCCCAGCGGCGTATAGGAAGTTTTGACCGAGCATGACGGGTGAACAGTTAACGTTCTGGCCTCACATTCGGCTCGAATCTCCGTCCGGGCATCCAGATTTGGGTTTTCCAAGGTTTCCCCAAATCACTCCGACCGAATGCCCATAGGCTTCCTCCAAAAGGCAATGGCCGAATTCGTTCCCGTTCCTTGCTCCCAGTCCTTTACCACCTCTAATGATCACAACGTCTACGAGGCAAAAAGCCGTAATTACAAAAAGAAAGTATTGATTGTTATCATCTTCAGATTTTTCGTTGTTATACACTACGTTTGCGTCTCCAACAGTACTCTCTGCCTTTTCCTATTAACATGCTCTCAGTTTGGTTATACCGTTCTGTTCTTAGCTTCTTTTATTGTTATGACTGTATCTTCGTTTTAGATCTCTGGGTGTGCTCTGCGGTGTCAGACTGTTGGATCCCCTTGTGGTCGGTCATCTGTCTAGCTTAGGTAGGCGTTCAATTTTTTTCTGCCTCCTTGTGATAGCACGTTCAGTAGGTATCTGATCGTAGTTTTTTCTGTTGACATTGGTTGGGTCTTCCCGTTTGTATGCATTCTTATTTTTCCCCCTTTCCTCTGGTGTTTAAATACTTTCCATTTCTTTTGTCTTCTCCTTTCTTCGTACAGTGTATGCCTCGGTTGACTTCTTTGCTCGTCTTTTTGTAAAAGCTTTATCAAGTTAAAGTCGCATCCACTCCATTTCACTCGTTGACTGACAGTTGGCAGTCAGCGTGGGATCACATCTTTCGTTTTCTAATTCCATTGTATCTTCATTTTCAATTGGTTGCTTAAAAGTTTCTTCATTCCGTATGATTTAAAGTCCGTCTCTTTATATTGTTTGTGTTGTTACAAAGTTTCCTTGTTTTTCTTGCATTCGGGAGGACGCGGGTTCATCCAGATTTTGGTTTTCCATAGTTTTCCCAAATCACTCCAGGCGAATGCCGGGATGCTTTATATAAAACGCCATGGCCGAATTCCTTCCCGTTCATTACCCACCATCCTTTCCCGCCTCTAATAACCTCATCGTCGACGAGGGGTAAGGGGAAAAATCGTTGTTCTTTGTTGTTGGGGTCCCCCGTCTTCTTGGTTTGAATTTTTTCTTCCTTTTTGTGTCTTGCTTTTGCTGTTTTCTTTGCTTTGTCATTTTCCTGTGGTGTTATTTCTGTTACTCTCCCTACACCGTCAACTCCCAGCAGTGGAGGAAACCACGATGCGTATTTCGGCCAATGGTTTTCGTGGTTGTTTTCCTGAGTTGCTGTACGTTTTACATATGTAAGATGTATCATTGTTAGCTGTATCCGTGGGCAATGTTACTCGAAATTACACAAAGCACAAGTTCTTGGTTGGGCGTCGTACACCGTTAAAGTATGGAATCCGCACACATCGATAAAAGAGGGGACGTGCCTAGAAACTTCCATTTTCACTATTTTCGCTCCGTTTGTCTTTTTGTATCTGGTGTCCATTCCTTCTCTGTTATTTCTATAAGTTCCGAATAGTTTGATTCACCGGTTACTTCAGTATGCTCACGTGTCTATTTCCCGTTACCGCACTGGATTCTTTGACACTACTGACGTTTCCATCTTAGTGATTGAATTTCAAATTTAAGTAGTTCGATTCAATTAAATTCTCACAATATTCTTCGCTGATTTTTCACAAAACATCATTCTAGAATGAATACTATTGAATCCCTGCAATTTCTACGTCACTCAGTTTGACCTTGTCGTATAAACTCTCGTGAAATGCAAAAGCCATTGGTTTAACGTATGACTGACCAAACGTGTATTTCACTGAGTTCTTTCTCATTAGTTTTCGCCTGAGTCATTGCTTACCTCTTCATTCAGCTGAATACCTGCCTGGTTCCTGTGTTTCTTCAACTTCTTACGATAACATGTTACTATTTTAAATGGTACTTTGACATAATGTAATTCTACCCTTCGTTTACACTGCCTGAGTCAACGGGTTTGTGCTAAGCGGTGCAGTTTGATTATATTATCTTTGTGCAGTTCACACCCCGAATAATGGTTGGATCCTACCGATAGAGGCATTTTACGGAAGTGTTTCAAGAAACGGCATCCGTGTACCATCTCATAAGAAAGGCCAAAAAAATCTTTAAATACTATTTTTGTTGCTAATGGCTTAAGCTTACTCGACGTTGAGATCATTAGAGGTGGAAAGGAGTAGGGGTAACGAACTGGAAGGAATTCGACCATGGCCTTTATAAGGAACCATCCAGGCACTCGTCTGGAGTGATTTCGGGAACCCATGGGAAACCGAAACCTGGATGCCCGGACGGGGATTCGAACCCGCGTCCTCCCGAATGCGAGGACAGAGCATTAGAGCTCACCCACCGCGATCGGTTTTTAATAATAAAAAGAATAACGAAAATGGGGAAACAGTAAATAACGGGAAAGATACTATCAAGGAAATCACTGCTTGTTATAAACGCTGCATAGCCGGCCTCGGTAGCGCAGGGGCTAAAGTACTCCACGTGAGAAAGGTCGCGGGTTCAAGTACGGCCGATTGAATGGGTGCTTTAGTGTTGTATGTCCTTAATGTCCTGTCTATCCTCTAATATCCATAGGCAGTAGCAACAATGTACTGGAGAAACTGATGCATTGGGAGAGACGTGATAATCATACTGAGCTGGTTGTATGGCCTAAGTAGCCGAATGAGATTGAAATAATAATAAGAAAGAACAACGTGGCATCGTATTGTTCGGAGTTTTGTTTACTAGCTGGGGACGTGTTAAGTGTGAGGTAATCGGTTTGTGAATGAGGGCCGTACACTAGCAGGTGAAAGCTACTGTATTAATTTGTGCGTGATTGCGGGGAGAGTAACGTCTGTAACTGAATGTGTTGCCTGAGTGCAGGATGTCCTACTCGTGCTCTATAAGGTCCCCTCAGTGACCAGGAGACATGGCGGACAGCGGGACTACTTGTTGCTCCGCTCACTCGGCTGACGTTTTACGGCCCCTTCCTCACTCCTCCCTCTGTCAGTCGACCACTTCTTCCGGCTGTCTGCGTTTCCGCTTCACTGCTCATCACCATCCGGAGCTACTTTAGATGGCAGTGTTCTCCGTCTGGCAGATGTCGTCACAAAGGTGCCTATTCGAACCCCACTACCACTTCCAATAACTATATTACACGTAATATGATGCTAAGGCAGCTCTCTCTAGCGAAAACAAGAATAATTAGCAATTTAGAGTAAAAAACAACTGTAGAATAATCTAAGACTATTGAGGAACTAGCAACTTAGTGTCAAAAGCAACTGTAATCGGACAATGTAGAGTAATTAGCAACTTAGAGTAAACAGCAACTGTAGAGTAATCCGTCACTGCAGAGTAATTAACAACTTAGAGAAAGGAGGTACTATAGAGTAAGCCGACGTTCTGGAGTAATTAGCAACTCAGAGTAAACAGCAACTGTAGAGTAATTCGACATTCTAGAGTAATTAGCAACTTAGAGTAAACAGCAACTATAGAGTAATCGGAAATTCTAGAGTAATTAGCAACTTAGAGTAAACAGCTACTGTAGAGTAATCCGTCACTACAGAGTAATTAACAACTTAGAGAAAGCAGGTACTATAGAGTAAGCCGACGTTCTGGAGTAATTAGCAATATAGGGTAAACAGGTACTGTAGAGTAATTAATAACTTAGAATTATCACGAACTGTTGAGTAATCCGACGCTCTGGGGTAATTAGCATCATAGAGTAATACAGAGTAGTTTTTAGGTTGTGTTACTTTGCTTTTGAACCATTTTCCAATAATTTTTGGTGTGAAAAATTCCATGGGCGCGTGAGGCGACGTTTGGTCGGAGGTAAATCCATGACTTAGCAATTTCCTGTCACCGACATGCTATGACTCGCCGTCACCGTCACGCTATGACGTGTTGCACGTACGATACGCGCGTTGGACGCTTTATGGATGGGTGATATCTTATGAGTTCGTACCGTCATCATGCTAATGTTAACAGTGCATCTGTAGCTATAAGTAGGACGTGTTGCTTTTGGACAGCCATGAAAGTATCGTTATACGCGTATCTAATAAATAAAAATGATATTTTTTTTACAATGTTCTTCGTAATAAACACACAGCTTTTATCAGATTTTGATGGAACTTTGCAAAGAAAACCGTCATCTGCCAGCGCAAAAGTCCTTCGGCATCTTTGGACCAACAGTGCCATACGATAATTTGATGTTTGATTGTGAAAGAATACAATTAAAACTTCCCGTAATTATGTTTTAAAATCTTTAGGGATTAATAACGGGACATCCGGCTCACCGTGGATATGTTTCAAATAACATTTTATTAATGTGACCATCTTATTTCATTAAAATCGCCAATAAAACGTTTGAAACTATTTCCATTAATGTATCAATTTAGTTTCATGCTCTTTCTTAAAAAAATTATTATTAGATTTTATTATTTTGTATCCTTCTTTGGTTGCCCTGCCCGTATTCAAGTGTAGGCGGTTACAACTGGAAGATGAACTGGAGGGGATGGGGTGATCTTCCCTCGCCTTCCCCACTGTGCCAGTATCCCTAAGTAAGTATTACTGTACATGTGGACGACGGTGATAGCGTGTGTCTTAAGTGCAGATTGTTGTTTGTATGTTGGACGAGAGATGGGAGAGGGTGAAACACGGTGCTGGTTCATTCAGTCCTACTATTCCGAAAGACACCAATTGGCCGCCAAACTTAACTTTCCCATTCGACGGACGAATCACTATACATAGTGTCGTATGCCCTCACTCTACACTCAGAGCGGAGTGGTTTGAGATTTTGAATTAATAAAGTGGATTTTGATAACTAAGTACTTAAGTGATTGTTTGAGTTCTAGAGATTTCGGTACGTAGCTGTGTTCTGATCGGTTTCGAGAATATTCATTTCGGAATTACTTCTGGCTTACTGCGTATTTTCGTAACCATCAAGTATCATCATTAAAGGCCGGTTTAGTGACGGCGTGTGTTACCTATTACGATGCCTTGCCTTCTTCAGCAGTCAATGAGAGTCGGAGATATTTTCACTCTCCGTCCATAGCGTTAGTTACGAAAGACGGACGAGTACCTGTTTATGTTTGTGTAAACGAGCGACCTGGTGGCTCGATGGTTAAGGAGATCTAAAGTTCACCGATTCGAATCCCTGTCTCGATCTAGATTTTTGTAGGTCCATAACCCGACCTTTTCTTCTAGCACAGCCTTCTGAATAATGTGAAGTACGTCAGAATATTTCCATGGTTGGTATTCCGTGGTCCCCATTTTCCAGGTTAAGTTAGGTAAGGAGGAAAGGCACTGACAACCTTCCCTCCAATACCACGCGGAGTAGGCCTCCTTCGGGAGGTTCCAAACAACCTAAGGGTTCAATACCAATTTATTTTTTAATGTTTTAATATGATTTACTATTAAATTAAAATTGCAAACCAACCATACAGTAACGTATACACCATATTTAATTTTAATTTACATCTTCATTGTGAAATGGGACGAGGATGAACCAAAATGTCACAAAATCAAGGTTATAAGCAGTCATTAATATCAATTCAATTTAGCTAACCAACTTGGAAAAAATTAATTGCCTAAAAGTGTATCGCGTTTTAAAGTTCTTAGAAGATAATGTATCCATAGTCTGTCCGGATGACTTAATAGAGATAATGTTATACAACTACTGGGAAGTTAACCCAAGCGTCATCCGCACATCTGCCTTAACATTATACTACTCCGCAGCCGAGTACGCATGTCCTGCATTGCAAAAATCATGTTGTGCAAAGCAGGGGCGGATCCAGGATTTTGGTTTGGGAGGGGCTTGAGCGGACTTTGGTTTTGGGGGAGGGGGCTTGGCTTTAATGGATTTTGGTTGGGGGGTCTTGCCTCCAGTGGATTTTGGCTTGGGGGGAGGGGCTAGAGTCGGGAAAAAGAAGTCTCCATAAATACAATGTGTCGGAAGTGGGCCTAGATACTTTTTTGGGGGGGGGGGCTTGAGACCCCTAGCACACCCTCCTGGATCCTCCCCTGTTGCTAAGAAAATGGATATTGCGTTCCTCAGAAAATACCGACTTATCATAGGATGCCTCTGACCGTCGCCTATGCCAAATGTGGAGATATTGTCTGGCATCGCCCCTGGAGTCATACACCTGGAAGGTGCTACCAACACGGCCAGGCTCAGAGTGGAAGAACACACCCGACACCCTCTACATGGTTAGGGGGCGCCCATTAATTACGTGCCGTGGTTGTTTTTCCGGAATTCCACCCCCCCCCTTTTCTCTGGTGAGATGTGGTGAGATCTGGCCCTAACCCCCCCCCCCCCTCCTTAACATTACTTGAGATTTTGACGGGACCCCCTGCTAATCAACCTCGTAGTTTTTTTGTACCCCTCTTTTTTTAAGCTCTCATACTTCCAATAGGGGTAATACTCCCCTAAAGTCGGTTTTAGCGCCAATTATAGGTCTTCCTGCCCCCCTCCCCAATTTTTCTCGTCATTTGTTGACTTTTTCTTTAGCTCTTCTATCCGTTAGAATTTCAAAATCTCACGTGAGATATCCGTCGATCCCCTCCCCACCCCCTTGGTGAGATTAGGTGAGATTTCCCTGGCCACCCCCCTCCCCCCCGCCCCCATATTTCACCTCATGTAATTAATGAACGCCCTCTTATGCACCAGCGCCATCGAGACTGAAGTCCCGGTCTAGCGTCTTACTGAGCTAAACATCATTGAAAGGAACACCAAGCAGTGAAAGAGTATCAGCCTAAGAGAAGAGAGTGCAACACAATATCGACTGGGCCAAGCCGATAGAGGATCTACCACCTGATTCCGAACAACCATGTTCCATGTGGAAGTCGCTGAACAGACTTCGAGTTGGAGTTGGCTGTAAAGACACTCTCTCTTCATGGGGATACCTGGGAGAACAGCCAGATATCACACGATCTGCGGCGAAATCGAAACTACGGTACATTTGTTGTCATGCCCACAACTCGGAATAAATGTGTTTCAGTCAGACCTTCAATCAGCTAGTGACAAAGCCATCGCTTTGGTGGAAAAAACTACCTTGTATGTGATGCTGCCATCGACCCGAAAAGAGGAAGATGGTATACAACTGGAGTGACATTAACCTTTACTCGGCTTCTGATGTATTTTCGGAGATTTAACTCTGGTATATTTGTAATCTTCGTCGAGCTCTATCGGTAAAGTAATGGCCGAGTTATTGTTTATATGGAAACAATCTGGAATTGCAAATATTTTTTTGTTGATGGAAGAATCGGCCAATTACCATGAAAACTTGCAAAACTAATATGATTACCGTACACAACGCTAATCCGATTAGCGATTTATTGAAGTGATATTTTGACTTAAGCTGTATAAACAAAAAAAAAAAAGGATAATAAATTAGAATACAGTGCTGTACTGGGAGTCAAAACTTTAATGAATGGTTAAAGTATGAAATTAAGTTCTTCTATGAACGCCTTGTTCGTGTCCCAGCGTAAGCATTTACCATGGGGGATGTTTACCCAGAACGGGGGTGGTTTCCCGTTGCCTATCCCAGTGTTATAGTGTGTGTCTTCAGCGATGTTTGTTTTGTGGATGTGATATGATGGAAGGGAGAAGGTGAAACCCAGTGCCTGCCCATTCAGGCCTACTCTTCAGAAAGACACCCGGCTGGTCGCCAGGCTTAACGTCCCCATCCTACGGAATCACATCAACAGTGCGGTATACCCGTCACTCCATATGCACTGTGAAGATGTTTGGGACTTAATCCAGTGCTCTGGTGCATAGTCTGGTGATTAGGAACCACCTGCCCTCCCACCCTGTCATCCAAGTCGACCACCAGAACTCGAGGCAGCTAACCTCGTGTCAGCGACGAACACAATCACGGAGCCTCAACTAACTGAACCAACGGGGCGAGCATGCAACTCACGCAGACAAATAATTTAGGTATGGCTTAGAAATATTACCCACACTCAGAGAGACAGAAAAAACACTTCACTGTGCTGGCATGGCGGAAAAACCAGTAGGCTAGAAGAGCTGCGCGTAAAACTTTGGAGCCTTTTTTCTCGGAACCTTCTGGTTACTTCGCTTTTCTTCTTTACAGGGTGGGCACCCTTAAGATATACTACTAAGCTGCGAAGTTTCATCCTGAACTGAATTTCCGAGACCGTCAGGTCCCCTTGTGAGTGGGAGATGGCATAATTGTATCTTTTCACTGTCGATAACTCTATAGAAAAAAAAATAAAAAAAAAAATCAAAGACACTACACCCAGCTATCATAAAATTACAGTTGCCTTGTACCAACTTCTATATCACCTAACGATTATTCTGCAAACCTCAGTCCAAATTACGGTTCTGGATCACGTGGTGAAAAGACTTCAAGAAAAAAAAAAAAAAAAAGGTATGAACAATGTCGAAATCTCCGTGTATCCAGCTTTATTGGACGAAGAAACAGTTTAGTGGGCGGACGTCCTCAAGGGTCAAGTCTGTGACCCATGTTAATGCTCGTACATGGCTGACCGCTTCCTGTGTACTTTCTGATTAAATTCCGGCCACACCTCAAACAATGGCGTGTAGGGAAGGCTCTAGGAGGAGTCTGTGGCTTCGAGTAACTCCGTTTTACTGCAGGTAGAAAACTGAAAAGACAGAGACATATTTGCGAATCGTATCACTGAATGAATGTGGAAAGGAAAAAGTATTAATTACTGCTCAGAAAATGTAAAAGGAAATAATTTGTGTGAAAATAAAATACATTCAAAATTTGAACACTGCGTATCTGTTTCAGTTAAATCGATGTCTCTGCATTACATCACCAAACATCTATTCCGCGCTTATCATGCAAGAGAGTCAGCAAATTGCTGGTTTTCACAGCGAGTTAAGCTTAAGAGTGACTGCATTGCTGTATTAGGGAGTAGTGTGAATATGACATTCATTTCACTGAAATATAAATTCAGTTTTACCTTCTTTGACACTCACCAAGTTAAAGGAGAGTTCTTGAACCGCTGCGTTAATTAGAAAGTAATATCTGAAACGTTCTTTTCATGTACGTTTTCTCAGATAAACGTTATTTCAGATAGCAAAGACTTTTTAAGAGAATCCTTTACAAGTCTAATTAAAAGCTGAAATCACCATCTAATCGATGCTCATTATCCAGATTAGTTACTTCTGTTCACTGTATTTTTTGCCGTCAAAGCTGCTTGACATTTTTTTTTTAATAATACCTTCAGGCATGTTAATAAAATTAAAGCTGAGAGAGTATTTGGAATAAGATACTGAAAATATTTCGACACGGCCTTCTGAAAAAAAACTATGCCGGACACGACCAGGGCTGATTTGAGTAAATCGTGCAGCACTGAAATTTGGGCGGCCCAGCTCGCTAATCCTGCAGAATGCCGCCATTCACTCACTCAGTAACAAGTCTTGAAGAATCTCTCCTTGAAATATTTAACCAGCCGATTATTTATTTTATTTTATCGTTTGCCCAATAGGGAGCGCGTGGAATCATTAATTCGTATTGTCCTTATTCTTCTTGCTGTTCTTTTTATCTTCCCAAAAACCTCCTCATCATTTCGCTTGTGGGCTTGACGTCTATCTTGTGTCCATGTATTTCTGTGTTTCAAATTTTTAGCATGTTGGGATCTTAGGGGCAAATTTATTGTTCCGTACAACATGTTCCAGGGTACCAACGATTAAGAGAATTACCATCGGGCGTACATATTACAGCCGTCATGGTGCGTCAGCTACCTCGGCCAACAAGACGCCCTAGGAATTCAGCAGCGCACACAAATATTAGAGAAACCCTTACGAATACAGTTTATAAGCCCGACTATAGATGGGTAGCTGGGTGTTGTTTAACTTGGTATTCGTTCTAATACAAAGCACTGGAGCGTCTCATTAATGCCTTCCTGAAGCCGCGTTATCTCCCCGGAGAGGAGGGAACAACTATTTGGCAACTACAATGCTGGGCCAGCAGGTGGAAAATCAAATTACAGCCTCAGCTGGCAGATAATCTGCAGTTAATGAAGCGACGGAAGTCGTTAAGTTTCGACCGGCGGCCGTTACTCGCGCTTGTTAACTCAGATATGGCGCCTCTTATTTCCATTTTGATGTCGGCTTAAATCGTTCGTATTTCATGGATACATTGTACTATCAACGCCGAAAGCTTTATGAGGTCAACAACGATGCTTATCCTGATCATAAATTTAGATTTAGATCCTGTCGTTCAGTTCGAAGCGCTAAAGGAAATTGACAATTGTTTAAGCAGTAACTGAAATATCATTAATTTCTGCTACTGATTCTGTATTCTGGTAACCAGAATTAAGCGAAACAGTGCTAATGTAAACACCATCTAAGATTAACCACACATTTTTGAGTTCATGATCAATGGATGAGCGGTAACGCTCTAGTCTCGCAATCCAGAGGACGCGGGTTGGAATCCCCTTACGGCCATGCAGAATTGGATTTTCCATGGATGACCCAAACCACTCCAGGGGAATGCCGGGATGGTTCCTTCAATGCATTCAGGAGGACGTGAGTTCAAATCTTCGTACGGTTAACCAGATTTGGATTTTCATGGTTGTCCCAAATTACTCCAGGCGAATACCGGGATTATTGCTTCAAAACGCCATGGCCAAATTCGTTCCAGTTCCTTACTCCCAGTCCTTTTTCGCCTCTAATGACCCCGACGTCGACGAGGAGTAAAGCCATAACAAAAAAGAAATCAGCTCTTCAGTTCACGATAATTTTGTTTTACGTAATTTTTAAGAAACCAACATCGTGTGTTTGAAGTGAGGTATAAATCTTGTTTTCGTTTAAACGGTATGCAAAAACACATAAAATATGAAACGTATGTAAACGCAAGTAAAGTTATCAATTTAAAACGGCGAACATCTAACGTAATGTTTCTCAGGGATCTGTTTCTGTTCCACAACTGTTTGCAATCTAAGTGATTACCCATAAATTTTGGATGATAATGAAATTATTGATTTGTACAGAGGACATACGAATTTCGTTGAAAGATTCGTCAGTAAGATATCCCAAAAACGCCACACAATTAAACTGTTAATATAATGTTAGTGAATATCTTCTGTGTTCCTTGATCCTTTCTATGGATTTTTCAAATGAAAGAAAACACGAAAGAAAAAAAGAAAAATACAGTACTTCATGTGGCCACAATACTAAGCAGTCTACATTCCTGAGAGCAACAGTATAAAGAGACTACTGAGACCAACAATGATGATGATTATTATTATTACTCCACAATTCACTAAAAATGATTGGCGGAAGGTGCATTGCTCCTATCCGAATGCGCAATAGTTTGGAAGAGATATACGGGATATAGCAAGAGGCGCCCGTGGATTATTGTGAGGAACCTGCAGCGGTCTGGGAAAAACATGGAAAACCTAGATCAGGATGGCCGGAGTGATTTTTCGAGAACTACTCCTATCGGTAAATCCTTCCTATTCCATTTCCTAATCACTCGTGGAAAAAATTAGTTAACACACTTGCCAAAACAAAAAACAAAAATTCAAATAGACTATCCAGACGCCAGTGTTAATGTAACTTTGCATAAAGCATCGACATACACCATAGGCAGTGCTGCCAACTCTACAAACTATTTTAGGACAAATATACGTTTAAAAAAAGTAAAAAATATTCTAAAGTTTTTTGAAAAATTATGAAAAAAATGCAACAATATTAAAAGGCACATTAACATGCCGACCAGAAAAATTTCTACCCAAAATAAACTCCACTATTAACAGGCCTACCATGAACATAACTAACGTTCAACACTTCTATCAAAATAAAATCCTACTAAAAATAACTACCCCAATAAACAACGTAGTAACATCTCTACCATTTACGATCCCTACATCACGGAAACTCTACCATAAACATCTCTAGCACGGGAATCTCTACCAAACGCAATATCTACCATTAATATGTCTACCACTTTTACTCTCTACCAATCACAAACCTGACATTAAGAGGTCAACCAAATCATAAACCCTCCAAAATAAAACTTTACTAGAATAATTCTATACCCCCAAACATCTTCTTTTTTCGTAATTCTACCTTTCGATCACTACCGAAAAACAACCAGAATTTAATCTTACCAGAAAAACCAGACTTGTCTGCGTATCATGTAATGAAAAGAGCAAAAAAATATTAATTAGCTTTCGTCCGTATGATTTGTAAACGTTATCTCTAAAATTGTCTGAAACAAGACTTCAATATATATTTAAGTTAAAAATAAAAATAAACAATACATGTTTAATGTTTTACAATAACTGAATTGTTTAAATTTGTTTCATTTTTTAATCTCTTAATGGAAATGATTGCTTGAAACTTGTAAAATGTTTTTAACAGTCAACATAAAATTAAGCATAATTAATAGCAATTCGTTGTAATAGTTCATTCTAATAAATGAAGCCCATCACGGATACTAAACG
This sequence comes from Vandiemenella viatica, assembly GCA_031002005.1. Lineage (NCBI taxonomy): Eukaryota > Metazoa > Arthropoda > Insecta > Orthoptera > Morabidae > Vandiemenella > Vandiemenella viatica. The sequence continues at coordinate 251,909,176 of CM061919.1, forward strand.
TAAGACGAGAATTTCTTTCCTTGGTCACATCAAGAGGACACCACAAACCAGATTAATAAGTAGAACGTTCTGGCCTCGCATTCGGGAGGATGTGGGTTCGAATTCCCGTCCGGACTTCCATATATGGGTTTTCCATAGTTTCCCCAAATCACTCCAAGTGAATGCCGAAATGAAGTCCCTTCAAAAGGCCATGGCCAAATTCCTTCCCGTTCCTTTCCTCCAGTCCTTTTCAGCCTCTAACGTCCTCGACGTTCACGAGGCGTAAAAACATAGGGAGGGGAATGAATCTGAGTAAGATATGTCAAATAGATCGTCCTTAAAAACTTATCTTATTTCCCTTGTCTACAGGTCTAGTTACATCTTTCTGTAAACATTTAAATTACTCGTACGATTTGAGTAACTTATCAACGCGGTATTCAGTTCTTCTACTAAGAATTCGATTTTTTCAAAAAAAAAAAAAAAAAAAAAAAAAAACAGTAAACTTCTCGAATCACCAATGTGGTACTTTCTTTCATTGAAACATTTACAACCCTTACATTGTAGAAGAAAACACATAAAACTTGTCGAGGGTAGCTTCGCAACCACAATTTCATGGAAAATGTTACCAGCAAGAGATACACTAAAATCTTTTCTTACTTACCTGACGAACTAAAAAAAAAAAAAAACCGTAAACTTCTCGAATCACCAATGTGGTACTTTCTTTCGATGAAACATTTACAACCCTTACATTGTATAAGAAAACACATAAAACTTCCCTATTCGAGGGTAGCTTCGCAACCATAATTTCATGGAAATGTTACCAGCAACAGATATACTAACATCTTTTCCTACTTACTGGACGAACTACCTGGAGAAGTAGACACCATTTCATTGAAGTAGGAAGCATACTTCACGAAAATCAGTTTTCAGCTACAAAAATTGTTATGAAGGACAAAAAGCATCAGACGTTAATTTTTATTTATTTATTATTTGTATTAATATCCTAGGATTTGTATGTAGTTTATTTACGTGTATGTTAATTTTCAAAATAGTAGCAAATTTTCAAAATAGAAGTAAATTTTTAGAAAAAAAAAAGATTAGCCAGTATTCACAACTTGTTACAGATAAATAATTTTTATTTACAAGCGTGAATGACGTCGGTAAATACGCCACTGCCCTACAATTCCGCTCACTTCCTAGCTTTGCAACAACACTTCTCCATTGTATTTACTGCCACATATACTTTCAGTATGAAGGATAAGTCTGGACAATTTTTTAATGTAAGAGATAATTATAAAAAATATTGATTATCAAAAATGAAGACTTCTTTAAAACTTCGGGTTCGAACTTGTAGCTAAAATTTTGCATAGAGTTTTTTTTTATTATTATTATTATTAATTGGAACGAGATAGGGAGTTGGAAGCTTGTCTTTTCAAAATTTGAAAAATAAAGGCCACCCTAGTATCCCTAGAACAAACACGATACGGGTTTACAACTAGTAGTAATAAATAATAGATACACTTCGTCATGGTAAATGCAATGAAACTAATGTGCTCGTGGAGTTTAATAGAACTGTAAGGATATAAATTCACATAAACTCCTGTATGGTAAAGCTTCATCCCCAACCGATTAAATTTCTGCGAGGCAACTACCAACTATGTGGATTGTAAGAATTTAAACTGAACTTAATTAATAATAAACGAAATAAATTCTTATTTGAATGGCGGATTATTCTTGAAGTATAAAAGCTTTGAAGAGTAAAATTTCACGTTATTATTAAATCTCTTACTAAAGAAAACGAGTAACCGTCGGAGATTTGCGGAAGACATGAAAGACACTTTGGTGAGGGAATTTTAAGCGCATACGCATTGACTAATAAAGCCTGCAGAGGCGGCTCAAAGCGTATCCAGGAAAAACCGCTCTCTCCGCTCCAGAAGCCGTAGACGAGAGAGAGTATTTTCCCCCAGCGAATAAGCAGGCTTCTGTAAAAGTGGCGCCAGCACCACAGTGTACTGAAAAGCAGGGAGAGAGTGTTGAAGCAAAATAATATGTGCTTTACATTACTTTTTGCCGCAACGCTGGATAGTTGAGATGAAACGGAACTAGGTTCTAGTGCTGGCAGTTTGGCGATTTTCAAAAGTATCCTAGGCGAAAACAGGGAGGATCCCCAATCTTCGCCTCATAAACCACATATTTCACAAACAAAAATACACCTGTCACACAGAGTAGAAGTTACTGTATGATACTTAAACTTCTTCCACATTAGGATAGGTTCTAGTCTTGTGTAATTCGTGAGCGAACTAGTTCCGGAGAATTTTTTTTTTTTTACTTATGGCTTTACGCCTCGTCGATGTCGAGGTCATTAGAGGCGGGATGGGACTGTGTACGGAAAGGAATTCGGCCATGGTCTTTTGAACGAAGCATCCCAGCATTCGCCTGGAGTGATTTGTGGAAACCATGGAAAACCGAAATCTGGATGCCCGGACGGGGATTCGAACCACCGTCCTTCCGAATGCGAAGCCAAAGCGTTAACCGCTCACCCACCACGCTCGGTTTGTTCGGAACAGCGCTTCCACAGACGAAATAGGCGAACAAGTTCCCAGACCCCTCGCTCCTTAGCTCGTTAGTTCGTCCGATCCTTTTCCGAATACCTCCTTTTGTTTTAGGTTATTTATTACTATGTCATCAGAAAGGAAACATAGTTCCCTGTGGACACATTTCACTTAATACACAGGTATATATATATATAAGTTCAACATTAATAATTATTGCAGAAGACTCAAACGGAAATTTATCGAGGAATCTGAAAACAAAATACGGTTTGATCCAGTTAACAATTAAAAGACAACCACCGATAACCACAACTACAATAACAAACATAAGAGCGCGTGCAGTAGCGGTAGCAAAGTGAGCGCACGATCTGTCTTTCTGGAACTCGTGATGGGAGCGACCTAGTTCGCTAAGGAGCTGCGAACTGAACTGAACACTCCCAGTCGCGAACTATTACCATTCGCCTCTAGTGTTACCAACATTTTTTCGGTTGATTACAGTAGTTTTTACAATAAGCTAGGCAAATATAGTACACTTCAAAAATGTTATAGAGTAGAAAAGGACAAACGGTATGTTTCTTACTATTTGATATTTTTTAAACTATATTTTTTTTGCACTTCTTGCATCTTTTAACAATTTTTTGTGTATAGCAAAATTGTCATATGCTCTATTGCATTCAATTGTTAATTAATGTTGAACAAAAGTACATTTTTTTAAAATGAGAAGATACTTCTCTTACATTTACCTAGATTTTATGTAACACTGTTATTTCGTTTACTTTGATACTCATTTTTTCTCGTAAATTTAGCACTTGTAATATTGTATCACAGTCATCAAATAAAACCTCGTGTTTTAATTTATTACTTTTTTGGATATTGTGTAGCCAATTGCTTTCATTAAAATCTTACCATTTATAAAGGTACTCCAGACATTTATCAAGGAATAGTAGAAAATTCTTTTTAATATTATCACTTTCTGCGGAGAAGTTGGCTTCTGAAGATTTATTTGTTTTCTTAACCCAAGAAACAATCTCTTTTACATTTTTTAGCTCTGATTATGAAGTTAATTATGTATTTCAGTTTATCCTCTCATTAATATAGGAGAAACATTAGCCAGTAGTTACATAATCGTCTATTTTCAAGCAAAAACGCGCTAAGAACCTAAAAACTATATTGTTACAAAGACGTTGTTTTAGGTGAAAATACTTATCACAACCAACCCATTAATATAAAAATTATTTCTGGCCCATTATCCTTAACAACCCAAGCAATGGCAACATTGATATTTATATAAAAAAACCTACCATAGCAAACGAAATAGTTGGTGCAGTAGCGGTAGCAAAGGGAACGAACGATCTGTTTCCATGGAATTCGAGATGGGAACTAACGAACTAAAAGAGCGACCTACTTCGTGAAGGAGCTGGAACAAAATGAGCGCTCCCAGTCACGAACTATTATACGCAAGACTAATAGGTTCCTTTATGCAAGCGGGAGGATCGCCAATCCACCCGTGAAGCAGGTGTGGTGAATACGCTTCATACCCTGGTGATCAGAACTCATCAGTATAATCCAGCAGACTGTTGAACTTAATCAACGCGGTTCCACCGTTAATTACATTTTGACACCTGCACACTGTGGAATTAAACATGATGAGCACTCAGATATATTAGCCAAGGAGGCATGTAGCCAGCAATACCATTGATTACCAGGCATCAATGGTCAACTATGCATTGTAACGGGCTACGTTTTGGTGCAAAAGATTTAGTTGTGTGATTGAGAGTTAGGTGTCGTGACAGTACGCCACAGTCGTGTGCCGTCCGCACGCGAGTAATGAGTCAGGTTTTGCTGACGAAAACGATCAGCGCATACCACAGCCAGGGACACTGGCCGGTCAATTGCCGAAAGAAGTCTAGAATGTTCGATACGGGCAATATAAGGAGCGCAGGACATGTGTTCGGTCTGCTAAGTGACAGATTGACACTATGCCAGTTGGATAGTCAATAGCCTGTCTCTCTCCTATAGCCTGGTCTCGCGTTAGGGTCGACAATGCTGCAACACTTGGTGGAATCCTCCGATAGCCATTCTACATGTATGTAAGTAATTGTTCCATCATCTACTAGTACTTCAGAAGATGTAAATCTAATAGAAGCCTACGGGGATAGCCTCGCAGACGGCGTCAAAACGGATGATACGTATTGAGTCAAGGACGAGCAGTTAGGTCGTGTTCTCATTGGTAGAATATAAGAGATCCTGCTGTTTGCCGTAGTAAGCCTAAGTTGGTGAAGCCATACTAACAACCACACAGGTCTGTGGCCTTAATCCACAGTGGTGTCAGAACCTGATATGAGTAAATAGCCTTTCAGCTGAGCTGGAGAGTGGAGCCGAGGTCGCCGGAGGTCAGCAGCAGCAACTCCATTAGAGGTTAGTACCTGAGTTTCCAGACACTCTCTGCCGATTCCAAATTACGCCCACAGAAGAGGAGCTAGACCACTCAACTAGTCCGCTACAGCATACAACCAATGGACCAGGAGCTGGAACGAAGTGAAACGATACAGAGGGCGACAGTATGATCTGTAACAGACGCATCCTCCACGAAGACCTTGGTATTCAAGACGGAACTCTCAACGGTGATACATCCCATCTATGATATTCAATTACAACGCCTTCATAGTCACCTTTATCGCATCCAGGCGGTAAACAAACCCTTCTGCACAACAAAGGGTCTGTTTCACACGGGACACTCGGTGTCCGGCCGATGAATCTCTAGACACCGTCGGAACACAGAACAGAATGAGAGAGTTCACACTGAGCGGTTATGTCTGGTCGGTGTCTCTCCTCTTTAGCCGCTTGGACACTGCATTGTGTCTCGGCCACCTACCTAACCATCAGTTCTATTAGAGCGTTCATACAAGACACAAGTGGTTCTTGATTTAACATGGAATACTTTGATACTGAACAGTTCATCAAGCTGATTCGATAAAGACCGGCTCTATGGGATGTTCAAACAGAAAAGTATTCAAATACGATAAAAAAGTGCTGGGACTGGGACTATATATTTTGTTTAATGTTACCCGATTTCGAGGAACTGCCAGATGTATCCCTGGGATATATTTTCGCTTACTGGCGTCCTAGTATTTAAGTACAAAATTTATTTTTTCATGTAGGGCCTGAAATGTCAACTACGACATCCGGAAATAATTGATTTTTTCTTTCTTTTGCTTATGGCTTTATGCCTCATTGACGTTGAGGTCATTGAGGCGAGAAAGGCAGGGGCACAAGGAACGGGAAGGACTTCAGCCATGGTCTTTAAAAGGAAGCATTCCTGCGTTCGCCTGAAGTGATTTGGAGAAACCATGGAAAACCCAAATCTGGATGCCCGGACGGGGATACAAGCCAGCGTTCTCCAGAATGCGAGGTCAGAGCTTGAAATAGTTGAAGAACTTACTATCATCCACCACAACTTGGTTAATCGACTTATAAAATGTCCCACTTTCTAATATAGCAGTACATATTGGATGAATCCACAACGTTCTTTCCCTTTTCTTATTTTCGAGATTATTTATAATGCATAATGCCGTGGCCAACTCCTCAGGTTCCATCATTCTGAATAAAACTAGTACCAATATCAGTTTCTTAAGTCACGTTCTTTGTCGATATAATCTTGGTTTTCCGGGTTGAACTGCGTCAATTTATCCAAACCTAACGTTTCGGCCATCCTTTTGTGGCCTTCTTCAAAGTACTGTCATGGCTGGAACGCGCTAACCGTTCTTCTGGAGCTATACATAGGGGGCAGCAGTTCCAGCCGTGAAAGTACTCTGAAGAAGGCCACAAAATGATGGCCGAAACATTAGGTTTTGACAAATTGAAGTGGTTCAACCCGGACAACGACAACGACCGCGGAAGTCTGCGCACCCACGTTCTTTGTCGTTGAGGGATGCAGGGACTGTCTCTCTGACGTAAGAAGCACCGAGTGTCTCTTAAGTGGCCGCGTCAAATCCTGGTAGCCGGTGTCTAAAAATTCAGTGTCGGTACACCGAGTGTATCGTCTGAAAACGGCTTTAACGGTTAGGCAGGCACTGCAGGACCTCTATCATTTACTCTTCAACTGCTCTAATTTTCACCGACAGTAAGGGAGCATCCATAAACTACGTGCGTTGGTCTAGAGGTAGGAGTGGTTGGGTAGATATCTACGCTAGGCTACGTGGGAAAAAGAGGGGGGGGGAGAAGAGAGTGTTCGAGCCAGGCCGCGTAGTTTTTCATTCATATTATTTGTCACAGTTAAAATAAGGTACAAAACACACAACAACGTATAAATATTTATTTCCGTCATTTAATTAATTCAGTATGTAATTTACGATACTCTGACAAGAGAAAACAGTACAAACTGTCTTCTGGAATCAATAGGAAAGAAAGCTACGAGTCACGCGGGAGGGGAGGAGGAGGGTTGTAAAGGTAACAGCCACGTCAAGCTTCGTGGGGGGAGGGGGATTCGGAGGAGGCCAAAATGGGGCTACGTAGTTTATGAACGCTCCCTAAACAACGTTCATCAAGTGTCTCGTGGGAGCACAGCAGCCACTTCCAACCAGTGTTACAGTACTACTCACTACAAATAACAACAATTATTAAGGACTTTATTAAGGACACTGACATCATATACATTATTTCTATAAGGTGTTTTTTTGTCACAATCCATTATCTCCCTTCATAACTAACCTAAATAATTGAATGAGGTATCATTTTAAAGATTAAGGTGTCTGCTTTAATCATATCATACTTTAAGAAAGTTTTTTTTTTTTTTTTTTTTTTTTTTTAAATTTCGACCATTAAAGGGCAAAAATATCAATAATTCTAAAATTCTTTTCTGTGTCACGAGCCATTTATCTCTATGATACCGAGCTGAAATCGTTAATGAAGTATCATTTTAAAGATTAAGATTCCGTATTTGTGACACCATATATTAAGACAGAAATTTTTCGGAATTCATCCCTTTAAGGGCAAAGGTATCAATATTTCTATAACGCGTATTTGTGTCACGAGCCATTTATATCCTTTGAAGTCTAACCGATATACGAGTAGATAAATGATGTATCATTTTCAAGATTAAGGCCTCTGCCGTGTTCACATCATACTTTAAGAAAGAAACTTTTCGGAATTCGACCATTAAACGGCAACAATATCATTATTTCCATAACATATTTTTTTGTCACGAGCTATTTTTCTTCCTCAATATCTAACCGAAATCGTGAAATGAGGTATTATTTTAGAGATTAAGGTCTCCGCTTTGTTCAAATCATATTTTAACAAAGGAATTTTTCGGAATTCGACCCTTAAAGGGCAAAAGTATTATTATTTCTACAACGCGTTTTTGTGTCCCAAGCCATTTATGCCCCTTTATATCTAACCGAAATAGATAAATGAACTATTATATTAAGGATTAAAGTCTCTGCTTTGGTCACATCATACCTTAAGAACAAATTTTTCGGAATTTGACCCTTAAAGTGAAAAAGTAATAACTGTGAATGTGGCGCGTGTGAGACTTTCAAAGGCAAACCGCTAGATAGCAGTAGCACATATCACAGAGATATTAATAAACTGTTTAACTGGCGCCGACTTTTGTTACGTACCTATTACACTAAACAAATATACAATTGAAACAAATGAAATAAATGAGGCGGTTCTTCTTTCATCCTACTATAACACCCCCCCCCCCAGTCTTACCATTCATTGTATTCTAAGTACATACGTAATGCATCAATATATCTGGGTTTTTTATTTTTTGTTTTTTTTATTTTTGTAAAGCACTTGTTATTAACTTGTAACTCTATCAGGTTGACACTATGGTCTATTCAAGAACTAAGGTCAAATAAATAAATAAAAAATCAGTATTAGCCACTCTCAGTGGCCTTGTCAGAGTCGATTTGGAGCTGTAGGGTTTTATTAAAGGAAAAGGGTATATTTGGTGAAAGTAATATTTTCTGCAGTTAGCTTGACACGGCTTGCTGATATGAACTCAGCTGGAAGGTGTTTGTCCTCTATAGAATGCTTACTCGCTTACAGCGGTCACGTCCAAGGGGAATGATCTGGAATAGGTGACGTCAGATGCGAGGTAGCGTACGGCCACGAACCAGTCAATTCGCTCTCATTAGATCAGGAGCTGTCAAGTAGTAAACATGGGATAAAGTGTAGCAAACCGTCTCTCATAGCCTGAGCCTAACCGCATACTTTCGGTGAAGATCATACCGCTAAGCCTTTAACCAATATCAATCAGTCATTTATTTTTCATGTTGCAGGTCGGGAGTAACCTTGCAGAATACGCTAACGTCTGTAACATGTGCAGCAAGTATTCCAATAAATGGGTAGTTCAGCAGCTAGTTATTGTTCAAACTAGGATAGTTTATCAGCTAGACCTTCCTACTTCGTTACTGGACGTAAATCGGCGAGTGTCAATTCTGACGTTATATAACGTTTTATTAGTAGCTTCAAGACGCGGATCAAAAGCGGAAGCCACCCCTGAAGAAAGAAGATTTGCAAGTGTATTTTAGAAACTTAGACATTTGCAGAAGGTTGGTCTAATTCCACTTAACATCCTCCCCCACCGCGGACGTGCACCAGAACCAATGAGGCCCACCACTCGACACCATTAAAACCTCATTACCTCATCACAGGGGGCCATTGGAGAGAAAAAAACCGAAATCATGCCCGAAGTTTAAACTGTCCTGTTGGGCACAGCGTGTCTAATCTTATGGAGGCACTTCTTGTGTTTATATCTATCTGCGAACCAAATAACTTTGTGCGTTCTCTATGATAAATGTATTTTTTGTTTGTGCAATGTGTATTTTGTAAGACGGTGACTGGGGACCATCCCAGCACTCGCCTCAATGATTGCTCAAACCACATAAAAACCGCAATAATGGTTGTCATTAAGCGGGGAGAGGGGGGGGGGGAGGATCTGGGCTCGTGGTCGGTCCCGTTGTACTTTCCCGATGCGGTGTGTGTATGTATGTGTGTGTATGTGTGTGTGTGTATGTGTGTTGAAGTGTGTATGTGTGTTGAAGTGTGTATGTGTGTGTGTGTGTGTGTGTGTGTGTGTATGTGGCACCTCAGTGCACTGAGCCACTCTGGCGGATACATAAAAGGAAAATTTTTTTTTTTTTTTGCTGTCTTCAGTCTTTAGGAAAATATGGAAAGTAAACCCAACACTTACCACTGATGACGGCAGCATGACAGCGACGAACACAAAAATACGTGTACCAACATAAAGAATACAATATTTCGGTGGTGAACCTCAGCTTTGTGCGTAGGTGCTACACATTGTTACGAGGTCATATGCAAGAACATCGCCACCTACCGCGAATTTTCTTTTCTGTTTCGTAAGTGTGCTGTTCACTTTCACTATCAATCCCTAGTTTCATTCTCCTAAAGCAATTTACTTTTCATTCTTCTTCTTTCCAATAAGGCATACTGGGCCACATTCCAATTTCAAATCTTCATCCTTTGTTGTTTTTTTTTTAAATTTCTCATTATATATATATATATATATATATATATATATATATATATATATATGTCAGTTCTAAACACTTATAAGAACGGAATCTGTGCACTGAACACAATTTGGTTATAATTTTTATTGTAGGCAGCGAGCACAATTAATTTTGGATGGTAGATGAATAGTGAAATATTCAGTGAACGTAACATTTCCTTCGTAAGGTTTAGTACAATACATCTTATAGAATGAGACTGCGATAATTGTTGAAGAGAGAAGGTACCATAAATAATGTTTCTTGCGAAATCACTTAAAAAACCTACAGTTTAAACTGTACGTAATAAAAATACCGCTGTTAGTCGTACTGAAATTTGCTCTTAAGATGTAGAGACGGAAGGTAGTAATTATTCGTATAAATAAGAGTTGGAATTAACAAGCAAGTGCAGGCATCTTGCGTGGTTTACTGTAGGAAATATCGTTACACAATAATCTCTTTCACTGCAGTAACCTTATTTTTAAATTCATTACAAAAGAAAACTTGAATTCTTCGAAAATACACTTTTGTGAGAGAATATAATTTGTACATAATAGTTTATAAATTCAGTAGATCCTTCAGATATTTAAATCACAATCTCGACCTCAGAAACCGTAGACAATAAAGAAATTCGTCCATAAATGTTGCGAAAAATATCAGTATATATATATATATATCAAATGGTTTATGGTTTTGTTAAAATATATGGTCGTTATTGTGTATATTGGCTATACACGGATAACATACTGAGGTTGTTTTTTTTTTTTTTTTTTTTTTTTTTTTTTTTTTTTTTTTTTGACAACACGGAATTAAGTTGAGTGTCAGATGAGCAGTGGAGTATGCAAACAACCATGTACTGATCTGCCTTTGGATTAATACAATAGAGCTGCGACAAGGAGAAAGATTCCAGATTATGATCCTATTACCGTATATTATTTTACTTGCGCAAACATTTAAAAATAAGTGCATCAGCTACTATGCAAATGGATACAATGAACTTTAAGATAATTTGTAATATTAAAAAGTTTCGTTCTTGTGGTTTGAAGGAGAAGGTAATAATTGTTTGCGTGAATGCCATAAATAATATTTCATTTTCAGACATCTTATGATTTTTGCTGTGGAAATTATTAATACACAAAAAGCTTTTGGGCTGTGGTACTTCTCAGACATGCTGCCGCACAAATGGATTCGCGTCGATCTATACATGAGTTTGTATTCCATAATGAGGTAACTTTGATGCAACTGGCGATTACTGAATTTTTCATATCCCGGAAAGTCTCAAAGATTACTAAATTATTCTTTCAACTTTTAATTTCCTACTTGTGAGGATGTCTTAGTGATTGATATCATTCTTTTATGAGAATATGAAGATTATGAGATTATGTCACAGAGAACCAACACCAATCACATACCGGTTCTATTTTTATCTTTTCTGTATTTAAGACATGAGTAAAATAAGTATTTTTCTTCAGTAAGATTTTTTTCACACGTTAAAACATCGAATAATAGAAAAGAAAAAAGTGCTGTGGTCACCCACAATGTATCAGTTGTAAGTCAATTTAAACTGCTTCACAGAAACCAAATTTTATTCACTTCTGCACATCAGATACACCACGATCTATTCATTCCACATGTACTATAAAAACCAAAAACAGATTTCAGACCAGAGAAAGTGGTTGGAACCATTTGTTTGAAAGTATAACGTTACATGACAGGATTAAAGGCAGGCGATTGTGATTTGTTACACAAGAAACTGGATAGTTCAACATGGAATTAAAATATGTTTCAAACAATCTTATTCGTAACACAAAAAAATTAAAGGTTTTCTATAGTTACGAAGTAGAGAAAAAATTACTACTTGAATTAATCAATGTGTAAATGTTTTGGTACAAAATTGATTGTAAATTCAGTACGGCAGAGGGATGGGAAAGGTTTTAAAGACTTGAATTTACTAGAGAGGGTGACGAGTGGATGTAGCATGGATGTTAAGTTACTGGAATTAAAAACGTTAGTCAGACTGTTAGTAGAGTATGATGGGGTAGTATGAGACCCACACATCAAACACAGGAGTTGGAGGGTATGCAAAGAAGAAAAACTAGGAATTACTGCAGAACAAATTCAATAAGTGATACAATACAGGACGTATGCATAAACTCATTGGATCATAAGGGGAGGGTGAAGACAGTGAAGCGTGAAGACAGTGAGCGTATAAGGATATTATACACAATGAGCATGGATTGATGTTGGTAGAAAAATTATGAATAGCGCTTGGAAAGGAAAAGCTAAGAATGTTCATAAATTAAACCTTGATTTCAGGAATAAAGGAGAGGATAATCTCTGTTTCGTAGGTAAGCTGGTTACAGGCTTTAATAAATTACCAAGCTATATGCAAAACAAGTTATTACAAATATAAAAGAGACATTTGTGAAATGCAAAATTAAATGTATAGGTAAACTGCTGCCAACGTATATGCGCCATCGCAATGAATTTTTAGTAGTCATAAAGTTAAGTAAAGTAAATTCGTGTGTCTCGCTACCTGCTGACAGATTTCCGATTTGCCGCGCTTTCCGCCTTAGTCGTGTCTAAACCAAAAAATTGACGCTGAATCCAAACCAAAGATTAATAATAGTAATTTGTTGCGTGAATGACCTAATTATTCTCTCAGGTCTGTGGCCCGCACTAAGCACCATACTAATTTAATGCACGGGAGTTCACTATTTCGAGATCAGTGTCTCAGTAAGAAACTTTTTTTTTTTAATATATATATCAGCTGGGTTGTTATGGCAACTTACAAGTATCAAGAAATCACCGAGAACGTCCGATATATGTCATCTCCAATTTTGTATTAGATTAATTACCTTCCCATCCGAACGCTCTCTTTGTTCAAGGGCTATAAATTTCAAAATCAGAAATTAAGATATAACAGAACGAAAGGTAACTAGTGAACAAAGGGCCTTTGTCGGTGTGCGCGTAGAACGGCGATTATGTTCACAATACGGCGGCATGGTGCCAGGACACAATTGATTCGGTCGCCACCTTTATTAAACTGATACAACCCCTGTACTGACTGAGTTAGGTAAAGTGGGATAATATATACACTCTTATAAACAGTAGGACATAGTAGGGCTGCGGTACCCTAAAGGAGGCTCCATGTTAGCTCCGACGCTCGTAAGCACTAGGCCGAGGCTGGATGCACGCACGCACACTCAGACGACCACACACGCACACACACTCAGCACACAGTGTAGAGACTGACCGGCGCGATGCGGCGCGGCGTGAGGCGGCTCCGGGGGCGGTGTCGGGGGCGGCAGTCAGCGGCCAACTGAGCGCCGCGGCGCCGGGGGCAGCGCACAGTGGCGGAGGCGGCGCGTGCGCGGACGCCGCCGCAAAGCGTCAATACACGCAGCGGCGGACGGTACCGTTCCGGCCGCCGGGGTACCAGGCCACTACGCGACTGCAGTACCCGGTACTACGGCCACCTGCCTGTATCACCAGGGCATTACTACCCTACAGGACTGAAATTCCTGCCATCATAGAGTACTATCATAGGCATATATGGGTAACTGGGTACCAAGCTTCATTAGCTGTTACCACGGTTTCTGGTTTTAGGTTAGGGCTTGGCAGGAACTAACAATAGGGTGAAATATCTGCTGTCATGGTTTCTGTTACAGTAAAATATCTGCCTAGATACTGGTTATAGAAATGAAGTAACCGTTGGTATCTTGTTAGCTACAGCAATGTTGTAGCTGCTTGCATTTTGTCAGGTACATGGATAATACCGACAATAGGACTGCAGACACCACTGTCATCTTGTGGGGTATAGGACAAATTATTTGCTACAGAACCACAGTAGCCGCTGATATATTGTGCGGTACAGGGCACTAATTGGTGATAGGATTGCAGCAACCACTGACATCTTGTAGGATATAAGGATACAGGACTGCAGTAGCGGCTGGTATCTTGTAGGATATAAGGATACAGGACTGTAGTAGCCGCTGGTATCTTGTAGGATATAAGGCTATAGGACTGCAGTAGCCGCTGGTATCGTAGGATATAAGACTACAGGACTGCAGTAGCCGCTGGTATCTTGTGGGCTATGAGGCTATTTATTGACTACAGGACTGCAGTAGCCGTTGGCATCTTGTTTGGTACAGAGCTATTTGAGTGCACGGCGGAACATTGATGATGATGATAATGAGAGGAGCATGTGTACGGAAAAGAGGGACTGCATTATGATAACACCCATCAAGAATTATCAGATATTTAATGAGATCTCCGGGAATATCATATGATAGTTTCTTCATGTCCTGGTATTTCGATAGGTTTTGCCTGAATAGGTTATAGGCACGACACAGTACTAAAGCATTCAGCCATAGTGTACCATATTCAGCGATGATGCGGAGATGTTATTCCAAGCAGAAATAGGGGCTACTGAACTTTGCTCTTCAAATTTCACTCACTCATTGTAGATATTTCTGATGAAAGCACAGAGAGTTGTTAAAGGTAATTTATAAAGTTTGAATTGCCTCTTCGTTATGTATGCAGTATGCTCTACTGAAACAGTCTGGATTAACTTCAGCAACGTAGTTGGTAGATGGTTGCATTCCCGCATGAGAGGAGATATTTTTAATTTTTAAATAACTGAAGCAGTATGTACCGGTAAAAAGGCAAAAGAAGAACACTTCTCTCTCTCACTCTCTCTCTCTTTTTTTAAATTTGTTTTACGCCTCGTTGACGACTTAAGTCATTAGAGACTGGGACTGGGGACAAGGAACGGGTAGGAATTCGGCCATGGCCTTTTTGAAGGAAGCATCCCGGCATTCGCCTGGAGTGATTTGGGAAACCATGGAAAACTCAAATCTGGATGCCCGGACGGGAATTCAAACCCGCGACCTCCCGAATGCGAGGCCAGAACGTTAACCGTTCACCCACCACGCTCGGTAAGAAGAACACGCTTTTATTAATGACATTCTGCACAAATCATGCTAAGCCAGCCTACACCAGCAGTAATTTTTGACTTACGAGTAGTAACGTTTAATTTTTCTGGAGTGGATGAGGATATTAACTACTTGTTTGCATTGAATCTTCGACTTGAAAAGCATCAATTAAAGGGTTTGGCGAGGAACCTCCTTTTAGTTTGGTTTCATAATCGGATATGAATAAAAATGACATTTTAGTTTTTCCCGGCGTATTGTTGAAATAAATAATTCTTGGGTTTTCTGCCGGTTAATAGATTTATTTGGATCTTTTAACGGCGGGCCGTGGCGACAAGGGAAGAATGATGGAGCCTGATGAATCGCGAGTCAGTCGTGTCTTGTCCTTGTAAGTGAGATTTAACCTGATGAAGGCAACGATGGCAGTTGCCGAAACGTCGTTAAAAGATCCAAATAAATCTATTAACCGGCAGAAAACCCGAGAGTTATTTATTTCATGAATAAAAATGTTTCTAAACAAAAATAGTTGAATACGATTTGTTGGCTCTGTGCTTAAGGTGTTTGACTGGAGATCGAAAGGTCACCGGATCGAAACCCTGCCTCGGCGGGGATTTCAATAAGTTCTTCACCTCTGGTACAGCTTGATGTGTAATGTGAAGTACGCCAGAATGCTCCCGTAGTTCGGATTCCACATTAGACTCTAGGGCTTCTTCTTCTCATGTAGATGAAATACCGCTCTAGGGCTAAGAACTCTGGTTACAACTCTGATATATACACATCCAACGCAAATTCAAGCCAAACGAAGGTTTAACGTGGTCTCAACTGTCCGAAACGAACGTACAAAACAGTAGAAGATAAAATGCGTGCCTGGTGCTATTACGCGCTAATGGCTACACACACGAAACGTGTGTTTTAATTCAGCAACAAAAAATATTATATATACAGGGTGTTACAGAAAGGTACGGCCAAACTTTAAGGAAACATTCCTCACACACAAACAAAGAAAATATGTTATGTGGACATGTGTCCGGAAACGCTTACTTTCCATGTTAGAGCGCATTTCATTACTTCTCTTCAAATCACATTAAACACGGAATGGAAACACACAGCAACAGAACGTACCAGCGTGACTTCAAACACTTTGTTGCAGGAAATGTTCAAAATGTCCTCCGTTAGCGAGGATACATGCATCCACCCTCCGTCGCATGGAATCCCTTATGCGCTGATGCAGCCCTGGAGAATGGCGTATTGTATCACAGCCGTCCACAATATGAGCTCTAACATGGAAAGTAAGCGTTTCCGGACACATGTCCACATAACATATTATCTTTGTTTGTGTGTGAGGAATGTTTCCTAAAAGTTTGGCCGTACCTTTTTGTAACACCCTCTATATATATATATTTTAAAAATCATGATGAAATAATTTTTAAGTAGAGTTCACTATAATTTTTTCCCAAAATTGTCTCTCAAATTGTATAAATAAATAAATAAAAAATTTCGTATAGTGATACTCATAAAAATTTAAAATAGGTCTTAGAGAAATATTACAATTTTTTTTGAAAAAAGAATTTTATTATATATTTATTATCAATTGATCAAAATTGTTTGATGAATTATAATACGATTTTGTTGTTGAAAAACTGCGTACTTACGTGTTAAATCCACACACTTATTTTTGTGGAGAAAAGCACAAAAACTCGAATTAGAGAAATATCTTTACAGTTTTCCTGCAAATTCAATAGGGTTGTACATCACCGCAAATTTTGAAATATTTTATAAAAAAAATCAGAAATAAAGGTGACAATACTAAGTTTTTCCTCAAAATTTGTTAGAAATCATGGAATATTAAAAAAAAAATGCTTTGAGAATCCGCGGGTTGTCAGCTTATTTTTGGCAATCATGAAAATTGTCTAAAGGATATTTTTCCGTCAGCCCCCACTAAATTCACCGTTTATTACTTCCACCCACAGTGAAAATATATATTATGATCCTCATAATGCTGCCTTCCCACGGCGCGTCGTATGGGAGGCGGCACCTCTTAGTTGAGTTGTACGGATCAGCACGCGCCGCAGGTAAGCCCTCGCCGCCTCCCCACCACCTTGTCTAGTGTCGTTTCAGCAACACGCGCCTTTCTTCTTTACCGCATGGCGATGGGTAGAGGCGCGTTGTCCGTGCCCACGGCCGGCTTCTTTGAAACCCGCCACGGCCCGTTCCTTAATCGTCCGGCGCGGTTTACCAAACAAAGTGCCGTGGGAACGCACCTTAAGATTTATAAGAACTAAAGATGTGCAAAGTTTCAAATTTCTAATATAAGGAGGATCCATAAGCTAACAGCGTATACAAAGACACGTGTAAATCTGTGAATCTGCACGGGTCCTGTCTTTCACTCGTTACCCTGATCATAAATTGTTGAGACAGTTATGACTTACAGAACGAATTTGGAGGACAAACACAGTGGCTGACAGAAAAATTCTAACCAATAGCATCTACTAAATGAACCATGAACTGCCTAAGCTAAGCGATTATTGCTCTCTGATTGGTGGATCGACTGGTGACTGCTCCCCAGGTCTGGATTGAATTTCCAGTGGGAAATTTCTCCATCAAATTACATGCAGTTAGCAAACGACTGTTACAGTAAATGTTGTTCTACAACCAAATTAATTTCACTCGGTTAGTATTGTTCGTAACGGTTGGCAGTAATAATTTTTTAATTAGGATTATCGATCTTCTCAGAGAGAAGCGTGTCCCACGCCAATATAGAGGCCAGCTGTTTTCTAGGTCGGTGGTTCCCATGAGCCTAGTACGTTCAGACAGACAAAGGATATATAGAAACAGCTATCAACGTATTACTGGAGTCTTGACACTTGAGGTGGAAACGTAAATCCCTCATCTTAACATTACGGGATATTAAATAAAATTTACATTGTGTAACGTCCTGACGAGTTCTACCATCAATAATTGGATAAACTAACTTTTTTAACGTACAAATTAAGAAGTCGATATATCAAATCAACGTCCATATCATCCGATTTATTAAATTACTAGCTGTACTCAGCCACGCGTTGAAGTAGGTTAGTTGGTTAAATGTAAAAGGATGACTCTAGACCACGCAACATACGGTATAATTGTCCAAGAGAGAAGCAATCCGTGTCTAGATTTAAACCGCACAATTCTAGCGATTGATCCTAAACTTTGTTGATGGTGATTGCAAACGCCAATCGATTTGGGAATTGTAATCTCTTAAATTGCAATGGCATATCCGTTGGAATCATAGGAATGAGGACATCTTCAACTTTGAAAAGTCCCCTCAAGACTGTTGCTGCTACTACATTGGTCGTTAATTTGTTTTACTGCCACCGCGTGCCGTTGCAAAGCTTTGACTGATTGATATTTAGCAACATGGTAACTGGCACGCTTGCAGTACGTGCGGTGGTGTCCATGGAAAAGAATAATAATTAAATAAAAATAAGAAAACAAATCACTCCTAATTACTGAAATAAGAAAACCTAATTAAAGAAACGGTAAAAAGCTGAAAATAAGAAGATACTTACGAGATGCTTGACATAGGTACATAAAAACACCAGCGAATTCTACTGCAACGTTGTGTCTAAATTTCAAAGCAATCGGTGAAGAACTTTCGAAAATTTAAGATTTTGAAAAAATACCGATCATTTACAATTTTATTTATATAGATTTATAACAAAAGAAACCAA
This sequence comes from Vandiemenella viatica, assembly GCA_031002005.1. NCBI lineage: Eukaryota > Metazoa > Arthropoda > Insecta > Orthoptera > Morabidae > Vandiemenella > Vandiemenella viatica. The sequence goes on from CM061919.1 coordinate 251,927,871, forward strand.
ATTTCAGATATCTATCCAGCGACATTAACACGTTTTATTCTGACATAATTTATCGTTTTATCTTTAGATCAATGTTTACAGTTCTTGTAAAAAACTCATGACTTCAAACTTCATTTTCTCTCGCAGCTAAGTCCATTGTATCATATTTTTTGTCTTTGATCTCTAGCAAGCTTTTCTCTGGATCAGATATGTTTACCCTATTTATTTTTTCTGTTCGCCGAAAGTGGAACTTTCAACAACGCTCAATATCGAGATGTATTATTAAACAACCTTTTATGATTGTCACATAAGAAAATAAATATATACCTACATATTGAATAAAAGGTATAACGACGAATCAACGAGCAAAGATTAATATTTTTTGGCAAAACATTGATAATTTCCAGACAAAAACTGAAATCAGATAGTACAGGAAAATCAGACTCCCAATTTCTTAAAGGCACTAAAAAATGTTATATTCCACTTTGCCTAAGATATTATTTGAATAAGAATGAATTCTTTATGACAAAAATTTAATTTGCTATTATTTAATAATAGCTTTTGTCCGTCATTTTGTCTGTGTGGACCATAAAAGGTTTTGATCGACTTTTCACATACTTGTACAATGTGATAATTAACTAATTAACATTTGGCACAAACTATGTGAGCAATGAACAGCGTATTTTTTTTTTTTTTTTTTTTTTTTTGTAAAGTTGTTTCCTCTTTACAGCTCTTTCTGTTATCTGAGTAAATAAAGCTGCGAACTAGTAAGCACATAGGATACGTATTTACACCAAAGTTATCATTTATATTCATGATGGAAAAGCAAAGAAAACCAACCAGTTATTATATACTATCTTATACCCGTGAATTCGTTTGTTGGGACTTCTAATACGCACACAGGTTAAATTATTTGTGTGTTGAATCGAAATCTACTGATAGATAATTGTTTTAGTTATTCTGGTGTTTCATTTTGTCGTGTGGGCTTTGATTTTTGTGGGCCGTCTGTTTGTTTTCAAGTTGTGTTTACATTCCCCTTCGATTTCCATAGTTCTATTCGTTACTCTGGAATAAATTTTAAAAAAAACTAATTTCTAATGAATATTGTATTCTAACTCCATATCAAATTTTTTTAAAAACCTGAAGAAATAAATACGGTATTAAAAAAAAAAAAAAAAACGTTAAACGTAAATTAATGGAATCAATATGTGTTAGCTGAAAAGTCAACTTTGACAACGAAATTGTCAAACTGAAATTGTGCTTCCAGTATTATTAGGCTACAGACTGTAATTTTTGGTTTGTTTTGATTGTTGCATTAGTACTCATTCTAAACTTATTTATATCTCTGAATTGAGTGGGTAATTCAGACAAGGTTATTTGCCTCTTGCTACCATAGCCTCTTAGTTCATTCTTCTTTTGTCGAAAGACTGATGACAGGGTCCAGTGTTCTGTAACGATTTTGCAGTGATTCAGACTGTTCCTTCTTGGTGTTGCTATTTTCACACACAGTACTGTATTTATCGGAATTACCATACAAATTTCAGCAGCAGCTGCCACATGCCGTATCTGATCTGCTTACGGACCAGACGTCTGGTTATCCATTTGGTAACTCGTTAAGTGCAGGCTGCACCGCGCTGCTGGCCTGCCTCTGACAGCCTAGTAACAGGTAGTGGCCGCTGATGGATGAGCGCGGCCAGCTCAGACGGAACGATAGGCCCGGGATTAATATCGGCTCGCCGCGCCCGCCTCGCTTTGAATTACATTTCCAGTCTTCATCGCACACGGAGCTCGATCCGAGTTCCCGGAAACTCTAATGCTAAGACCGCGCAGCACATCAATCACGACAGACAATAACCCCAGGACCACTCCGGAATATCACAAATCACCTCGTCCACTTACAGCTGTCGTAAAAAGGTGCCGTTTCCTTTAAATGTTCTTGAAAAGCTTATGCTGCGAGTGTTATCATTATCATTTAAGCTGGGAGTCATAAAAGACGATTGTTATTTAAAATAAATAAGTTCCGCTTTTATTAAGACGAAAAATACTATAAATATTGTTGAAATATATATTTGTTTTCATAGTGTGGGTGAGGATAGAAGTTTGTGGAAGAGTCTCAAAGAAAGAAAATACAAGATGGTAGGACATACTTTGAGACATGCAGACTTGGTTAACCAGTTAATAGTGGAAGGAACAGTCGAAGGTAAGAACTACAGAGGAAGACAGAGATTAGAATACATAAAGCAGATAATTTAGGACGTGGGTTGTAAGGGATATGTGGAGATAAAAAGATTAGCGAAAGATTGGAAGGAATGGAGGATTGCGTCAAACCAATCGAGAGACTGATGACAGCAAGAAAAAAGTACATACTATCATCTACTTTTCTAAATAATTTCCATTTTTCTTCAAACATTTGTCATGCCGATCGACAAGAGTCTGAATTCCGACGTCAAAGAAATCTGCCGCCTGTGAAGAATTCGAATCCAAAACTGCAGCTGTCACTTCATCGCCGTCGTTGAACTGTTGATAACCAAGTAATTCCTTTCGGTACCGAAAATTGATCCTTAAATCTGTGGAAAATGAACTGATAACTGTCAAATCTTGACTCGTCTGTCCTCTCAAACTTTGATGTCCACCCATCCGTCCTTGAGCATTATCACCCACTTTCGAATCTTACTATCATTCATAACATTATCACGGTACTTTTCTCAAATCTGACGGTGAACTTCCGCAGCTGCGAGTTTTTTCTCTCCCTCAAGACTCGAATTAAAGATCGTATCTCATAGTCGGCGGGTGAACCAATTTCCTTAAGCATTATAAACTCCTGCAGCTCAGCATACAGTCAAGGCAAACTGTAAACTGCATCTAATCGCACGCAAAGCATGCTGGGAGTAGACGCGGATGCGCAATGCGGCGATCGCAAGTCATTGTCAGTCTCATTTTCAAACGGACCTTATTAAAAAAATAACCTTTATGTTTCTCTTTTTATTGTATTACTAGCAGAGTACCCGGTGTTGCCCGGGCTGTTGTGCGTTAATTTACAACTATTGCATTATGGAGTGTCCATAAACTACGTGGCACCATTTTGGTCTCCATTGAACCCTCTCTCCCCCTGCCCCCAATTCCCCCATGTAACGTAACGTGGCTTTTGCCTCGAGACTAAGGATTTCAATCCCGCGGGATTGGCAAATGATATTAAAACTTTTTAGCATGTCTTAAGTACATTTCGAGGTTTTTAATTTTTGTTTTTTAATCTAAACCAAGTTTTAAATAAATAATAAAAAGTGGAAAATATTCAGTGTTAAGTCATATTATGTGCCTTACAATACATCACATGAATTAAAAACATGGTTTTGCTTAGTGGCCAAGTTATCAGAGTTTTTTTTAATTCTAAATAAACGTTCCATAACACCGAGAGAAAGCATTCCATTTCATGAAGTGAAGTGAATATATTCTGTGAAGTGTAGACTTGGCTCAGAACAAGATCTCATAACTTTTTGTCACTGCACAAGCACGAGACTTGGCCTTTTTTTTTACAAAAATTGTTTTTGTGGGATTCATTATTATATCTTTTTTTTTTTTAATATGGTCCTTGGCTTTCGCCAATATTGACCAGCTAACAATGTTACATTTTTGACCAAATTACAGAAATACATTCTTGCTCAGTTGACATTAATACATTTTGCATAGAAATCAACTCTTGTTTGGCCATCATTTTAAGACACAATTAGCAATAAAAACTTTTACATATTTCTCTTACTTTTATCCTTCTATCTTTAATAATAACATATAATCCCTATATCATTATTTAGTGTTGGAAGGAAATAAAAATTTTACATATTACCTATACATTTTATATTATGCATATACATGATACCCATTACATCGTACAAACAGGGGTATCCAAAAATTAATTTTTTCGCCCGCTTTCTATCTTTTGTAATTAATTTGTCTATCTAAGTCCTTATATATTCCATACAAAAACCTAATTGATATTCAGAAATGTACATTTGTTTATAATACATTATTTCTCCACACAAACATTTTCCTATCATCCTGTACTGGATTTGGAAAACTTGATAGTTTCCTCATAAAATAGTTCTAATCGAGAAATATTATAAGAGATACCTTATTTATTTTGAAAAGAACTATTAATATCCCTGCTCACAACAAAAATTCCTTAAAGACTAATTTGTGTTCTCTTGTACAAAGTAGCTCTCATATCTACATATATACACTCTTACATGGCGCATACACGAACACTTACATATCTATACCCATACATATATTTACATACCCATATCCCACAAACATACAAAATTAGTCCATTTGATATGAAATATACTACGTTCCTTTATAATACATCATATTTTCCTATTACATTTAGATATATATTTACATAGTTGTTTTATCTTATCTACCGTAGGAGTCCCTAGAAATTGTCGTAGGCTCTCATAGTCTGTTATCTTATTGCCTCCGTCTTTCTGTAAGATTGATTTCCTGTGTTCGCTGTATTTGCGGCATTCCACCACAAGATGCACTATGTCTTCATATGCCCCACAATGCTCGCAGTTCGGTGATGTTGTCAAACCTAGTATAAATTTTTTGGAGTTTAGCATAACGTGGCCTGATCGCAATCTGTTTATCATTGTTATTTCTTTCCTACTTGCCTTTACACTAAACCATGGCTGTTTCGGTATGCTGTGTTGTATTGCATGGTACCATGCACCTTTGGTTCTGAATTGGACCTCCCCTACTTCTTCCCACTCCTTCATCTGTAGATTTCTGATTTACTTAGTAAGTCTCTATATGGTACCCTGCCATCGATGTTTTCATGTTCCTTTGCTCCCCTTGCAAGGTGGTCAGCATTTTCATTCCCCACTACTCCTACATGTCCCGGTACCCACTGAAATTCTATTTTCTTCTTTAACTGTTGTGCTTTGCTTAGCTCATTTATGATGTCATATACTAGATGGTTCTTTGTTTTCCCTTTTGGACCATTTTTTAAACATAATAGTGAACTTAGTGAATCGGAGCAGATTAAAATCTTTTCTTCCCCTGTTTCCAGTGCATATTTGATGGCTTCTAATATTGCATATAGCTCCGCTGAGAACACTGACATATCCACCGGTAGCTTAACTGCTTTTCCAACATCTGATTTTTCTTCGTAAACGCTGCGCTCGTATTTGAGCCTGTGATTTTGGAGCCATCCGTATAAATTTTATTCCATGTCTTCCATTTCTCATTCAGGGTTTGTAACGTCGTCTTACAAAGATCTATCGTAATATTATCTGTTTTCTTGGCTCCTAGCTTGCCTATCCTTTCATGTGTTTGGACCTCGATTATTTGGGGCCACGTATCCCCTATAAACGCTGGATTCATTTTATGTTGTTTTATTGGCCATTCTTTCATTTCATTGTAATTTTTAACTGTAATTGGGGTTGCCTTTTTTCTCCAGTATTTCCTATACATAATTTGGCTAAAAGCCCCTAGCTTCCAATTTAGTGGGTGGTTGATCATAGCTCTGACTTTCAAGATAAAACGTCTGGAAAGCATACTTCGTCGGAGTGAGAGCGGTGGTGTACCTGTTTCCATCTGAAGTACGTTAATGGGGGTTGTACGTAGGAATCCTCCACTTATGCGTAATGCCAATGATTGTAAGCGGTCTAGTTTGACTAGGGTTGATGTAGTAGCTGCATCATATAGCATGCACCCATAGTCCATTTTACTACGTATTAGTTGTCTGTACAGGCGCAGTAACACTGTTGGGTCGGCTCCCCAATGATTACTAGCTATCCCTTTCAGGATGTTAATTCGTTTCATTGCTTGGCCGTGTAACTCCATTACGTGTTTCTTCCATGTTAATCTCATATCTACCCACATCCCTAAAAATTTCACTTGGTGTATTGCGGTAAGAGCTTTACCGTTGAGTATTATCCTAACATCCTCTGTGTCTCTGTGTCTTGTAAATACCATTAGCTTACTTTTTTCAGGTGACAGTTCCATCTTCTTTTCTTGCAGAGCATTTGTCATACTGTTTAGGCCATTTTGTAAATCTCGTGTTGCCTTTTCTTTCTTCCTATTTCTTACGTATACCACCACATCATCAACGTACTGTATGTACAAAATCGATCTACTCAGCTTGCTGAACACATTGTGCATATAAATAATAAACAATAGTGGGCTAAGGGGGTCTCCTTGCGGTAAACCAGAGAAGACGTGTCTAACTATTACCTCTCCCCTGTACATCCTAAGCTCCAGGATCCTTAGTGAAAGATAATTCGTACACCATTGTACTATTGTTTTTGGGATATCGCATTTCAGCATCACCTTTACCAGTTCCGTAATGTCGACCTGTCCGTATGCATTTTGTATATCCAGGAAAGCAGCTATAAGGTACGAGTTGTAACTGTTACTTATTTGTATATCTGTTATTAATGTGGCTATTGCATCTATAGTGCTATATCCCTTTCTGAACCCCATCACACGATTTGCTAGGAGTTCCCGGTGTTCGACATACCATTCCATTCGCTGTTTTATCATCAGATTCATCAATTTGCAAACACATGATATCAGTGATATGGGTCTGTACGATGTATATAATTTAGGATCCTTTCCGTTTTTGGGTACCGGAGTGATTTTAATTCTCCTCCATTGATGTGGTACTTCGCTTTGCCTGAATAAATTGTTTAGTATTGTCAGTAACAGTTCTTTGCCACTATGGGGTAGATTATACAACATTGAGTATGATATTTGATCTATCCCTGGAGCTGTATCTTTCTCTTTTAGGCTGTTTTCCATCTCTGTCAGGGTAAAGGGTCTATCTAGGTTGCTGTTATTATGTATTAAAGGTTCGCTGCTATCTGCAACTACCAGCGGTGCGTCCTCTACCGTAGCTGGAGCTATTTTATCCATAAATTGTTCAGCTGTTTCTTCATTTACTCTTATGCTCTCAGCACTTAGCTTTGGTTCTTTGTACCATCTAACCTTTTTCCATAGCTCTTGTGTTGAGATGTCTCCGGTTAATTCCGAACAGAACTTTTCCCACCCATCTTTCTTCGCTTTCTTAATGGTCTTGCTCGCTTGTGCTGCTATCTTCCGAAGATTGATAAAGTTTTGGTACGTCATATTCTTACGATATGTTTTGAGGGCTAATCTTCTCTTGCCACCGCTTTCGAACATTCTGGAGTCCACCATGGCTTCCTTTTATGTGCATCGCCACCACCGTGTTTCATAACAGGCGCGCTAATTTTCGCCGCTGCTTTGATGGTTTCTGTAAACCAGTTATAGTTTTCCTGCGGATCTGTTATGCCAGGATATTTGAGCAACCTTTTGCTAACTTCTTGCTGATACTTGTGCCAGTCAATATGTCTGTAGTTTATCGTATGTTCGAGACCGTCCACCCTATTTTGAGCCGTAATGTTAGGCTGCGACTCTATGGAGATTTTGATCACTCTGTGGTCACTACCCAGTGTGTCATTCATTGCTACCCACGAGCATTTCATTGCCATTCTTGACGATACCAATGATATATCCGGCGAGGAGGGTCTTTGGGATGGTGTTCCTATGCGGGTATTGGTCTTCGTGTTTAGTACCACTAAATCCGATTGACATATTGCTTTTGCTAACTCTTCGCCTCTATGATCCGTTACTTCATCGTACCACATCTTACTGTGCGCATTGAAGTCTCCTGCTACAATACTTTTATCCGGGAGTTGGGAGAAAATTTGGCTCCATTCAGTTTCATGAGTTCCAACATGGGGGGGCACATAAATAGCTGTTACATTCCTGATCTGATGCAGATTCAGCACATCCACCGATATGATTTCTATGTTGTCGTTGCTGCACTGCAGTGTTTTGGGCACCGCTACTATATTCTTTGCTATGATGACTGCTACTCCACCATATCCGTCCTCCCTATCTTTTCTAAACATTTTATATTGTCTGTCTCTTATCCTAGTATCTTCTGTCAACCATGTTTCTGACACTATAGCGATATTTGCTTTACATTCACTCATTAAATTGGTGAGGTCATTCCATTTGGCCTTAACACTTCGGGCGTTCCACTGAATCACATGTAGTTGTCTTATATCACCTGTCCTCTGCATAGTTGGTATTATGGATAATTTGGTTGTACTATTAATTCGATAGATTTCCTAATTTCATCCAGTTGCAGTGTCTCTAACCCACTGTCTTTTATATGTCTCGTTACTATCATGATAAGATTAAAAATTTCTTCAATTAGCCTGCTTTTCCCGTTTGTAGTATTGGGATAATTCGTTATCCCCTGCATCCTTGGAGGATATGGGTTTTGGGCTATGGGTGTAACTGGCACTTGTGTTGGGTAGAGCCAAAGTTGTCGATAATCCTGTGCGTTACCGCGCTGTTGGGTTTCCTTGAGCGCCGATCTACTCCCGGCCAAATCTCCGTTGTTGTTTAGTTGTGCTGTACCCAGTGTAAACCTGTTAAATCAGATTGTTGTTTTCTTTTGTCTGGTATCAGCTGGGACTCAGTCGGATCCTCTCCTAAATCTTCCTGGACCTGTATAGAATCTCCACTGAGGTATTGAGTTGGCCCAGTTGCTATCCTAATTATTCCATTTCCCATCTCTTGTGCTGTTGGTGCTGTTGTCCCACTACTCAGCTTTATCTGCGGGAAGTCGATGTAACTTCCCGCGTCTGGTACTACAGTGGGCCGAAATATCGCCTTTTCTCTCTCGTATGTTGAGGCTGCTTGTGCATATGTTCTGTTGTTTAAGGTAGCTTCCGCTTCCCTTAGGGAAATGTTATTTCTAGTAGCAACTTCTTGAATATTTTTACGTCTATTGTATTCCGGGCATGTTCGGTCCGTGACATAGTGTGCTCCCCCACAGTAAAACACCTAATGTCTTGAGTTATGCACTGTGTATCAGGGTGTGTCCCACCGCACTTAATGCAACGTGTTTGCCCCTGACATTGTTTACTAACATGTCCATACCTATAGCAGTTATAGCATATTTTAACCGACGGGAAGAAGGGTGTCACTTCACATCTCGCCCCGTGGATATTCACATACCTTGGGATAGTTTGGCTATCGAACGTTAATACACACGTTTGTAGGTTAATTATCCGTTTTTCTTTATTTTGTACCACTGTTTTGTTCATTCTCCGGGCATTAATAACCTTGACCGGCGATTGAACTTCTGCTACCAGTTCTTCCATTGTAATACTTTGATGTACTCCTCTTATTACCCCCTGTTTGTAAATTAGGTGGTTAGGGATATATATTTCTAAGTCCTTACCGATTTTTCCTGATGATTTTATTATGTTATTAGCAATATTTGCATTACCTACTTCAATCCTTAATCTGTTTCTACCCGAGTAGCTAATGTTCAAAATTTTCCCTTTTATTTCCGGGATTGATAAATGAAGCAACTTTCCCACAGACATTGGGTGGAGCTTACCAATACTATTATTCTTACTCTCGATAAAAAGAATAAATGGGCCATTGTCCCACTGCCTATAAAAACGATGAGGTCTACTGTTATTGTTATCAGATAGTGCCTGATTACTATTATGCCTTACACTCTGTTGCTGTTGTTCCGGAACTAGCCCCATGTTATTTCTTGTTGAGACGGATTCATAACTGAGGTCCGAACTGACAATTTTCCTCTTGTCTGCTACAAGTTCTACACTTGGTTCTATCGGCCGCTTTCTAAAATTAGTGCCTTCCTTTTCGGCATTTTCCAAATTATATTCCATACTTTCGCTCTCCACATCACTTGCACTGACAGTACTTACTGCTTGAACCACTGCCGCTCCGACTGCAGCTACTCCAGTTGACACGTCTGCTGTCGTCGGGGGCGGAGTCGCTCCACCGCCTTCCCCATACTGGCCGCCAATCATTTCCACGCCGTAGGGAGGGTGCCCTCCGGTGGGTGATGAGGATGCACTGTATGGGCTGCCCTGTCTTCAAGCTGGTTTCTTTTCACTGGTTACGCAAAAACTTTCCACACCAAATTCACTCTAAACAGGAAACACAAGACACGTTCACTGAGCCAACGAGGAAGTGATCGCTTCGGCGACTCGCTACGAACTGCGTTATTATATCTTCTGATTCCTTGATTGACGTTACAGTGATTCAATGTTATTAAGGAATTACTCACCAACAATTAAACTGTCAAGTATTTCAATTTAAAATATGTGGCGTTAACGACGTTTTTAAGAGGGAAATTATTACATTAGTAAGAAAGGAGACTTTCTCGGCGAATGATTGCAGTGAAGTTTTCATAGGATGTATCTCCGATTTCATTTGAAAAACATGAGATTTCACACGTGAGGGAGATGGCGGAGGCTGTTGTGGAAGTATAGTGTTCCTACAACACAATTCGACGATACACCGTGAAAACTTCATTATAACTTTTTTCGCTTAGTCGAAGTAATAACAAGGAGAAGAGGTATTAATCGATAGACTGAGAGGCACATGTAAACAGGCGGCTTTGTCGAAAGAAAAGCATTGAGCAGCGGCCAAAACAGCAATAAGTCAAAAGATATACCATTGCCGTTGATAGCTGCTAAATAAATTAGGTATGCGATTAAAATTACGATAACATTAGTTTTCTATCAACGAATAATCAAAATTTCAGCCGAAAAAAAAGGAAATGGCACAGTGACTTTATCTGCAAATACAGAAAATGGGAATAATGAAACGTGAATAAAAAGCTGTAATTTTATAGTTC
>CM061919.1:251939563-251960205 GCA_031002005.1 Vandiemenella viatica
TCGGTTTTGTTGTAGTCCAGAGTAGGGTTTTTCAGAGGCTGCCATGGTCCGACCTCAATCTCCGCGAGTACCGGGTAGTGATCAAATGAGAGCCGGTTTAAGGCTGAGGTGGTGTCGTAGCCCTCAATGTCCTTGATAATGACGACATCTAGAACATTCGTCCTGTGACCGTTGCTAGGGTAATCAGTGAGCTCTTCTAGTGCCCACACATCAAATCTATCCGTCACTTCTGACAGTCCTTAACGGAAAACTGAGTGTGGTGGGTGAGCGGTAACACTTTGGCCTCGCATTCAGGAGGACGTGGGTTCGAATCCCCATCCGGGCCTCCAAATTTGGGTTTTCCGTGGTTACACCTAATCACTCCAGGTGAATGCCGGGATGCTTCCATTGTAAAAGGCCATGGCCGAATTGCTTCAATCTCATCCCATCTTCGACATCGACAAGGTATAAAGCCAGCAGCAAAAAAAAATAAAAAAAAAAATAAAAAAAAAAAAAAAAAAAAATTGGGAAATCATATTATTAAACGTATAATTCCTCTCTCGGCAGTCGTGTACTAATTACTTTAAATCTTCCGTGCTAGGTGGAGCAGTAAGGTTTAAGTTTGCGCCGTAGTTGCATTAGGCTACAGTTTCAACGAAATGCATGTTGTATTAATTTCCCTATTGTAAGCTGTAAGCCTATAATAACGGAAACGTCGATGGAACTAGTAGGTACGATAGCACAAAACAGATACTACAGGAGGTCAATATCCTACAAAGGAAAGATTGGACATTATACAACAGTAGTTAAGATAGAGGCTGAGAATGCCTGGCACTGAGTAATAAAATGAAAATTGAGGAGTTAGAGACTAAAGTTAAGGTCATGCGATGCCTACAGCTGCTGTCGCTTCCCGTATTATTCGCGGAGGTAGAGCTCCGCGTTTCCATTGCAACCATTGGCACAAGAATGGATGTGACGGTGTCAGAGCCACACTCCGGCCCTTTTTCCTTACCTTCCCGCGGAGGGAATAACTAAACTGCTTATGAATGTAAATCCCAATAAGGCTCCAGGACCAGACGGTATTCCTACAAGATTCTACTCTAGGTACGCAAAGGAAATTGCGCCGTATTTGATGAAATTATATACCGCCTCCTCGGATCAAGGAAAAATACCAGCCTAATGGAAGACCGTCATCGTAAGTCCAGTGTTCAAAAGTGGGAATGCTACTGATCCTCAAAATTATAGGCCGATCTCGTTAACCTCAATATTTTGCAGGATTTTAGAACACATCATCTATTCAAATGTCATGCGGTTTTTGGATGAAGATTAGCTTTTAAACCAAAATCAACATGGATTCAGAAAAGGCCGATGCTGCGAAACACAACTTACCCTCTTAATTCACGACTTGAGCCGTATTATAGATGAGCAATCTCAGGTTGATTTAGTTTTATTAGACTTCAAAAAAGATTTCGACTCTGTGCCTCACACTAGGTTACTTAGGAAACTTCGCGGTTACGGTATATCTAGACAAATATGTGATTGGGTTGCAGACTTTTTGAAGGACAGAACACAGTGTGTAGTTCTCGACGGTGAGCGTTCATCACTTGCCGAAGTGAGGTCCGGGGTTCCCCAAGGAAGCGTGATAGGGCCTCTGTTGTTTCTCATATACTTTAATGATTTGTGCGACATAATAAGGGAAATGAAAAGATTATTTGCCGATGATGCTATTATTTACCGTGAAATCACAACCCAGGACGACTGCGCTTTGTTACAAGACGATATTATGAAAATAATTAAGTGGTGTAAAGATTGGCAGTTGGAGTTAAACGCTAAAATGTGCCAAGTCATGCGTATAAGTAAAAAGGTGACACCATTTAGCTTTGAATATAAAATTAATGGCACTGTCCTTAGAACGGTAGATTCCGCTAAATACCTAGGGGTAACAATTCGTAATAATTTGTCGTGGAATGAGCATATCGAGAATGTAATTGGGAAAGCAAATCGTATGCTTCGATTTCTAGGTCGTAATTTAAAACAATGCACTCCGGAAGTTAAATCGATTGCGTAAAAGTCACTAGTGAGGCCTCACTTGGAATATTGTTGCTCTGTATGGGGTCCCCATCAAAAGGGATTAATGGAGGCATTAGAAATGGTCCAAAGAAGAGCCAGCCGATTCGTGACAGGTATATATAGTTGGAGGGAAAGCGTAAGTGCCATGTTGAAGGAGTTAGGTTGGGAAGACCTGGAGCACCGAAGGCGTTGCTCTCGACAGAAGCTAATTGAAAAATTCTCGACTGACTTATTTCGGAATGACAGCAAACAAATATTGCTACCAGCAACATTCATATCTCGGAATGACCGCGAAAATAAGATAAGAGAAATCAGGGCCAGAACCGATTCATTTCTCTACTCATTTTTTCCACGAGCGATTAGGGAGTGGAATAGAAAGGATTTACCGGGCGAGTAAACACATAATCGGACAGGAGTAGTTTCCGATAAAGCACTCCGGCCATCCTGATGTGGGTTTTCCGTGGTTTCCCCTGATCGCTCCAGGCGAATGCTGGGATGGTTCCTCACAATAGCCCAAGGGCGCCTCCTGCCGTATCCCGTATATCCCTTCCAAACCATTACCTTTCCTGATAGGTGCAATACACCCTCCGCCAAACACTTTTAGTGAATCGCGGAGTAATTGTAATAGTAGTAGTTTCCTCCATGGTACTCATCGGATAGCAGGCTGAGTGGGCCGGACAGCTGCTCCGGACGTTCTGTTTCAAAATGCGTTAGTCATGTCCGCGAATCATCATCCGTGCCAACTACTGCTCGATTAGAGCAGTCCTAGACATTTACTCCAAGTATCTTCAGCTGGACGTTTCTTTTCTTGTTGGTGTGTCTTGTCGGTTGGCATCCATTGTATCTTCTTTGGGTGGCATGCCGCTGACCATCTTCGTCGGGGTGATCAGCCACTTAACGCTGCATCGAGGGAGGAGGCGAACCATCTTTTGTTGATAGTCGGTGGACGAGTTTCGTGAGGGGAGTGAGTAGATCGTTGAGCTTGTCATCCTGGTAGTCGACGTCTTATCGGGCACAGGTGTTGTGCGTACAGTAACAGGTGCCGAGTTCGCTTCTGGAAGTCTTCGGTCTGTCGCGGTTCTCTGTCGGGCGCTCCGCGATAATAAATAAATCTAACACGCGAAAGTGAGGGGAGTTTATAAGGGAGCGTCCATAAACAACGTAGCTCCTTTCTGGTCTCCTGTGAACCACCCCCCCCCCCCTCCCCTCACTTAGCCTGACGTGCTTTTGCCTCTACCCCCCGTCCCCACGTAGCACGTAGCTTTTTTCCCTATGATTCCAAAGGACATTTTGCACTGTTTTCTCTCGTCAGACCATCGTAAATTAAATACTGAGATAATTAAGTGATCGAAAAAATATTCACATACTGTTGTGCGTTCTGATCCTTATTTTAACTGTGGCAAATAGTGTGAATGAAAAGCTAGGTGGCTTGGCCATGAAACCCCTCCCCATGTAGGCCAGCATAGCTTTTCAGCCAACCTTACCCCCCACCCCCTAGACCGAGCCACGTAGTTTATGGTCGCTCCCTAAGCCACTTCCCGAGTCGGTACGTGAATTTCTGCTGTTCTAGCGCTGCTGGATCCAATACATGTGTTGTCCTCTCTGAGATTTAATAGTCTGTTTATCGTTTTCTCCACTTTGCCACTCTAAGGCATAAGTATTGGCTTACTTGGAGTTCTTTATAATAACCCCTTTCATGTGATGGTTATTTCTGCCCGAATTATTTTGTTGTATGTGATTGATGTGTAGACAATTGATAATGGTGTATTGTATCTATGCCGCCGTTTGGGTATGGTTGTTCCCAAGTTTTGTAACCTGTCTTCTTTTCCGCGTAAGGTGTACAGCCTTTCGTGAAAGGATTCAGTTAATCTATATAGGACTTGGTACATTGTTTGCAAATACGATACTTCGTGCATTTAGGTTTATGCGGTGGCATCTGTTTTGTAATATTTGGTTTTGTATGTTGTTCTGTAAATTTGGCAGCCTTATATTATCGCTGGTAATATTGTTGAATTGTGTAGGTGTAGTTTTGTTTTATACCTATTGGCTGACATTGAGAGTGTATAGTTGCTTTTCTTCGATATGGTGACGGAATGAGAGTGTTTTGTCTATGGTAACACCAGGATACTTGTGCTTATTCTTCCAATTCTTTTATGCTTATGGCTTTGCGCCTCGTCGACGTCAAGGTCATTAGAGGCGGGAAAGGACTGGGGGCAAGGAACAAAAGGAATTCGGCCATGATCTTTCGAAGGAAGCACCCCGGCATTCGCCTGGAGTGATTTAGGGAAACCATAAAAAAAAACAAATCCGGATGCCCGGATGGGGATTCGAACCCGCGTCCCCCCGAATGCGAGGCCAAAGCGTTAACGCTCACCCACCACGCTTGGAGATCATTCCACGGCATCTGCTCATTTAATACTGTTTAGATCTTTTGTGGGTGAAGCTTATAGCTTGTTTGAGTTATTTTATTATTTTGCTTGGGTTGCTCCAGTTTTCTATATTCACTAGTTTATTTTGCAGTTTTGTCATGTTTCACAGGTGTTTTCTTCCTATGGTATAAATTTTTGCGTTTTCGGCGAATTTATCTAATTTGACGTTGTTTATGTTGCGAATATCGTTTATATAAATATTAAATAACTAATAGCGACGCTTGATGAACTCAGATGAGAAATTAATATTTATTTTAGATGCATTGACACAACCATCGAAGACCATTGTCAGAGAGTTCACTCCTAACAAGACGCAGACCTTTTACCAACCCGCTCCAAACTGCAACGCATAACTCCATCTATCACAATCAAAACAAAAATCTCTACAGAAAGTGGAACATTTTCCTTACTTCTGTAGCCATATCTGACACAGCCAGACTTTGTTATAGAAATTCAGTATTGAATAAGGCTTACGACCCTCTCCTAAAACATGATTTTTACACAATCATGACATCTGTGGTCGGACAGAGGTCTGCGTTAACAGTATCATTGTAATACCTATGGATGCGAGACTACAAAGGGCACTTGGAATATCTGGAATAGGACTACTATCACTGTAATCTGCATCCACACTCAATTCATAAATATTGTGGTTGGCAGAGAGTACTTTGCACCAAAACCAACTCTTGGCACTCCAATCTCTAATAACCTGGGGAAGAAGAACATAAATAAGCATCAGTACGGTTTCCTATTTCTAGACTCTTATCTCTCCTATCATTACGACCTAAACAGGTTGGGGGACGAAGTACTTCATTGTTCTCGTAAATGGAAGAAGAATTTCGCATATTCGCCAACAAATTCAGACGAAATCGAAATCGTCTGTCTACCAGACAATTCACTTACGCTTCGTAAGAACTGTAACAAGCAGTCACAAATCGAACGGCTCTCCTCTGTACATTCTCTAACGCTTGAATCAATCCGTTGCGATACGGATCCCAAATTCCACAACAGTAATCCAAATGTGGACACATGAGATTTTTATAAGCTATTACCTTTGTATGAGCGTTACAATCCTCCAAAATACGACCTATCAATCTTTTCTTAGAATTAGCTTTACCGACAATGGACGATATGTGTAGGTCAAATTTCATGTTGTATAGTACTATTATCCCAAAATATTTCACAGAATCAACCGTCTCATCAACTCAGCTGTTCACTTTGTACTCATGAGCAAACTCATTCTTTTTATCAGTAAAGCGCATTGCTTTTCACTTTTTGCATTTAAGTGCAAGCTTCAATTTACAGCACCATTCAGAAACGACATCCAGATAGGGCTGAATTCCTAAGCAATCGTCAGAGTACATCCCTATAGATAAATGCATCATAAGCAAACAATGACAACCTCCTAATAACGCTGTCACCGAAATCGTTTATAAAAATTAAGGAAAGAAGTGGTCCTATAACACTGCGTTGAGGTACGCCAGAAGTAACATCTAGATTAGAAGAGGCATCCCCGTCAAACGACATGCTGTGAACGACCAGTTTAAAATCTCGCAACTATTCACAAATCTGATCCGATACAGCGTGCGCTCGAATTTTTGCTGAAAGTAGGTTGTGTGACACGGTGTGATAATACAAGAAAATTGCATCATCTTATGAACCTGCATCAACAACTTTCATTACAGCTCGAGTAAAAAGGACCAACTGTGTTTCACTTAAGTTGTTGTAACGCCGCAAACACACAGTTCCATTTGGTGAAATTAGTTACTGCACGACGACACAAGTTCATTATTTTTATCACTTATGATTACTTTGAAGCAATTGTAGGTTCGGTCTGACCGGCCGCCACGAGTTTCCACTAGAAATCAAATACTAAAAGTCATGAAAGGAGTCACACTTACACAAATAGAACATCTTTTCATAGAAACAGTCATCACTCATTTATTACGTGAAAACCAATTTCACAAGTATGCTCCACGATACACCGTCGTAAACTCACCAGGTTTGAGTGATTTATAATCGGACTTCGGAGATTGAAGATTGCATGGTCCAATTAAGCAGTGAATACGATCGAGCATTTATAAAACCATCATTCGCACAACATAGTATCCTATGTCACTGTCCGCAGTTCTTGTCTGGGCATACAACACTCTCAAACCGTCGTTGACATCGTTCCTAAAGCTGTTAATACACTTTCAAATATCGCTTTTCGACAAACTCATGTTCATCAGCACATGGCGCAATACACAATCCACTGGTCCGTACACACGCTTAAGGCTCGTTCGCACTGGGCTAGAAATTTAGTCGAGTGGCGAGTAGTTTAGTAGCTAAATTACTCGCCACTGACCAAAAATCATTCGCACTACGGTCGTGTGGTATTTTGCGTGCAGGCTGCATCGCAATCAAATGAATGAGCATATACAGCTTATGTTAAGCGCTATTTTAGATAAGATGGATGAAGAAGTTTATGCGATAAATAATAAAAAAGCAATGCGTACGAAAATGGGTTAGTAGAAGGGATGAAATAGGAGATACAAATTGTCTTCTGAAGGAATTAGCATTAGAAGATCCCTACGAATAGTTTGAGAATGTCCAAAAGTTGTGTTAGTGAAAATGCAGTCGCAAATCCAGCGTGAAGATACCTATTTAAGGTGTGCAATGCCGGTAACTGCGTAATTACAGGCTGTTCTCTACTTTATTGCCATCGGATGTAGTTTAAAGACACTCACACCTCGTATTTGTACATGAAAATCAGCTATTTCCAAATTCATCACAGTGTGAAGGAATCTATGAAACATTAAAGGAATTGAAGTAATGTATCATAGAGATGCATCCAGTAAACTGAATTATTTTACTGAAGGAGTGTAAACTGTTTCAGTACCTGCGCCTAAAGCGCCTAAATTTTTTGACTACTTTTTTTTAACTTCTGCGAGTAGATAATTCTAAAAAGATTTTTATCGCTTTAGGTAGTACTTTTAATAAAAATAGGAATAATATCTTAATGTATAATCTGGATGTTATTGTAATTAATAAAATTGTGCACTAAGCAGATGTTTTTAATTTTCAATTTATTTCTCACGAATCCAGGTATGTTTATTGTATTTTCCAAATGCATGCGTGCAGATTGCTTCCTTTGTTTGTTTTTATAGTTGGGGACTTAATATTCTACAAGCATTCATGTTCTACATATTTAGAAACAAATTTTAAAATTGTTTCTTCCTTCCAGTGAAACGACATTTTTGCAGCAGCTAATGAACTCGCTTCAAACAATACGTTCAGACTTGTTTAGCCAATGAGCGAGTGGCAGTGCCGCGTTGTGGGGGGTGCTACTCGCCCGGTTTAATAGAACCAAACGGATCGACTCGACTAAACTACTCGACTAAACTACTCGACTAAATTTCACTGTTCACACACGTTTAGTTACTAAATCACTCGCCACTCGACTAAATTACTCGCCCAGTGCGAACGAGCCTTTACTCTAGACACGCGCCATCTTAACTCTTCCTTCCTATACTCAGATAGTCCGCTCTGCCGCAAACAATCGATCTATCGATCGTATCGTTACACTGTTCTTCCAAAATCCGTGTTGGTTCGTTATAAGTAGCTCGTTTTCATCTAGAAACTTCATTATGTTAGAACATATAACACAAAAACAAGAGAATATTTAAGATTAAATGGCAACCCAAAGGACAAACATCAGTATCTTAGAAGATGTGAAAACCACAAACATCGAGGCAATAATAATTATGAACCAAATTCAAAGTGTTTAAGATGCCATTCGAACACCGAACAAACTAATCAGTGGCCCAAGAAATCAGGAGGAAAACTGAAATGATGCAGCTTTAGGGACTGAATGCCTAATAAGCACAGACAACTAGACGAGGAGGCCTATGAGAGATCGGAGTACTGCGAGTAGTACACGGTGCTCACAGCATTATGAACAACAACATCGACGACGAGAATCCGACGAAAGAATCAGCTGTTTCGCCACCATTACGTACTGGTGTGTTAGGCGTGAGTCATCACCTTGGAAGATCATGCCGTTTTAAAATAAGACATTTTAGCCGCTTAAATAAACATAAATCATAAATCGAAAGATAAATATTCATATTCGCAAACGAATGAAAGTCTTGATTGAAAGATATATGAAGGGTTTCCAGGAAAGATAACAAGATCTTGGCCCAAGAAAAGATAAATCACCAACGTGAAAAGCTAAAGATCTATTCAAATTAAGAAATTAATTAAATATAGTACTGTTTTTCATGTTCTTTAAATGGGTAAAATCAATAGAACAATATATAGTGTATTATTAGTCCAATAAAACAACCATCTGTGGCGAATTATTTAATAAATGATTTCAAAGTAGCAGCTGCGAGAGCAATATCACATTGTGGACACCCACACACCATAGACAGTTACTGCTCCTTTTAGCAGATTAAGGGGAAGTGTTTGTCATTCAGTCATCAGTTCCGATGGGACATTGCGTCACTGTGGGTGTATCTTCATTGTTGGCTATACATTCTTGAATCGTAGTGGGTGGTGTCTGACGCCGGTTGTACTCAGGAAAGAGTTGTGGAGGCCAGATGCAGAAAGCCTTTCCTGCCGTTATGTTGGTCTGCGACATGGGCGGCCCATCTCCTCCCGATTGCGAGACCACAGCACTACCGCTCACACACCACGCTTGGTACCGAAATTCTCACACGGTTAGTAACCACTTAGGACGTCATATTTAATTATAGCTGATCGGTTGAATTCAGTACCAAGATATCAGACACACAGTAAGTCAATTATGTCATTTTAAGTTCTCGTACGCTACTTTTGACAGATACACCAGTAGTGAAATTGGTGTTTGGAAGTACTTGAAACAGAGAAGGTTGATCAAGTGTTGGTCTGTTCCAAACGGAAAGATTTACCGTAGCATAGACCTATAACCCAAATACAAATATCTTTCAGCGCTTAACAAACACAACTGCATTTACGGTATTTGTAATTATGGTAATTGTTTTTCCATCTGATTTTGAGAAATCGGTACACTTTACAGCGTTTTAATTAATTATTGATATCAGACGTAGAGTGAGCATTTAATATTCTGTATGTATTAAATTTTAAATACGTTTCAAATAGAACTTTTTCCATTAAATGAAGTGAAAATGATAATTTCCAGTTTACGAATTATTAATGTGCAGAGCTAGTGTAAGATTAAAAGCAGGGAGAAGTGACGCACGGCTGGTATTAACATAAATTATAGGGACTGTATATTTTAATGCTACTCTCTGAATACAGTAGCGCCATTACTGAACTTAACGGACAGGGAATAGCTAATGAGGGCTGTTAAATTGAGCGCAATTACTAAGTTTCAAAAAATTAAATCCGCAGACAACAAAGCAAACACACAGGTATTGTCATTAATTTCTGCATTATGTTTATTTCGTAAATACACGTCGCACAAATAGAAAGTTGAAAAACATGACAAGAATTTAAATTTCCTATGGACCATATGTCGATTGCATCGCAACTACTATTGCATGAGAATTATACATCTAATACCATTAGAGGAAAACATTATTGTTGTGGAATTTGGGATTGATTGACACGTTTCAGAAAGTACAGAAGACAGCCGCTCGATTCGTGACTGCTAGTTACAGTCCTTACGTGTCACAGAGCTGATACGTGGGTTGGGCTGGGATTGTTTGGCGGACAGACTACATCGTTTTCGTTTGAATTTTTTGGAGAATATGCGAAAATCTTTAATTTACGAGTGCAATGAAATACTTCTTCCGCCAACCTATTTAGCTTTCAATGACAGGAGGGATAAGATTCGAGAAATAAGATGTCGTACTGATACTTTTATGTGGATTGGAATACACAGAATTAGGATTGGTGCTTAGCACCCTCTGCCACCCACAATATTTGTGAATTGCAGAGTATAGATCTATCCGACCAGATGTACCGTAGTCCATGTAGAACAAGAAAGGGGAAGTGTGACTTTGATGTATTATAAGATCGGTGTGTTAATTCGGATGAATGGGGAAGAAGCAGAGGATGATATGGAGCTGAGAATAATAACGGTATGGTGATGCATGGAAAAGAAAAAGAGCCGTAAAGACTGAAGAAATTTATGGAAGACCTGTTTGAGATATAACAACAAATTGATATTGACAAAGAGATGGAAAAAAAATCAAACGGAAGAAGAAAGTTAATCGTGAGTCTGAAATAGGACTTGGAGTAAAGGAGATGGATGAGATTTCTACGGACAATGTAAGCGTGTGCATGAAGGTTTAGAGTAAAATCCGTTGTTGTGTGTGCAAGACTTTGTAGAGACAATTATGATACAAAGCCCTTGCCCTAACTCCTCAAAAAAAAAAAAAAAAAAAAAAAAAAAAAAAAAAAAAAAAAAAAAAAAAAAAAAAAATCATACACGGATAAGTACTGTATAGTACATGGAACAAAAACCTAAACGTCACAAACAGCTTAAATTTGTTGTTAAGAATATTGAATCGTAGGCTGCTAGTTATAATGGAAGATAATGAAAAATATGATCCATTTCGCTTTAGAAGATGAAGGGAACAATAGGTGCTATGACACGCATTGTAATAATCGTAAAAAAATACAGAGAGAGGGAGGATGGTGTAGCTCATATCTGACTTTGATAATCAGATGTATCAGAGAAAGTAGCCTGGAAAAACAAAATGTTAATAAAGGAATTAAAAGTTTCCATTCATGTTCCGCAATCTCTCCCCTGTGCAATTTAGAGGATAAACGAGCTGGATTTGGAGACAGGAGGAGCGTGAATTGAGTGGAAGAATAGTGAAAGTAGGGCATGGAACAAAAAAGATCACCATGACTACAAGCTGGCAATGATTTCAAGTACAAGGGAGTAAGAAAATTTTGCAGCAAGTCGGGTACTGGAATAAATTATTAAGGGAAGTGATTACCATATTACAAAAACCACTGAAAGAATTTAAAATAAAAATTCAGGGCTAAAGGGTAAGTAAATTACATTCAAAGATTTAATTTGGAGAACAAGGAATGGGGAAATATATATGATGGAAAATTATCGCCAGAGCATTTGCTGTATCGTAATTAGGTTATATTAAATGTAATACCAGTTCGTGATGATGCGAGATAGTTAGGACCTTACCTCTTTGTGACTGCAGTTCCTCTAATTTGATTGGGAAAATACCTCCTCACAGTACTACTCGTAAGTGGAAGCAGATTTTATGAGTTATTTCAATAGATACAATAGGATACTACATCGTCTGTCTACCAGACAATCCTAATACATCCTCTCAATGAATAAATGACACTTTCGTTAGAGATACTGCAAAAAAAGGGCTACTCTTCTCTGTACTTCCTTTGTGTGTATTAGTAAGTTTTCAAAACTCGATCGGAAGGACGCCGGTTCAAATATCCAGATTAGGGTTTTCCATGGGTTCCCCAAATCACTCCAGACGTATGCCGGGATGCTTCCTGCAAAAGGCCATGGCCGAATTCCTTCCAGTTTCTTTCCCCCAGTCCCATCCCGCCTCTAATGATGTCGATATCAACGAGGCGTGAAGCCATAAGAAAAAAAGACTAGTAGATTATTTTTGTTTGTAATACAGACAAATTTAGTTTAAATTGCCATCTATTGCACCAGGCCTAAATCATGTTGATTCTCGAAGCAGTCAGCACAATTATTTTATTCTCTACAAAAATAATCAAAGAATTAAATAATCCATTGCAATTGTTGCTCAAGTCAGTTTGCTTCGCGAAAATGCCGTCACACTGATTTATTTCTTAACTGTTATAGGAAAAATTTCGTCCTTGTTCACAGTATCCATTTTCTGTTGTCAATTTGTGAAGCATTCTCTGTTTCTTTCTATCCTGCAGAGATTTCTTCGTATCAACCATTTCTTTAATACCAACGTTCTTAATTATCTGCTTGACGTACTAATATTTCAAACTTTGTCTTCCTCAAACTCAAAATGTTCTTTCCACAAGTAAATTAATCAGTACCACTTATTTTAAAAGATGACTTATCATTTACTTTTTACGTTACTTTTTTACGTTACAAATTTTTTATTTTGTGTCTGTATGTGTGATTGTGTGTGTATGTGTGCGTGTGAGTGAAAGAAAGAGAGAATATCCTTCACAGTCGAATCTTCATACACGCTACTCATTGGTTCATATCATTTGTCCACTTAATGGTCGACATGTTTCTGTAACATCATTCGAGTCTAAACTTCAATTCCATAAGCTTCAGATCTCTACTCACGCATTTTTTTTAAAGTTCATTCCCAGTAAATGTATGAAACTTCAAGATTTATCTTTTCAAAGAAACCTCTTTTCGATAATATTTCTCCGATATTCGTAAATAGAACATTTCCGTTCAAACACGATATAACTTTCACCACGCGTGAATTAATTAACTGGTAGTACTGATAATACCGTGAACTGCTTCCTCGTGTCTGGAGTGTCAAATTAATAAGGC
This sequence comes from Vandiemenella viatica, assembly GCA_031002005.1. Lineage (NCBI taxonomy): Eukaryota > Metazoa > Arthropoda > Insecta > Orthoptera > Morabidae > Vandiemenella > Vandiemenella viatica. Next base: position 251,952,515 of record CM061919.1, read on the forward strand.
CTTCTACTTCCTTGGAATAATTTCGGAGACGGCATTGTTCCATTTTACGCGATACAACTTCTTTTAAGAATGTATAATCATGTTAGTTCAGCAGAAACTTAACAGAGCGAAGTAAAGCTAATACACTTTGTCCTGAAAAATAATTTTATGTTTCCGTAAATCTAGCAGAAGTTCGTCACGATGTCTGATTACTCAGTTAAAATTAAATAATCAAATTAAAACTAATTTTTCCTCCTCTGCCGGATGGCTCGGTAAACAATCAGTCCGGACAAAGCAGAAATAGTAGGCGCTAAACGGATGAATCAAATCTGTATATTATGCTCAATCTAACAAAAAATATACTAGCTACTTTCTGTTTACGCAGTAGAAATTTTTTCTCAGTCATCATGTAACATATTATTATTATTTATTTGCGCAGCTTTATCGATCCTTGTTTCAGGATGCAGTCTCTTTAGGCCATATGAGCTATATTTTACAATTTATAGTACATAATTTGGTTCTAGTTCTTTCCAGGCTGATCGATCTTGAGCCACCCTCTTCCAGTTCACGCCTGTAACTCGACGTATATCCTTATCCCAGCGATCCGGGGGTCTTCCTCTTGCCATTTTCAAGTTCCTTGGTGTCCAATCCAGAACTGCCGTAGTCCAACTGTAGTCTCTTTTTCGAGCAATATGACCATCATCATCAAGGGTTTTCTGCTATTCAGCAGATGCATTTATAGCGACAGTCTTCCAAACCTCCCTTTGTTCCGCCATTCCCTTATTCTCTACATATTTATCATGATATCATCAATCATTTTCTTTCTTCGCCGACCTCTTCTTTTCCATTCGTTTTCAATCCTCTGCAGAGCGATTTTAAGCAGGCACTCATTCCTCAACTCATGGCCGATCCAGTTCTTTTTGCTGTTCCTTATTAATTTTATGAGTGACCTTTCCTTTCCTACTCGTTCCAGCATTTAATCATTCCTTACTTTGCCTTTCCAACTTATTTTCTCCATCCTTCTCCATAACCATTCTCGAAACCTCTTTAGATCTTTGCGTAGCGTCAGTGTTTCCGCCCCATATAGCCCTATACCCCATACGAAACATTTAGCTAGTTTTTTCCTCAGCTTTTTATCTAGCCTTCCGCATAATAAATTTTACTTTCTACTGAAAGCTTCCTTTTCTATTGCGATTCTAGTTTTCACCTCCTTCATGCAACTCACATCACCACTCAGAATACTCCCGAGATATTTGAAGGACTTCACTAGTTCAGTTATTTCTCCTTGTAGCTTTATCATCATTTCTTTCTTACTCCTTCCCACCATCATACATTTAGTTTTCTTCCTATTGATGCTCATTCCGAATTCCTTACACGTTTGTCTATGCCTGTGACCAGCCCGTTGCCATTTTTGGGTCGTCACTCTTTCTAAGATTTTTGTCGCTTTGGTTATCGAACGAATGTAGGTGGCCCTTTTCCCGTCTCTTCTTGTGAATCCTAGCATTGCTCTTTCCATACTTCGCTGGGCAGTTCTCAGTTTTTGCTTCATTTGACTCTTTAGTGTCCCGTGTGGCAGGTATATATGAGGACCGGTAATATACATTGCTCAAATACTTTTTTTTTTTAATGGACTGGTATGTTTGATTTAAAATTTCATCCGTACCCTCTCCAGCCATGCTTTATGCGTCTGCAGATCTCAGACTTTGAGTCGCCATTCATGTTGATCAGTTGGCCAATATAGATGTTCTGTTCTACGGTCTCAATACTCCTTTAAGCAACTATGATGAGCGGCATTATTGGAAAACTATTCGCAACTATATTCCATTTTATTTAAATTATTCATCCATTACATGGGGAGACCCCGTGTCTAGTGCTTGACACGGGGTTAGCTAGTTCGGTTCCTGATGGTGGAAGACATTTTGTATCATAAGGAGCTGGCCTTTAGGATAGGAGAGGTACCAGATTGTACACTAAAATCCTGGGTTAAGTCCCAAACCTCTCCGCAGTGCGTATGGATAATGGTAATTCGTACGTCGGATGGAAATGTTAGCTCAGTAAATCGGTGTCTTTCGGATGAATGGCCCCGAAAAGGGATTCACCCTCTTCCTGCATCTTTCATGCATTCACAACGCAAAAAACACAGTACACTGAACATAGACACTTCACATTTGTCCAAACAAAATATTAACACATCTCCATAACTGGGAAAAACCATACTAGTAGAATTTTCCGAGAAAGCTGCCATGAAATATGTTGCGTTCACAGAGGTCTACAAAGTCTTCCGGACAGAACTGACTGTCTGATACTGTCTGGATACTACATTGAGAATTCTTTTCATAAAATGAGCCTTACTGATTATTCAAAGATAATTTACCCATTGTTAACTTTCAGTAGAATATCCCTCTTTCTGAATGCTCTTGTAATATCCTATTTTCTTCACTTCTACGTTTTCATCAGTTGTTGACGTGCTGGGCGTCCAGAACGAAGTTCGTCATTGACATCTTCTCGGCCATCTTGGATGAGCTTGTACCACTTATAAACATTTTTTTACTGAAAGTAGATTCACCGTATGCCACGGTAAACATCTGAAATGTTTTGGAGCACTTAATTCCATATTTTACATAAAATTTGATGTAAAATCTCTGATCCCTTTTTTTAGACAGCCGAAAATCGCCGAACACACAAAACACTTCTAACAATTATGTCTCTCACAAACAATGCAAAGAATGGTATATAGTTGAAACTGTGATTATATGTGCAGAAAGAGTGTACCAAATTAAGGAAAACAAGAAAAACGAAAATCGACACACGAATCCGGCGAAATTAAAAAATTCACCTTACTTTTTGAACAAACCTGTCGCATCAAACCTATTTTTATTTATACACTGTCGATTACGAAACTTTTGTAAAGTGTGGTATTTTGCAGCCATCCGTAGTGGTGGCCACACTCGTAAATTCAGCCGAGTCCGCAGTGATTCCGATCCGTACAATAATTTTTTTCAATGCGTATCGAACTGGCAATTAATGCAGTAGCACGCACTGGATTCAGCGACCGTAATTAATGAGCGACATTTCTGTTAAATGTCACGCTGATATCACGCGCAGAGCATAGGGCGGAAGCAGGACCAGTATTAACAACGACGGTGCACGAGAGAAGTGACGGGATTGGGTTGCAAAACTATGATCCGACCACCGCATGAATATGTGGTATAGTTTGGGAGCCACATACTGGGTATCAAATACAGGATCTGGAGGTAAGTGCAAAGGAGAGAAATAAGTATATCCAGTATTAATTAAATAATTTAATTTAATTGCGATGGAGCAATGGAGCTCAAGCTCCGGTGGCAATACCCTTAGTTATCTAATTACCACTTTTTATTTTTTAATTATCTTATACGATTTTATTATTAAATTCCTCCCCCATCTACTTTTATGATTTACAATTTTATAATCCTTCAAAGTTTTTGGTAAATTATACATCACTTCACTCGGTAATCTGTTCCGTTTCCTGACACCCTTACCTACAAAAGAATATTTTCTCACTCCTTTAAGCATGAAATTGAGTGACATCTTGTGTTCTTGGTCGTCTTTCCCCTTCCATGCACTCTTCCTAATTCTAAGACCAATATTCCTCCAAGCTCCATCACCAACATGTGCCTTGTACACACCCAGCACTCTATTCACGCTCGCCCTGTCTTCCAATGACTCCAAATCCAGCTCCTTTATCAAATCAGATACCGACTGGGTCCTGCGGTAAATTCCACAAACAAATCTAGCTGCTCTTCTTTACAGGCCTTCCAACTCCCGTATCAGCTGCAGCGTGACCTGGATAGAATATCAAACTGCTTAGATGAACATGGAATGAAGATAAATGCCAAAAAGAATCAGCTAATTAAGTAAACAGATAAAAAGTTAAAGGTTGTTTATGAATATTGTGCGTGGGCTGAATTGTTTAGTGAAGACTTGAAGTGTAGATAATCTGGCATAATATTTGATATTAAAATCGACTGGGCAGGAAACATACGTTGGACAGATGGTAGGAAAATGTTGCAAAATCCGTCATTTGGTGAAAATGCTAATGAGACTATGTACAGTACCATAGAAGTGAGGGAATAGGGTTATAATATTTTGATCAGACGTCTTGAATATGAATAGTTTGAGACCCACATTCTAGGCATCAAATACAGGAGTTAGATATCCCCGTATTTTTGGTTTCTGGCTTAACTTCTCGTCGGCGTTGAGGTCATTAGAGGCGGGAAAGCATTGGAACACGCAACCGTAAGAAATTCATCCATGGGCTTTTAAACGCTAAAAAGTGCCAAGTCATGCGTGTAAGTAAAAAGGTGACACCATTTAACTATGAATATACAATTAATGATACTGTCCTTAGAACGGTAGATTCCGCTAAATACCTAGGGGTAACAATTCGTAATAATTTGTCGTGGAATGAGTATATCGAGAATGTAAAGGGGAAAGCAAATCGTATGCTCCGATTTCTTGGTCGTAAGTTAAATCGCTTGTATACAAGTCACTAGTACATCCTCACTTAGAATACTGTTGTTCTGTATGGGGCCCCCATCAAAAGGGGTTAATGGAGGCGTAGAGAAGAGCCGCCCGATTCGTGAGAGGTATAATATATAGTTGGAGGGAAAGCGTAAGTGCGATGTTGAAGGAATTAGGTTGGGAAGACCTGGAACACCGAAGGCGTTGCTCTGGACGGAAGCTAATTGAAAAATTCACGACAGACGTATTTCGGAATGACAGCAAGCAAATATTGCTACCAGCAACATTCATATCTCGGAATGACCGCGAAAATAAGATAAGAGAAATCAGGGCCAGAACCGATTCATTTCTGTTCTCATTTTTCCAACGAGCTATTAGGGAATGGAATAGAAAGGATTTACCGGGCTAGTAAACTTAAAATACGACAGGAGTAGCTGGGATGGTTCCTCACAGTAGCCCATGGGTGCCTCATACCATATCCCTTCCAAACTTTTGGATAGGTGCAATGCACCCTCCGCCACACACTTTTTGTGAATTGCGGAGTAATAATAATAATAATAATGATAATAATAATAATAATAAAGGAAGCATCCCGGCATTCACCTGGAGTGTTTTGAGGAAACCATGGAAAATCCTATCTGGATGGCTGGACAGGGATTCGAACCCACGTCCTCCTGGATGCGAGGCCAGAGCATTACTACTCACCCACTACGCTCGGTCAGGAGTTGGAAGAGGTGCAAAGGAGGGCAGCTAGATTTGTCTGTGGAAATTACCGTAGTACCCATTCAGTTACTGATATGACAGAGGAGCAGGATTGGGAGTCATTGGAAGGCCGGAGAAAGGTTGATGAGAGTGCTGCTAATGTATCAGGCGTATATTGGTGATGAGTAGCGTTCGAACTTTAGGACAAGTCATATTTTTTCCTGTCTTCTTTCTGAGCCGTAATGCTGGATTTAACACTGATTAAACGTTTCTGATTGTATTTTAATGTATTTTATACAGAATTTTAAACGCATATTCAGGCCATTTTCCTAGTTTTGGTCATATTACGATAATACTTATGGTCATATGGGAATATTTTAAGGAAAAATCTGCTAAATTTTGAGTAGTATCGGGAAGTCACTAGATAGAGACGAGAAGAAATTAAGATAAATATTCACAGAACTGTTGTCCTCTTACACATTGGAGGAAAAAAACTAAACTAACTGTTACTGAATTGGTCAGAATTCACCAGTCAAGAATTAAAGTTGTACGAGATTATTCTCACTCTCTAAATATAATGTTCCGCCCTCCTGTTGACCTCGACAACGCAGCAGCAGCATGCCTGTGTCGATCAGCGTCGATCAATGTCCCAATGAAATACTTTTGAAAATAACTATCAGTCACCGTTAAAACTGCAATGAATCAGTGAATACCGAAATGTAGGAAATAAATTTTCTAAAAGTGCGTAGTTACGGTGTTACATAAAGGAATTTGGAGAGGGGTATTTTAGTTCAGATGAAAGAGTTCTTTTTTGTAAATTACATGAAATTAAAGTGACTTCAACAAAAGATTTAAAATTTAATCACCCAATGGTGCAGTGAGTGCACGGAAGCAAATTATGTACCTACATGATAGTGACACTACTAGATAGAATAAATAATGTATAATGGGGAATGTTTTGATGTATATTAAATTTAAATCTTTGATCGTATTTTGTTATTTTCGGTCACTTTTCCCCCTTTTTAGGTTATACAGGGCGTTCGCCGGGAAACGCAACCCACTGTTAGCGCTACAAGGAAGAAACTGCTCCCGGCGAGCGAGCGCTCAGTTTCCGGCATTGTTCGACCGTCGGCCGCGGACTATTTCATAATAATTACGCTTCATAAACTTCATAAACTTGTGTGCTAAGCATTTAAATGTGACGTAATTCATTAGCTTACCTTATAAAAGATGCTGGAAGTGTTGACCCTCTTGTGTAATGCACATTTCACATCTTCTGAACATATTTCGAGAAACACGCTGCCCTAACTGACTTAATGATTTTTTGGGTGACTGTTCTAGTCGAAAAGCGATATCGTCAATTTTCTCCTCTGTGAGAATACGGTTGACCGACAGTCTCTTTTTGTTAAAAAATGAACACGTTTCTCTTACGTTTTTAACCAGACGCAGAATTGTTGATTTAGCTGGCAGTAAAGCGCCAGGAAATTCGCGACGAAATTTACTGCGACACTTTTTAAACGACTTCTTCTTCACATATGTATCGTAGAGAAATATTCTTTGTTGCAAACTGTAACGTAATTTTACTCACACTCAAACACGGTAGAGATTAATAAGAGTATGAAGCCCCAAATCAGCCAAACCGCAAAGAAACGTTTATTCACAACACTGATTAATAAGAGACTGAAGTCACAAACTATCTACAATGCAAAGAAACCGTTCTTAACAATGTAAGTGTCACTGCACTGCACTGTTGGGGCAGCGGAGGTGTTAAACAGTGCGGTGATTCACGGTGCCGCGTGGCGGGAGTTGCTGGCTCCACTGACCGAGCAAGTTGCCGACGGCAACAGACTGGGAGGGTAGCGTTTTTCCGGCGAACGTCCTGTATTTGCCTGTATATTTCTCTATTTTTTCGGTCATAAAGATATGAACTCTAGTGATGAGGGTTAGAAATATACTGTATTGCTCTAAGAGTTAGGGATAGAGCATGGAAGGGGAAAGATGACCATGAGCACAATCTGGCACTTGATTTCATCCATAAGGGTGTGAGAATATTTTGTTTTGTGATTCAGGGGGTCTTGGAATTTCCACTGTCTCGCACGTGTTGCTCGACTGTTCCACTGTCACGACCATTTTGGTTGTCATTGTTATCAGCCAATTCAATTTTTTTTAGCAGTTACAGTATCGATTTAATTAGGTCTGTGACTACATCAACATGGATTTAAAATGCAGACAAGTCATAAATGCAGCTACAGCTTTCACTATAAAATAATTATGTGCTTGCTTATACAGGGTGTACGGGAATGGAAGTATAATCCTGCAACCACAGATGGCTCACATTATGTCCTACTATATGAAAAATTTTATATTCGTATAAGTCTCACCATTTTCGAGATATTGATTTTTTAATTATTTTTTCGGAAAATGTGACTTTGTTCAGTACAGTCTTTGACATTACTTTTGGCCGCTGCTGAAATATTCTATCACTCTTATTTTGCACAATCTGGCAT
>CM061919.1:251961205-252114303 GCA_031002005.1 Vandiemenella viatica
CTTGTCTGCTACAAGTTCTACACTTGGTTCTATCGGCCGCTTTCTAAAATTAGTGCCTTCCTTTTCGGCATTTTCCAAATTATATTCCATACTTTCGCTCTCCACATCACTTGCACTAACAGTACTTACTGCTTGAACCACTGCCGCTCCGACTGCAGCTACTATAGTTGACACGTCTGCTGTCGTCGGGGGCGGAGTCGCTCCACCGCCTTCCCCATACTGGCCGCCAATCATTTCCACGCCGTAGGGAGGGTGCCCTCCGGTGGGTGATGAGGATGCACTGTATGGGCTGCCCTGTCTTCAAGCTGGTTTCTTTTCACTGGTTACGCAAAAACTTTCCACGCCAAATTCACTCTAAACAGGAAACACAAGACACGTTCACTGAGCCAACGAGGAAGTGATCGCTTCGGCGACTCGCTACGAACTGCGTTATTATATCTTCTGATTCCTTGATTGACGTTACAGTTGATTCAATGTTATTAAAGGAAATTACTCACCAACAATTAAACTGTCAAGTATTTCAATTTTACATATGTGGCGTAACGACGTTTTAAGAGTGGAAATTATTACATTTTAGTAAGAAAGGAGACTTTCTCGGCGAATGATTGCAGTGAAGTTTTCATAGGATGTATCTCCGAATTTCATTTGAAAAACATGAGATTTCACACGTGAGGGAGATGGCGGAGGCTGTTGTGGAAGTATAGTGTTCCTACAACACAATTCGACGATACACCCGTGAAAACTTCATTATAACTTTTTTTCGCTTTAGTCGAAGTAATAACAAGGAGAAGAGGTATTAATCGATAGCCTGAGCGGCACATGTAAACAGGCGGCTTTTGTCGAAGAAAAGCATTGAGGCAGCGGCCAAAACAGCAATAAGTCAAAAGATATACCATTGCCGTTTGATAGCTGCTAAATAAATAGGTATGCGATTAAAATTACGATAACATTAGTTTTCTATCAACGAATAATCAAATTTTCAGCCGCAAAAAAGGAAATTGTCACAGTGACTTTATCTGCAAATACAGAAAATGGGAATAATGAAACCGTGAATAAAAAGCTGTAATTTTATAGTTCAGATAACGTTTGCAACAAATAAAAAAATAATTATATAGTTACAAAATCGTACTAAATACGCAGTATAACTCAAATTAGAGAAATGTGTACTCGAAAATGAATACGTAAAAGTGTATCTATTTACTTACGAATGACGAAGGTTGACAAAAACAAACGTTTGTTCACACGCGCCAAATGCCAACTGGAAGGGTATAGGCAAACAGTGCAATACATCCGATAGAGACCGAGTGGGGCAGCGAGTCACGCACTGACACGCGATTTATCGGCATTTTGCGGATTGCGGATCCGCTTAATTTTGTGTGGGATCCGCCAGACTGTCTAATGATGCGAGATCCCGCGGGATTGAGGGATCCCGCTTTGCTGGATTGCAATCCCTACTCGAGACGCCTCCCCTCCCCCCCTCCCTATTAATTTCAAAAGACACTCTACTGTTTTCTCTTGAAAGACTATCGTTAAAATTATTGCGTATATAATGAACACAACTGATATTTGCGTAATGTAATATTCCATAATTATAAATATTCCGAATCAAATATTGATTCTAACTATTCCTACAAATTATCAATTATTGGCAAAAACCTCTTTCTCGGGTACGGTAGGGGATCCGTTTTTTCTTGAGGTGTTACTAAAAACATTCTCCATATCAATAAAAGATTTAGTTGTTTTCGCAGCCGTCATATTAATATAAATTTCATACTGGATTAACACTGCATTGAAATACTCTTCCTTCTCCTTCTTCCCGACGTTTCGACCAAAGCTTAGGTCTTCTTCAGGGGCCGTCTACCAAATCTGTAAATTCCAGTTTGTATCAGATTCAGTAGACGGCCCTTGAAGAAGACCTAAGCCTTGGTCGAAACGTCGGGAAAAAGAAGAAGGAGTAGTATTTCAACGCAGCGTTAATCCCGTAAGAAATTTGTATTATTCTCCTTATCTAATTCATCATTTTTCGTTAATTGATAAAATAGAACAATGTATAGCTGACGCATAAGAAAAAACTAATAATAGTTGCAATTTTTGTTATCTTCTTCTGCATTTCTCTCACCTTTCTTTCTACATTCTTTGATCTGCTTAAAAGATTTCTATAACTCGTTGGTTTATGGAAACTCGTTGAAAAAAAATTTTCGATAAGCCTCGGAAATTTTACTGTACATCGCCACTTCAACCCACACATGTAACTTAAAATGTCACTCCCATCGTGCACTATAATTACAATTACACAGAAGTTCACTTGCAGAACAAAATCAGAATTATTTTTTTTCAACGAGCGGTGTCACACGCGGGCGAACCTAATCAAATTTTTTTTATTTCAAACCATCAAAACAATAGGAACTATCAACGCATTGGAAAGTGCCGGGTGACAACTGTAAGTGAATTTGCGTCTAGGTACGTCATGTCCAATGTTTTTCGAATCGTAATGCGCCGTCGCGTGTCGGTTAGTTCAATTGCGCCGGCCGCGTGCAGCCCAACGCTATGACTTCAAGTCACACGCATGTGCGGGGCAGCACGATTAGTATATATGATATCTAAATTACACACAGAGATATTTAATTGAGGAAAATAAATTTAATCAAAATTGCGTCAGCCCTTTCCGGATCGCAGCAAAACGTAGACTCACCCTCAGCGTAATCGAAGGAGGATATGTGGTGGTTGACTTGTGATTGACCTACAGTAATATCAGTCACGAAATAAGAATAATTTGTAGTAAGTTTCACAAAAATCATTTCAACCTTTGAAGAAAAATAAATATGAATTTAGATGTATTTTTTATAAAAATCAGTGAATGGTAGCAAAACTAAACGAAGGCAGTAAGGGAAAAAAATTTATTTGAATGGAGACTGAACCCGTGGACGCTACAGGGAAATTCGACGGATCTACCATTTTGCCATTACCATTTAAAAAGATTTATTACTACTATACAAACAGCATTTTACATTCTTCTAAGCTCTGACTTCTCATAAATTATAATCAATCGCTACGAGCAACATTAAGCTGTCATACCTGAGGTTTCACACTGTTCCCATGGCATAAAATAAAGACGTCTGTTTCCGAACATACACAGGGAAAGGGGATACGATGTTGGTTAGGAACAGATTTTCATTTCCTGATCCGGAACTATTCATTTTTCCGGGATGAAAAGTGTCTTATTTTCTAACGGACGTTTACATTCTAACTCCGAACCAAATTTCTTTTGAATCCGTTGAGACATTGTATCCAAATATCCGTCCATTGGCAATTTCCCTGCAACTCTGCTTTAGCAGTTCACTGTTTTCTTTTTCTTTTCTTTTTTTCTCTTTAGAATTTTTCGATATTTCAGGTAACTTGTGCCATTTATCCTTTGGTAGTTTACTTCAGTCTCTGTTATGAACGCTACAGAAATATATATATATATATACGACTCCGTCATACCCTCAATCGAGTGCCTACTTAGGGTCACGTTCATCTCTTTCCTAGTAGTTCTACTACTTCTAATTCTTCTTTCAATGTTCATTCAGGTCTCCTTACCAATATACAGAATACTCCATTACCATCGTTATTAGTCTACTCTCTTTCAATGACTTCAGTACAGCTCTTTTATCATATAAGTTAGGGATCCCATCTTCTGTAATTTCTGCAAACTAATCTAGCTACTGAAGTGTACTGGTTAATTGTACCTTCCTTTTAATTTTTCTCAGTTATATTTAATCTGTATAACGAGACAACTTTGTGTATTACATACCAGAGACAATCTACATGAATAAACAAAGTAAAAGATATTCACACTGATTAGTCACAGATATTGTTCTGAGCCAGTTTCTAAGGATAATCTTTGAGATAAACAATTTATTCTACAGATCACACAATCTCAGGGCGTCTCGGGATTACAAATATTAAAAACCAGCACACACAAATAAAATTACAATCAACTCACAGCGTTTCATGCGCCAGTCCAAATTCCATGCTTAAATTGTCCTGCACAGACCGATAATACTCAAAAATGCATATTCTTTAATCATCCGATCCTGCCGACCGTCTCTTCTCCCTTCTCTGTAGCACGTGATGCTCTTCTGTTCGTTATTCTCAGAGACCATTAAAAGTTTCATACACTCACAGATATAATATAAATATGTAATGTATCCTAATGGTACATTACACTACCATGTCACACACCCCTCCAACTCCTGCGTTTGACACCTATAATGTGAGTCCATATTATCCTGTTAGTTCCGATGAAGGCACCTACTTAAATAAGCGACTGAAAGATTCGCAGTAAAAGGAGTAACCCACTGCTTACTAAAGGCTTCCCAAAGGATGGCGGAAGATTGGGGAGCGGTGCCGTGAACACTCTTGCCCTTGGGCTTTGGACACCACTCCTAAGGCCGGATGAATCAGAAATGACCAGCGTCTAGAGGATGCAGGAGGCAATGGGAAGCCACTGCATAAAAGACCCACAGGGTATCCCGAGGACATGTAATACTCTCAAATTACCTTATCATGATGACTTCTTCCAGGGTAAAATATTCCGGAGGTAAAGTAATCCCCCAATCGAATCGTCGGATGGGTCATCACAATGGACAGAAATATTCTTCGAGTCGAGGCTATATGCCCGCCATTTCCGTACTGCCCAGTGCAAACGCTTATATATTCCTTCACCACCGAGATTCGAACGAGCGACCTCATTGTTAAAATGTGTTCATATTAATAGGCTTTATTAGCGGCATCGGCTAAGGGACAGGCTCCATTTTGAGCAAGTTGTGTTGATTTGATAAGAATCATAGAAAAGAAACAATTATGTTCCAACCGCTGCGCTATGCTTGCGGCAAAGTCAGACTGCATCGTTAAACCTCTCCGCAAACGAACGGAGTTGAGCGGTTCCGACGATATTGATCTCTCATTAGGCTACATCACAGAGCAGAAAGCAGCGCAAATAAAAGTTTCCCTTTCAGCTGAAACGACGTAGTTGCTGCAAGTAACACTCATTTATTTTCGACTCTTAAGCTGATTTAATGAAATGCAAATTTGCACTTAGCCGTAAAAATGTTTGGTCTGTGTTAGCAGTTACGGTTCCAGAAAGGTCTTTGTGAGTTGTGTCAGAACGCTGCATGAACCATAGTGCTACACTCACTAAAATAAAAATAAAGAAAATATAAAAAAATATGGAGACTGTGGTGTAACTGCCACTTTTTTTAATGTGTCATTCCATGATACTTAGAATGTGGCGTACTTCAAGTTCCCACACATTTGACAAACAAAAATACACTTCTCACACACAGAACATAGTTACACCTTCTGCAGACAGATGGCTACACTTCAGTCCCTACACTATACAGCTCAAGCCAGAGGCGGAAGACGCGGATATTTAACACTCTGCCACCAATCCTCTCTGGAACTTCCCGGCCAAGTAGAAGATGAGAAGAGGGGGTGGGGGGGGAACGGTCCATTTATTACGTGAGATCAAAGTAGGAGGGGAAAGAATCGGAAAATTTTCACCAAATATCAATTAAACGGAGGGGGTCAATAGAAACCACACGTCAACTTTTTAATTCAGAGTATTTACATTATTGCAACAGATAAGATTCTGTATTACTAAACCAATCCCCGGGGCAGAGATAATATTAAACATTGTCTATGCCCGCGGGATTCCCCGATTCAAAGCAATTTAATGCAGTGTACGTTAAACGTAGTATCATCTTCCTTCTCTCTCTCTCTCTCTCTTTATTTATTTATTATTATTATTATTTTTTTTGGATTTGATCTGTCTCTCGACTTGTTTAATACGATCCTTCGTCCTTTCCTACCTTGCGACAACCTTTTTATATCAACATACCCCTAAAAACCCAATCTCTTATTCCTTATCTCGTTTTTAACAGGAAAAAAAAATGTAGTACAGGGAGGAAATCAGAATTAACGCTTAAGTATTAACTACATGAAACAAAATACGTGAACATATCAGATTAATTAAATTATTTAAAAATTATAAGGTCTCGTGAGGGGGGATGGGGGAGGGTCCAACAATTGCATTTTACAAAATCTCACGAAGGGGAGAGGAGAGTAATTAAAATTAAAAAAAAAAAACACCACACGTAATTAACAGGCACCCTCAAGGAAAGCAATAGAATAAAAAAGGCCGTTTGCTTATTGCATTCTAAGTTCAAGTTCGTAACCGTGTTTTGAGTATGGTTCACGAGTTCAGTCAGTTAAATGCCTATTCTGTCCAGGGTCTCCCGGTGGGATTTGTAAATTGTCATAGCAAATGGCAACGTGAAGGGAACTGCATTTTTTTATTTATGGCTTTACTCCACGTTCATTGGAGGTGGGAAAGGTCTGTGGGCAGAGAATGGGAAGGAATTCGGCCATGGCCTTTTGAAGGAAGCATACAGCCATTCGCCTGTAGCGATTTGGGGAAACAATGGATGGTATTCATTGCTAGTGGTAAAACATGCCAGTACCCGTAACCTTAACAGTTTCAACATCTGTTTCTGAGTTAGGGTGATCGGAGTTTTCCCTGAACGGCAACCTCCGCTGAACTGCGTGGATGGGAACTAGCCTACCAGAATATCCTCGACACCCGACATCCTTCAAGCCTCAATCTCCAATAGCCCCTCCTACTAGGCCCAGCAGTTTCTATTTCCTATTGCTTATATATTTTTTTCCCAACTTTTTCTCAAAATATGTTTTATAATATTTACACCCTCACCCAATAATTATGTTGATGTTCCCCCACATCCAAAGGTAATATACGATTATCGATCTAGTATTTGCCCCCCTCCTTCTATACTACGATCTTTTCCGGCTATGCCACGCTACCTCCATTCGCAAGACAGCCTTTGGTGTGTACACTTTGTGTCCTGCCTGGTGAAAAAGGTTAACCGCCCAAATATTGCGTTTATTGTGTTCGTCTCTCTTTATGTTCATCATTTCCAAGCCACCTTCATCTGTGGTAAGTGTTGGGTCGTATTTCCCTATCCTTCATTATTTTTTTTCATAAGAAGAAAGCTATGTAAATGAGAGCAAATTGTTGCGAAACACACCGAGCGTGGTGGGTGAGCGGTAAATCTCTGGCCTCGCATTCGGGAGGACGCAGGTTCGAATCCCCGTCCGGGCATCCAGATTTCGGTTCTCCATGGTTCCCCGAAATCACTCCAGGTGAATATCGGGATGCTTCCTTCCAAAGACCATGGCGCAATTCCTTCCAGTTCCTTACCCTCAGTCCTATCCCGCCTCTAATGACCGCGACGTCGACTTGGCGTAAGGCTTTAAGTTGTTGAAACACTTTTACTAAAATCAAACTGAAATATTAAATCTTTGTTATGTAGAAGTACGTACATCAATTTACTCGTCGTTTTTTTGAATATCTTAGAAAACATTGATATCATGCTGACGCAAATCAGAAGCGTTTAGAAACTGGGTTCCCAGTTAAACTGATTTTTTTACACGAAAAGATGTACGTTACAATATTAAAGATAAACAATTTTCAGCAAAGTATACGCTTCTGTTTTTTACCAAGTGCCTTGCAGCACCTGCCATTATAAGATAGTCATGAAATAAGGGAATATTTTGCTTTTTTGCCTTTAAAAAGAGAGGAGGGTAATGAATGAAGACAAAGAACGGTAAGGAATTCGGTCAAGTTCTTTTGAAGGAACCATTCAGAAATTCGACCGGAGTAATTTCTGGAAAACATGGAAAACCGAAATCTTTAAATATTCTGCTAAACAGTCATACAATCAGAACAGCGAAGAAAAATTTAGTAATGTGGAAAATAAACATGGGAGTATTGTGTTCGTCTTGGCACAGATGTGAGTTCTGGAAATTCTTTCTTTTTTTGGCTTCTAATTTTACGCCTTGTCGACGTCGAGGTTATTAGGGGCGGGAAAGGAGTGGGGTGAGAAACGGGAAGGAATTCGGCCGTGGAATGTTCAAGGAACCAGCCCGGCATTCTGCTGGAGTGATTAATGGAAACAATGGAAAACCCAAATCTGGATGCCCCCGAGGGGATTCAAGCTCTCGTCCTCTCGAATGC
Source organism: Vandiemenella viatica (assembly GCA_031002005.1). Taxonomy (NCBI): domain Eukaryota; kingdom Metazoa; phylum Arthropoda; class Insecta; order Orthoptera; family Morabidae; genus Vandiemenella; species Vandiemenella viatica. The sequence goes on from CM061919.1 coordinate 251,969,280, forward strand.
GAGGCCAGAGCGCCACCGCTCACCCACCACGAACAGTGAGAGCTCTAGAGACTTCTCTCTCTATTGAGGGCTGGCACTGATTCACTCTCTCCTCACCAGAGACCGCTGCCTCCGCAGAGTTCGCTAATGTCGCCCATTATAGCGCTAAACATGGCTGCAAACTCGCTTCCTGACTAATTGATGAGAACGGGGAGGTAACTACGTGGACTTGTCAGAGTACAAAGTCGCGTTAAACGTTATATTAATATAATAAACAACTAGCTTTTTTTAACAGAAGCGCTAAGGGGACCTCGTGGGTTCATCCAGATTACCACGGTTTCACTAAATCCCTCCAAGTGAATGCTGGAATAATTGCTACAAAATGGCATCATCGAATTCCTTTCCGCTCCTCCCCCGCTTCTAATTAGGGCTCCGTGGGTGATCACCTATGGACTGTCCTGGTATTCGGGAAGACGCACGATCGAATTTCCATGGTTTCCCCAAATCACTCCAAGCGAATGGCGGGAAAGTTCTTTTAAAACGCCTTGGCCGAATTCCTTCCCGTTCCTTGCCCCATATCTACTGACTTCGACTTCAACACGGTGTAAACTAGGACCTCATTATTTCGATCCTCTTGGATACGGTTCCTTCCTGCAGCCTGCCATCTTGGATGACACGGGTTCGATTCTAAACCCGGTTGGTTTCCATCGATTTTCTGGACGGCTCCTGGTAAAAGCAGCTATGGTTCCAATATAAAAGACAAAAGGAAATTATTTACCCGTCCCTGGTTCAATTCACTTTTTCTAGTCTAACTAGCCTCAGAGCCCATCAAATATGACCGTTTTAACCGAGTTTTATGGTAATTTATTTATCAGCAGTTGCTTAACAAAATAGAATTTTTATAAAATAAAACTAATTGTAATTTATCGTCACTTGTGTTGTAGCAAAAAGCTTCAGTTGTCAACTTTGTCGAGGTTGCATTTCAGCCTAACCACAATCTCCATTAATATTGCTGCTAGAAAAACAAAGCTTCAATAACGCGCGAATTAATTCATTCCCTGTATCACATGTCAGTGTCATCATGCAACGCGATATAAACTTGATCCCAAATCTTCAAAGATTCTTACACTTTTCTTTCTTAATACCTATGACTGACACAGCTTACATCGGCTGAAATAATGACCCCAGTGAAAACGAAGGATGCTAAAAATAAATTTTAACAACTTACGCTATGCCAATGCCACGTAATATTTACTTGTGGTTATGGCTGACACAGCTTACATCGGCTGAAATAATGACCCCAGTGAAAACGAAGGATGCTAAAAATAAATTTTAACAACTTACGCTATGCCAATGCCAGGTATTATTTAATTGTGGTTAACTTCTTTCATTCAAACCATGTAATGGTTCCACTAAAAAAAAAAAAAGATAATTAATACTCGGTGTTCTGACAATTCATGTCTTAGCAACTGCTTAACTAAGTCGAATTGTTATATAATAAAATTGAGTGATATTCCTCGTTCCTTGCGCTGTAGCAAAAGATTTCAGTTTCCATCCGGGTCCGGGATGCATTTCGACCTAAGCACATACTACGATAAACTTGCCTCAAGAAGAACAATACTTCAACCTCACGCATATTATTTCAATCTCACGCGTATTAATTAATGAACTGTATCGCGTTTTAGTGGCAATAATGCATCGCGATATAAATTTGATCAAAAATCTTCAAGGGTTTTCACATTTCTTTTTTGTTAACCGTGATTCAGACCGATATTAAAACGTCTGAATGCCTGACACAGCTACATGTTGCTGAAATAATAGGCTCAGTATAATTGCACAGTGAAAGCAAAGGAAATTGAAATAAATCTTATAAACTTACATTATGCCACGTAATATTTGTTTTACGTGTAGTATAGGATGCACAGATTGCGATCAGTGTGCACCTATTTCCGTTCAAACGAATTAATAATTTCAGTAATAGGACACAGTTAAAATTATTTTGAATAAAAACTAACTTATTCATGCCCCCTGCCGTGACGTCAAATGCCAGTTATAATTTTGACCCATGCTAAGTAACAACCCAATCGAAACTTTCTCTGCATTGATGCTCGCAACACAAAGTTTATATCTTACATATCTATGGACAAAGAATTTAAGGAATACTTCTATATATCAAAAGAATATTACCTAAATAAAAGCATCTAATGATTGATATGTCGATTTAAACGCAATACATACTTTTATTTCACTGATCTGTCAGTTAATTTATTTTCGATTGCTTGGAAATGTTATTAAATAACGTGCATTGCCAAGAATAATGGCGTAAAGCGAGACGTCATAGAGTGACGTCATGGCCTGACAGACGACGTCATAGTTGAGTTGCTTATTACAATATTAGATTAGATGAAATTAAACATCCAATCTTAAAAATAATGTTATTACCTTTACATAATTTCTATTAATCAATTACAAATAATCCTAGCATTATTGTAAAAATAAAAGGAGTGTCTATTAACTGAAGGGCAGAAATACATTTTTGTAGACTGATTTTACTAAACATCGAAGTATATATTCACGTTTATGAACGTATGCTCCTTTACTTTCCAGATAAGAGGATTCCACGCTAAACTGTAGGTCCCAGAGAAAAGGAACTGGCCGTCCTACCTCTGACACAATGGCTTAGTATGGCTCCTACTGGAGGATCCAACCAACCTTCGGGTTGTGGACTAAGTTAAGTTATCTGTGATGCTTTCGAGGAAACATCAAATTTCAAAATAATTTGGTGATCACTAGACTCTGATCAAATAAATATTAAATATTTGCTACATATTGTAAATTTTTATACTATTCCAGCAGATGATAGACTACTAAATCCAATAATCTTTCGTGGAGGCCGAGAACTTCATACTTCATTAGTGAAAAGTTTTTTTAGACGACTAGACGTTTCGGAAGGAGAAACGTTTTGTGATCTGCAATCTCTACCAACAATTTAAAATTATTTATGCAGCCACATAGTTAAGAAATAACGTCAATATACTAGTTTTTCAATTAGCTATTTTCTTGTGGGTTTCGCCACTCGTCGAGGTATCATTAATGACAAATCTGTGTTAGTTTTACACGCTTTTTTTTTTAAAGTAAATTTTACGTAACTCTAAATAGCCCCATTTTCTGATTTTCTTACTACAGTGTTACTACATTGGTGTTAGTAGGTTTGGCAACCGGTCATTTTTGCTTTTCTCTCAAATCCCGTTGCGATTAGTTTTATCATTAGTATTATTAATTTTAATTGCAATGGAACTAACGCTCCTGAGGTGATTCGCATAGTCATCTAATTACCCCTTTTTTATTATTATTTTTAAATTTCTTTTATAATTGGAGTGTTAAATTCTTCTCCCATTTACTTTTCCAAATTACAAATTTTAATTTTAAATTCCTTAAGCGTTTTTGGTAAATTATTCATCACTTCATTTGGTAATTTGTTCCAATACCTGACACCGTTACCAACAAAAGAAAATTATCCCACTTCCTTATGCATGTACTACAGTTTGCCTTCGTCTTTTGTCTGTCGTTGCCATTTTGTTTGCTTTTGTTGTAGGTAGGTCTATATATTTTTATCACTAATTTCAAAATTGTTTGAGTGGGTGGTATTTACATGGTCCGTTTAATTTGCAGTGAGTGCGCGCGCGCGTGTGTGTGTGTGCGTGCGGTAGAAGCGGTAGTTGTATGGGTTTATTACTTCTATAGCACACCAACAAGATGGCGACGGCAGACAAATAAATAACAAGCAGGCGCACTGTTATACATAAAACTGTTGGCAGATGGCTCTAAACGAAAAATGATTTGAAAATCAGAATGGACAGCTACTAAGCCTTCAAACAACAACGTAAATACTAAGTAAAATAGTAAATTATACAGTTTTTAGAATTACGTTAAAATTTCTTCAAATAAAATAAACAATATACTTTCGACACATATTCTTCGTTGATAATACTTCAATTGAAGGCAAAACGCGTTAGGTGGAAAACTCGTTAAAACAGTTACATTAGCTTCATTTATTAACGATTCATCAAACCGAATAACTGCGTAAAAATGGCCAGAAGCAACATTGTATTTATACAAACAATAATTTCCAAACATTTTTCTGGATTGACGGTTAAATGATTCATTAACGAGCGAACCGCATAACAACTTCATTGAGTTAAACAGGCAAATTGCATCACACAATAATAATAATCATATATATTATTTCTAAAAGGTGTTTTTTTTTTTGTCACAAGACATTATCTTCTTTCATACCTAACCGAAATCAGTAAATTTCGTATAATTTTAAAGATTAAGATATCCGCTTTGATCACATTATATTTTAAGGAAGTAATTTTCCAAATTCAACCCTTAAAGAGCAAAAATGTTAATATTTCTAAAATGATGTATTTTTTGTGTGTCATATCTGCCTGGATACCTAACCGAAATCAATAAATGAAATATTTTTTAAAATATTAAAATGTCCGCTTTGCTGACATCATATCTAATAGAAATTTTCAGAATTTGACCCTTAAAGCGCAAAGATATCTTTATTTCCATAACTTTTTTTTTACTATGAAAATCGCGCGTATAAGCAGGTTCAGATCCAACCGCTAGATAGCAGCAGCACATATCACAGAGATATTAATAAACTGCTTCACTGGCGTCGACTTTTGTTGCGTACCAATTACACTAATTAAACAATTGACACAAATTAGGCGGTTTTTCTTTTATCCTATTACAAACCAACAATCTCACTTGAGATGTCCCATTCGGTAAATCTCATTGTTTATCAATAACAAGAAATATAATAGATTGAATGGTTTTATTGCTGTTATGTACTTAATTTCAGTTAGTTAATTTGAATGTGATTTTCGGCTGACAAGGTTATCGCGAGGAATATTTAAGCCTTTACTTGTTAAATATGAGAAAGGATAATGGTTGCATTTCCGTGGACAGACGAGTCAGTGATGAAGAATATACTCAAGCGAGATCTGCTTGTTATCCAAAGGAACAGTCTGCCATTCTGTTCCCTAATGTCTTCGTAATTAATTTACTGAAATGATGCAGAGGAAGCCACTAGGTTATAGTGCGTTTTTTTTTTTAAAATTTGAAACAATGGATACAGTGTGGCATTGCGAGTTCGTCTGCCTGGATATTCGATGAGTGAAAGACTTCATTCAAAGTGCAGTAATAAAGTGTTGCAGACCTGAGCTGTCAGGATCTTTACAGATGTCACTGGCAAAGAAACATTCGTTAACAATAAACTGTTTGTGCGTGGTAGGAAGTGCAGGCCAATGAGAAGAGAGGAAAGGGCATAACCTCCCAAAAGAGTGTTGGAGGTGGTGGGACGTATTCTATCCAATAGAATTCATTCCCACTTGTTTCTAATAAATTGTTTGTGCTTGTTATATGTTCGGCCCAATCGCTGGTGAGAAGGCGGATAAGGCCCACCCAGGGCGAGTCAATGAGGAAGGTACGGCTTACGGCGAAGGGCATTCGGCACGGGGGCAGGACGCTGAAGGCTCGGCTGGAGACGGCAGCAGGCTCTCTGGGCCTCCTGGGACGCCGACACAGCCGGCTGTGGCTGGTTGAGACTCGCCAGACGCTCCGGACCACTCTTCGCTCAGCTGACGCGACTACCTGGGGCCCGGCGAAAAGCAACATGCGCCATTGGCTCGACGCAGCTCTCCTCGCCAATGATCGTCTCGCCGACACGACTCTTCTCGTTCCGAGGCAACGTCACGCACCACCTACGTTGCTCAACATTACAAGACGCACTGTCTTCCACAAAGTGACAACAACAAGCTCCTTTAGTAAAAGCAATTAAGAATTATAAAATCACCTGCCTGAGAGGAAACAACCATTCATCCATTAAAGTAATTGTTTCGTTAAATAAAATTTGCTTTCCATGTATCAAGATTAATAAAATCGATATGTTCGTTTTGAATATATTATGCTTTACTTGTATTAATGTGAAGGACCACTTCGGAAGAGAACCCCACCCACAATCATTTATTTAATAATCAATAATCAATTAAGCTGTGTACGAAGTAGTAAATCCCTAGAAATACAGGGTGGGACACCAGTACACCACACACTATTCAGCGCATTTGTGAAATTTTTTCGTATGGCTTCTCTGGTAATAATAATAATAAAGAAGGGGATTTGATTTATAACTAACTGTAAGTCGGTACTACTTCCTTTAGAGGGTCAGTTATCGGTGTGGAAGAAAGGGTTCTGGTTTTGAAATGTTCCAACGTTTCCAGTTTGTCTTTCCTTGTAATCCTCAGGTCAAAGAGTTGTTAGTTGTGGGATGGCTTAGTAGGGCGAATTTTTATCTACCTTGGTGGCGCGTTTAAAGCAAGTTTATATATCGGATAGGTGAAGAGTGATTTCGAGGCTGTCGATTTTGATACTTATTATGATAGACAATATTTAGAAGAAGAAAATCTCAGGATTTTTTGGGGCTTCGGTTGTGACCTGAAATACGTGCGATGAGATATTTTCTGGGTTGCAGAAGAAGCTTTAATCTTTTTCAAATTTCTTGATCGTTGTATGAAACAAGGTTTTCAGAAGTATTAAGGATATAATCTCACTGAAACCTTTGCGTTTCCTTCTACTATCATCGCATTATCGACTAGTTTGATGAAATCCTCCATCTTTTCCTATCTTGAACTAACCTCTTTATCTATCTCAGCGTAATGATATTTATATGTATTCCTTCATTCCTCGCACTATTCGGGATTGGAATGGGCGGGTTTAGGATTGGTGCTTAGCACCCTCTGCCACACACAATTTTTGTGATTTGCAGAGTATGAATGTAGATGTAGATACCCATTACAACCTACGTCCTCAATCATATCCATCATATATTCTAAATCTTGTCTTTCTCTTCAGCTGTATCCTCCATCAACAAATTAATCTGCCCGATTATGTCCTAAAATGTTTCTTACCATCCTGTAACTTCTTCCTTCCACAAACATCTTTCCACACCCATCATTTTCAAAAAACGTCAAATTCGTACTTTATCTGTCCACTCAAATCGTTTTATAACATAACATTTCGAATGCAACAATATTTTTTCTTGCCTGTATTCCTAAAGTACGAACATCACTTATGTCCCTAATTTTTTTAAAAAAGATCTTCATTCTGGATGTGCTGTCTTCAGTCTTTCGACTGGTTTTTTATTATTATTATTACTCCGCGATTCACTAAACGCGTGTGGTGGAGGGTGCATTGTACCTATCGAAAAGGGTGATGGTTTGGAAGGTACAGGGCGTTCGCCGGAAAACGCTACCCTCCCAGTCTGTTGCCGTCGGCAACTTGCTCGGTCAGTGGAACCAGCAGTTTCCGCCACACGGCACCGTGAATCACCGCACTGTTTAACACCTCCGCTGCCCCAACAGTGCAGTGACACAGTATAATGGGACCCTTGCATTGTTAAGAACGGTTTCTTTGCATTGTAGCTAGTTTGTGACTTCAGTCTCTTATTAATCAGTGTTGTGAATAAACGTTTCTTTGCGGTTTGGCTGGTTTGGGGCTTCATACTTTTACTAATTTGTACCGTGTTTGAGTGTGAGTAAAATTATGGTACGTTACAGTTTGCAACAAAGAATATTTCTCCACCATACATATGTGAAGAAGAAGTCGTTTAAAAAGTGTCGCAGTAAATTTCGTCGCGAATTTCCTGGCGCTTTACTGCCAGCTAAATCAACAATTCTGCGTCTGGTTAAAAAAGTAAGAGAAACGGGTTCATTTTTTAACAAAAAGAGACTGTCGGTCAACCGTATTGTCACAGAGGAGAAAATTGACGATATCGCTTTTCGACTAGAACAGTCACCCAAAAAATCATTAATCAGTTAGGGCAGCGTGTGTCTCGAAATATGTTCAGAAGATGTGAAATGTGCATTACACAAGAGGGTCAACACTTCCAGCAACTTTTATAAGGTAAGCTAATGAATTACGTCACATTTAAATGCTTAGCACATACAAGTTTATGAAGTTTATGAAGCGTAATTATTATGAAATAGTCCGCGTCCGACGGTCGAACAATGCCGGAAGCTGTCCGCTCGCTCGCCGGGAGCAGTTTCTTCCTTGTAGCGCTAACAGTGGGTTGCGTTTCCCGGCGAACGCCCTGTATATGGCAGCAGGCGCCCATGGGCTATTGTGAGGAACCATCCCAGCATTCGCCTGGAGTGATCTGGGAAAACCAGGGAAAACCCAGATCAGGATGTTCGGAGTGCTTTATCGAAAGCTACTCCTGTCGGATTTTAAGTTTACCCGCCCGGTAAATCCTTTCTATTCCATTCCCTAATCGCTCGTGGGAAAAATGAGTACAGAAATGAATCAGTTCTGGCCCTGATTTCTCTTATCTTACCTTCGCGGTCATTCCGAGATATGAATGTAGCTGGTAGCAATATTTGCTGGATGTCGTTCCGAAATACGTCAGTCGTGAATTTTTCAATTATCTTCCGTCGAGAGCACCGCCTTCGGTGATCCAGGTCTTCCCAACCTAACTCCTTCATCATCGCACTTACGCTTTCCCTCCAACTATATATACCTGTCACGAATTGGGCGGCTCTTCTTTAGGCCTTCTCTAATGCCTCCATTAACCCCTTTTGATGGGGACACCATACAGAAAAACAATATTCTAAGTGAGGACGTACTTTTGACTTATATACAATCGATTTAACTTCCGCAGTGTATTGTTTTAAATTACAACCTAGAAATCGAAGCATACGATTTGCTTTCCCAATTACGTTCTCGATATGCTCATTCCACGACAAATTATTACGAATTGTTACCCCTGGGTAAATAGTGATCCGAAGCTCAGGGCGATCAGTTCCACCATTGAAACGTGCCAATGGTGAACATTTTGAAAACATTGTGATGTGATTGTTTGCAAAGATTGTTTTCATACGATTATTTCACTTATGTATGCTGATATGAGCGTACAGCGCCATCTGTTAGCTGCTTTTGTAACTATTATTTCACACTGCTGTATACACTTCTTAAAGCTGTCACAATAAACATACCGTTTACTGCATTCCTCTATCGATCTTTGTTTTCGAGATATTTAATTTTGAAGTTAGGGAGTCCTTTTCTGGACACCCTGTATTTTAATCTTGTTTTCCCTATTACATCCTATCCTTTTTACATTTTATCGACTATTATCACTATAATTTTTGCTACATTTAATGACTTTTGTCTTTATTTGGTTTATATTTTGTCCAAATTTCTCCCCCAATATTTTATTCATGTCAGTCAATAATTTCTCAATATCCTCACTGCTGTTTTCTAACATTACAGTATCTTCAGCAATTCGTAGCCTGCTAATTGTTTTTACTTCAAAAATTATTCAACACTCATTCTTTTTTAACATTTCCTAGATCACTTCCTCTATGCTGCTAGAGTGAGTGAGTAGTGATAAACAAAACCCTTGTCGCAAACCCCTTTCTAACCGATGTTTATCTCTCTTGAATTTCTATTTTTCCTGGAGCTACATCTTTCCTGTGTAAATAGTTAGTTTTAGTGTTTATAATTCTCAAATAATTCTCATAATCGCACCCATGATTAATTATCTATCGCAGTCGACGAATGCTTGCAATGATTTGTCACAACTGGTTGACAGTACGAATCTACCGAATTCGCTCCCTGCGACGAGATTTGTGGCCTCCGCTGCTTTGATTTACAGACGGCAACATTTCTCGGCGAGTGCGATTTCCCTGCAGCACGGCTGTGTAAATAAGAGAGCCTTTTATCTCTCTCTGAAGGCTGTGCACTTTTCTTGATGAAACGCGGAGCTCCGGTGAGTTAGCTAGCTGCCTGCCGAGCAGGTTGTGAGTCGATCAGAACCTCGACGTTCGACCACTGCGTTTGTTCCCGCCTGAATACGGCGGCGTTCGATTTCCATTAGCTTAATCAAAGATTAGTGAGCGGAGGCTGCGAGGGAGGCAAATCCCCGCTGTTAAATGCGGGCGCCGAATCAACGGCTGCACATGGCGGATATAACTCAGGACATCCAACTCATATCCTAGAACTAGACTTACATCAAAGATAAACACGACGTTAGTTAAAATTAATTTACTTGAGGTATATTAAGAAATAATTAACTGGACGATTAATTAATTATTATTGATTCAAACCCACTATGGAGCGCTTATAACTAGTTCTTGATGCTCGCCTTCGTTCCCAGTACTTTTTAAGCCCAGCAAATAATTTTTCTTTCTCTCGTGTGAGATGCGTTTTTGGAGTTTACAAATTTTTTGTTAGGGGATCAGGAGTTTACCATGTTACAAAATCTGGAGCCATCTGCAACATCGGAAATCGCAGCGGAGTTAAAATTGTTTTATATCTCATTGAGCCACACGCTTCCTGTCATATAGCTCTTGATAGGTGAGAAGACCTTCTTGGTAAATCTAATGGAGATTAATATCACTTGGCTGTTATCAGAAATCTATGATCACTTGAATAAATTGGTTTGCCCCCCTAAGTTGTCAAGGCATGTACTACTTCCAAACATAACATCGTGACGAGGCTAAAAGATAGAAAGATAGAGGTTCTCACTGACTCAGAGCATCGGAAATCATTCAATGTCTGTAATTGTTAATGTGTGTTCTCTTACGAGCTGATTTCAGTGTGCAAAATTTTTTTTTACTTATGCCTTTACGCCTAGTAGACTTTGACGTCGAGGTCATTAGAGGGACTAGGGATAAGGAACGGGAAGGAATTGGGCCATGGCCGGCATTCGCCTAGAGTGATTTGGGGAAACCATGGAAAATCCAAATCTGGATTCCCGGACGGGGATTCGAACCACCATCCTCCCAACCGCTTAACCACCAAGCTCGGTTTGGACAATACATTCATTTTCCATTGTTCTCATATAAGAGATTGGCTCTCCGGGGTGTGGAAAATTGTCAGTTCTCAGACAAACAGTCGCTTAACAAAGCAAATATGTAGAATAGAAGATACGACGTGATCGGTAATCTAAATCAGGACTAGTGTTACGTCGACATCCATCAAAATTAAATATACATTAATACTTACAGTTCCTCAAGTTCTTTAGGAAATAATTAAAAATTTCATGAAAAAGCTACGACAGCGAGCATGCATCTGATTGTCCTCAGAATTCGATCTTCACACTGGGGTAACTTTTTGAAACATAGTGCAACTGAAACCCGTTACAAAAAAATATTTGATATTTGTTGCATTACATTATGTTGTACTGCATTATTTTGCTGTATGTTGCATAAATCTTTCTTTAACGATCAAGATCAAATGATAATATGCTACAAAGTGCTTTCAATGTGGACAAACTGTTGATGTTGACACAGATAGTGGAAAACATAGCGTTTAAATGGAATGCAGAGAAATGACCAAATTTAATCCACGATTAAAGACATCACGCCTTCGGGAGACTGAAAATGATGCATTGAGTACCGTTTGTGTAACTACACTCCTGGAAATTGAAATAAGAACACATTGACGCCGGTGTGTAAGACCCACCATACTTGCTCCGGACACTACGAGAGGGCTGTACAAGCAATGATCAAACGCACGGCACAGCGGACACACCAGGAACAGCAGTGTTGGCCGTCGAAGGGCGCTAGCTGCGCAGCGGTTGGGCACCGCCGCAGTCAGTGTCAGCCAGTTTGCCGTGGCATACGGAGCTCCATCTCAGTCTTTAACACTGGTAGCATGTCGCGACAGCGTGTACGTGAACCGTATGTGCAGTTGACGGACTTTGAGCGAGGGCGTATAGTGGGCATGCGGGAGGCCGGGTGGACGTACCGCCGAATTGCTCAACATGTGGGGCGCGAGTTCTCCACAGTACATCGATGTTGTCGCCAGTGGTCGGCGGAAGGTGCACGTGCCCGTCGACCTGGGTCCGGACAGCAGCGACGCACGGACGCACGCCAAGACCGTCGCATCCTACGCAGTGCCGTAGGGGACCACACCGCCACTTCCCGGCAAATTAGGGACACTGTTGCTCCTGGGGTATTAGAGAGGACCATTCGCAACCGTCTCCATGAAGCTGGGCTATGGTCCCGCGCACCGTTAGGTCGTCTTCCGCTCACGCCCCAACATCGTGCAGCCCGCCTCCAGTGGTGTCGCGACAGGCGTGTATGGAGGGACGAATGGAGACGTGTCGTCTTCAGTGATGAGAGTCGCTTCTGCCTTGGTGCCAATGATGGTCGTATGCGTGTTTGGCGCCGTGCAGGTGAGCGCCACAATCAGGACTGCATACGACCGAGGCATACAGGGCCAACACCCGGCATCATGGTGTGGGGAGCGATCTCCTACACTGGCCGTACACCTCTGGTGATCGTCGAGGGGACACTGAACAGTGCACGGTACATTCAAACCGTCATCGAACCCATCGTTCTACCATTCCTAGACCGGCAAGGGAGCATGCTGTTCCAACAGGACAATGCACGTCCACATGTATCCCGTGCCACCCAACGTGCTCTAGAAGGTGTAAGTCAACTACTCTGGCCAGCGAGATCTCCGGATCTGTCCCCCATTGAGCATGTTTGGGACTGGATGAAACGTCGTCTCACGCGGTCTGCACGTCCAGCACGAACGCTGGTCCAGCTGAGGCGCCAGGTGGAAATGGCTTGGCATGCCGTTCCACAGGACTACACCCAGCACCTCTACGATCGTCTCCATGGGAGAATTGCAGCCTGCATTGCTGCGAAAGGAGGATATACACGGTACTAGTGCCGACATTGTGCATGCTCTGTTTCCTGTGTCTATGTGCCTATGGTTCTGTCTGTGTGATCATGTGTTGTATCTGACCCCAGGAATGTGTATATAAAGTTTCCCATTCCTGGGACAATGAATTCACGGTGTTCTTATTTCAATTTCCAGGAGTGTATGTGGCTATCTCAGGACAAATTGAAAGTTCGTATCCCAACTTTACAGGAGGGGGGGGGGGGGGGCAAATAAATAAATGCGTGAATCAGTGTGAAACTTCTATTTATTTTTCTGTGTATTTTTCGTGTATATATTGTGTTATCTTTTTATGTTTTTGGTGTGTCTTTCGCAATTGAGCGGACGAACGATACTACCTTTATCGCATTTATTCAGCAAATAGGAACTTTTTCCAAGTTATCCTCGTTAACAAATGAAAATTATTAAAAAGTTGAAGCCCACTTCGCTAAGGCTTTTTTCTCTGGTGCAATTCTGCTTTTATTATCGTTTCTGCATCGGCCATCAATTGTAATTTTGTTTCCTAATTAACAGAATTCACTTATTTCTCCTGTTACATCCAATATTATTTTTGTATTTAATCTACAATTATTGATATCATTTCTGCTACATTTCAGTGGTATATATTTAGTCCAAAATACTACTGGGCACATGAATACTCTTCTGTTATAAACTGGATATCCATATTAAGTTTCACAACATTCAACAGAAATAGGTTAAACGGATTCTAGTATCATTTTTAAAAACACTCGGAGTTATTTGATTGCTCCTGGCAGTATACTGCGATATTCATTATCCGATAAAATTTTATTTTCCTTATAAAACTACTGTATCTATATCATGATAATTGTTATTTCTAAGATTGATTCCAATATTTTTGTAACGTTGAGAATAATGTTTAAAATCAGATTCTTTCAGGTTTTGTAGGAAATAATACTTCAGTAGAATGACCACACATAAGCAGTGCATGGAAATGACATTGTTGAGGTTTATTTGCTGAAATATTTTTTGCAACACGCAAACGTGTGTTATGTGTTTATAATTTAACATGTATCGAAGTTTCTTTAGATCAAACCGACGTTAGAACAGATTTCATTTTATAAGTTTTTAAAGCTGAAATAACTCATTAACAATGCTGTATAGAAGAATAATCCTAACATTTCTGCACGAAAGTTAAAGCTTTTATTACAAGCCCATTAATACATTCACTGTGTCGCGATATGAATGTGATTTCAAATTTGGTTCCTTACTGCAACAGCAATCAGAGTATATAATGAAACCATTGCGGCATGTTACCAACAACGTTCTCTTCCCGCCAGACTCCACACACTGATCGATTAATCGATCGGAAGTATCGCAAGTCACCGATACACATAACGTTCGATCCTTGATTATACATAATATAAATTTAATATTAAAAATGTTAATTAAAGGAAGGAACCAGCCTACTGTAATGTGACACATGGAACCACTCTTTCGAAAAGTGCGTCGCTTGTCAAAAAAGTTGTAGCTCTGTGGGTTACGTTATTTATTACATGCAGGGCAGTCGGTGTGTATTTTTTCTGAAAACGAGGAATTGAGTAATTTTTTGGTTAGAAAAGGGGGCGGTTAGTAATTTTTTTTTAGAAAATGTGAGGTTGAGTAATTGTTTCGAAAAGAGGGCGGTGAGTAACTTTTTTGAAAATGAGGATGTGAGTATTGTTTTTTGAAAAGGGGAGAGTGAGTAATTTTTTCGAAAAGGGGAGCGCAAGTAATTTTGCGAAAAGGATAGGGTGGGTAATAAATTTTGTGAAAAAGGAACTGTGATTTTTTTAGAAAAGGGGAGGGTGAGTATTTTTTCGAAAAGGGGACTGTGAGTAATTTTTTCTAAAAGTGGATGATGAGTAATTTTTTCAAAAAGGGGAGGGTGGATAATTTTGAGAGAAAGAGGCTGTGATTGATTTTTTCGAAAAGGGGAGTGAATATTTTTTCGTGAGTAATATTTTTCGAAAAGGGGAGGGTGAGTAATTTTTTCACAAACGGGAGGGTGAGTAGATTTTGCGAAAAGGGGGCTCTGAGTAATTATTTTCGAAAAGTGGAAGGCGAGTAATTTTTCGAATTGTGGAGGGTGAGTAATTTATCGAAAAGGAGACTGAGTAATTTTTTTCGAAAAGGAGAGGGTGAAAATTTTTTCGAAAAGGGGGCTGTGAGTATTTTTTTCGCAAACGGAAGGGTGACTAATTTTTTCTGAAACCTAAGGGTGAGTAATTTTTTTTCGAGAAGTGGAGGAGGGGTAAGTTTTTGAAAAGGGGAGGGTGGGTAATTTTGCGAAAAAGGGTCTGTGAGTGATTTTTTCGAAAAGGGGAGGGTGAGTATTTTTTCAAAAGGGGCTGTGAGTAATTTTTTCCGAAAACGGGAGAGTAATTTTTTGAAAATTCGGATGTAATTATTTTTTCGAAAATATAGCATGAGTATTGTTTTCGAATAGGGGAGGGCGAGTAATTTTTACTAAAATGAGGTTGTGAGTAATTTTTTCGAAGAGTGGGCTGTGAGTATTGGTTTCGGAAAGGAGGGGGTGAGTAATTTTTGCGAAAAGAGGGTTGTGAGTATTTGTTTCGAAACGGGAAGGATGAGCTCTTTTTGTGAAAAGGGGCCTGTGAGTAATTTTTTTGTAAAAGGGAAGGGTGAGTATTGGTTTCGAAACGGGGATGGCGAGTAATTTTTGCGAAAATATGGTTGTGAGTATTTTTTTTCGAAAAGGGGAGGATGAGTAATTTTTGTGAATAGGGGCTGTGAGTAATTTTTTTCTAAAAGGGGAGGGTGAGTATTGTTTTCAAAAAGGTGAAGATGAGTAATTTTTTTTAAAAAAATTGGGCTATAATTATTTTTTTCGAAAAGGGGACGGTGAGTAATTTTTGTGAAAAGGTGGTTGTGAGTAATTTTTTCTAATAGGGGAGGGTGAGTAATTTTTGTGAAGAGGGGGTTGTGAGTGTTTTTTTTCCTAAAAAAGGGCTGTGAGTTAATATTTTCTTCGAATAGGGGGCGCTACGTGATAGCAGGTTTGCAACTTGCGATATAGATTGCAGATATGGAGCGGCAATGTCATATTATGTCCCTGAGCTTCGTAGCGTTTATCAAATTTCGTGGAGTATTGCAACCGACATAAACGGAAGCAAATTAAATTTGTATCCATCTTAAAAAAAGTATCAAAATCGTGATCTGCATAGACGGCACTGCTTTGAGGAGGCGCCAGTGCTGGTGCGGACTGTGATCCTGTGCTGCTTGTTTTGTTGGCAGGTGGGCGCAATTAGCGTGCGGAGACGAGGAGGCTCTCACAACGAGGTCATTAGGGCCGGCTGTAATGAGGTCACCCACCGTCCGCCAATGGCCCGGCCACTCCGACGACACCGCAAACATCACTCTGCGTTCAGACCCCAACCAAGCTTAGCAAATGTATGTTAATAGTAGCTTGTCCTCCCCTAGTTCACACGCATCGATTCAGAATTTAATTGTTAGAATTAGGTAAATAAACGTCTATACTATATAACAAGTTTTGTCTGTACATGAGATTTATGAACAGATAACACTCAAACTGACTGCGAGAAAAACAAATCCTGGGTGAGCGATATAACATTACAGAGACTTAAACACGGTATCCGTCTGTTTTTCACCACTCGGTTAGTTCTCAAAATTTCATGAAATAAAATACTGTGAGAGTTAAGTTTTTCCCGGCGTATGGCCGACAAGAATTCTTCTCGGGTATTCTGCCGTATAAGACTTCTGCGTGCCACCATCCTGCTGTACTTGGCTGATACCTGACTCCAGACTCAAGGCCCGCTTCACGCTGGTAATGTACATTTGATGGTATCGCGACCACTGGGATTCATGTGCTCTGGCCAGAAAGCGCCCTGAGCTTATTAACATAGGCAAATTGCAGACGGCCTCCGTAATATTCTCTTCCTTGCGGCGCCGGGTTGCGAGAGTATTCATGCTCCTGCCGACTGTTCATCTTAGTTAGTCGCGGCCTACATTTGACTAAAAACAATATCTTTACCGCAATTAACCTTGATCTTGCACCGGTTATATTCATGTGAGTTCTTTCTTGTTTGTATAAGAAGTAATAGCTGTGGCGCTCATGTTATTATTAAAAATATCAGAAATCTTTGTGTGAAATTAAATGTTTGAAAGTGTAGATTTCTATAATTATTTGATCAAGGATAAGAACGCTTCTATAAATAGATATGTTAACTTGATACATTTGTGATCGATTTCTATTTGTACTATCGGTTAAATTAGTGGTTGCTAGAAAACGTCCGTTTCAAGTGTTGAAACAGTACACCATTTATCTTAAATCTTACAGTTCCTAATTATTCGTACTTTTTATTCCGTTATACCGTTACATCAATGATGTTAAAGTTTATTTCTTATTCTTATCTGACAATTTTAAATTAATTACTTTTTTGTTTTACCTGAGATTATTAACAATTAAATTCGTTCATTTATAAGGAAGCAAGACCATAATATTACTCAGCATTCTACCATTGCAGACGGAAACGCGTGTAGCCCTATTGTGGGGTTCCACTGTGCGGTGTCGACTGTGGCGCATTCTACCTCGCTGTGAGAACTTGTTTCAAGTCCACTGACGCATCCCCCTCCCCCCGTCCGGCAGTAAAACAGTCTCTTTTTTATTTCACACGTCACGGCGTCTGCGAAGTACCGGCCGATGAAAATTTCACGGTGATTTTCCCTCCCTGGCGGATAAAACGTCTCCGCGAGTCCTTCTTCGTTTATCTTTTATCTTTGCTTTTACGACCGTTCAGACGTGGCGTATGTTTCGGACTGGGAAGCTGCGACTAGGTCCCACGCCACATCTTCGTCGTTCGCTCGGTACACCCATAACTCTGTAGTTCAGAGTATTGTGGGTGTTAAGTTACGATTCCATCTGGCACAAATTCAGAACATGAATCTGGAATTGTATCAGGACCTGTATCGGCACATGTATCGAAACTTGTCTGAGGCCTTCATTGACTTGTATGAGTATAAGCCTTGTGTTTACATCAGTATACACGACCATCAAAACCTGCTTGATACTTGTGTACACTGATGTGTTATTAAATTTCATTATTTTAATTTGAATTGTCGAAACATTAAAAACGTCACCTGCTGAAGAATTCTTTTTAAATGTCTGTGTTTACATGATACTGAAATAGGAAAGGAAACGTAGATGGTGAAAAAAAAAATCCTATCTAGACATGTTAATGAAAGAACTAAGTAATGATATAAACAAAGCGAACAAACAATGGAAACCTCCTTCTTATGGTATATATATATATATATAACTAATCTCCGCTTCTGAGTTGTTTTATGTTAAATCTGGTTAATGCGCATGCGCGTGTATGAGATACAAGTCAAAGCTGAAATGATCGTATAAAAAATTTATGAGCGATTTTTGTGAGATAATGGCAAATGTACGAGCAGTTTGTATGAGGTATACTGCCGCGACTTGTCACATATACAAATCCCGATACATGTTCCTACACAAGTATCCAAGTGTGAACGTGGCTTTAGAGGGTGCCATGCACCAAAATTGTCCTTGAAGTAATTGGATTGGTGATGCCTCAGCAACGTAAAGATTACGCTTCTTTGAGTTACCTGTATCGTTCTCTTTATCACTGGAGTTCTTCTTCTAATTAACCTTGAGTCCTATAATTTCCCATTAAGTATGGCAAGTAACGATAGTCTGTTAATGCCAAAAATAAAAAAGTCAGTCGAAAATAGTTCTGTTTCATAGGAACATTAGGGTTATCTCAAAATTAATGAGTTAATAATATCTCTAGAAGAAACCCTAAAATCATCGAATCATAATGTAAATAGCTTATGTCTGACAGAGCGCTATCTAAAACATTCCGAAATATGTCTCCTCCCCTTTAATTAGTATAGGTTAGCTTCGTATTATTGTAGATCAGAGGTAAGAATTGATGGTACAGCAATATATGTAACAGAAATAATGGAACAAAATCCCTGCATTTGAGTAAATACTGTATAGAACCAGACTTTCAATGTTGTGTAGTACAGTTAGATATGGATGAAAACTGTTTTGTAATGCTAATAGTTTACAGAGCTTCCACTGGAAACTTCAATATTTTTATAATAAACTGGAAAAATTCTCATACATTTATCACGAACTAGAAGGGAAATTATCCTCTGTGATGACTTCAGCATAAATTTTGCTGCAGGATGTTACCGGACAAATTATCTTCTAGAAATGCTTAGATCCTGAATTTGTGTCAAGTTGTCAATTTTCCAACTCGAGTACAAAAAGATAGTAGCACTTCTGTTAACATTTCCGTAGAGGAACATAAACTACAGAAATATGGAACATCCGAATGTAAAATGGTTTGTCGGACGACAATGCTCAAATAATTACGAGTTGTAAACACTGGCAAAAAGGAAATTTAAAAAACGAGTACAACTTACCTACAGAATAAGAGTAAATCATTGGAATAACTTCCTCGCTTTATTTGTAATTGTTAAAACCCGTGTATTGAAAAATTCGTCACCAGAGGTTTACAGGGAGTCCAGGAATGAAAGTATAATCCTGCAATCACAGATAGGTCACGTCAATTCCTACTATATGAACAAAATTTATTTTAGTAAAAGTTCCACTATTTTCGAGATATTGATTTTTTATATTTTTTCTAAACATGTTACTTTGTTCAGTTTATGCAATGCCATTTCCACAAATTAAGACTTTTTGAACCCAGTTTTTTTTTTAAATTTACTCAAAGATATTTGAGTCATCTTAAAACAATGTTTTTTTTTTCTTAGAACGTTAAAAAACCATAAGAATTTCTAAATGGTTTTTTAACGTTTTTTTTTTTTTTTAAAAAAAAAAAAGAACACTGTGTTAGATTACTCAAACATCCTACAGTAAATTTAAAAAAAAAAAACAGGGTTCATAAAGTTTTAATTTGTGGAAATGGCATGGCATAAACTGAACAAAGTCACATGTTTAGAAAAAATATTTAAAAAAATCAATATCTCGAAAATAGTGGAACTTATACTAAAATAAAATATTTTCATATAGTAGGACATGATGTTACCTATCTAAAGCTGCAAGATTATCCTTTCATTTTTGGACACCCTGTATATGCAAGCACTTAATTATTTTATAGAGTTTAATTAGAACATGTAGCGACATTAATGACTTGTCTGGACTTTAAATCCATGTTGATGTAGCCGCAGACCTAACTACATCGGTACTGTAACTGCTAACAAAAAATGAATTGGCTGATTGGAATGACAACCGAACTCCTATAGGCTGTGCGATGAAAGACAATGGAACATTCGAGAAACACGCGCAAGACAGTGGACACTTCCTGATTCCCTTACTTACAAAAGAAAATCTTCTTACATCCTTATGGATGAAATCAAGTGCCAGATTGTGCTCATGGTCATCTTTACCCTTCGATGCTTTATCCCCAACTCTTCGAGCAATATATTTCAAACCCTCATCACTAGAGTTCAGATCTTTATGTCCGAAAAAATAGATAAATATACAGCAAATATGACCTAAAAATGGGGAAAAGTGACCGAAAATAACAAAATACGATCAAAGATTTAAATTTACTATACATCAAAACATGCTCAATTATATATTATTTATTTTATCTAGTAGTGTCACTATCATGTAGATAGCATAATTTGCTTCCATGCAATCACTGCACCATTGGGTGATTAAATTTTAAATCTTTTATTAAAGTCACATTAAATTAATATAATTTACAAAAAAGAACACTTTCATCTGAACTAAAATACTCATCTCAAAATTCATTTATGTAACACCGTAACTGCACACTTTCAGAAAATTTATTTTCGGCATGTCGGTTCTCACTGATTCATTGCAGGTTAAACGGTGACTGATGACATTACATTTAGAGAGTGACAATAATCTCCTACAAACTTAATTCTCGACTGGTGAATTCTGACCAATTCATTGACAGTTAGTTTAGTTTTTTCCTCCAGTGTGTAAGAGGAGAACAGTTCTATGAATATTTATCTTAACTTGTTCTTATCTGTATCTAGTGACGTCCTGATACTATAAAATAATTAGCAGATTTTTCCTTAAATTTTTCCCATATGGCCATATGTATTATCTTAATATGACCAAAACTAGGAAAATGGCCTGAATATGCATTTAAATTTAAATTCTATATAAAATACAATCAGAAACGTTTAACCAGTGTTTAATCCAGCATTACGGCTCAGAATGAAGGTAGGAAAATATATGACTTGTCCTAAAGATCCGAACCCTTCTCGTCACCAATACCCGCCAGGTACATTAGCAGCACTCTCATCAACCTTTCTCCGGCCTTCCAATGACCACCAATCCAGCTCCTCTGTCACATCAGTAACTGAATGGGTACCAAGGTAATTTCCACAGACAAATCTAGCTGCCCTCCTTTGCACCTCCTCCAACTCCTGACCGAGCGTAATGGGTGAGTGGTAACACTATGGTCTCACATTCAGTAGGACGTGGGTTCGAATCCCTGTTCTGCCATCCAGACAGGGTTTCCCATGGTTTCCCCAAAACACTCCAGGTGAATGCCGGGATGCTTCCTTTAAGGCCATGGCCGAATTCCTTACGGTTGCTTGTTCCAATCCTTTCCCGCCTCTAATGACCTCAACGCCGACGAGGAGTTAAGCCAGAAATCAAAAAGAGGGGAAAATCTAACTCCTGTATTTGATGCCTAGAATGTGGGTCCCAAAATACAGCGTCATATTCAAGCGATGATCTGACCAAAATTTTATAACCCAATTCCCCTGCTTCTTTGGTACTGTACATACTCTCATCAGCCTTTTCACTAAATGAAGGATTTTGCGACATTTTGCTACCATCTGCCCAACGTATGTTTCCTGCCCAGTCGATTTTGATATCAAATGTTATGCCAGATTATCTACACTTCAAGTCTTCAGTAAACAATTCAGCCCACACACAATATTCATAAACAACCTTTAACGTTTTATCTGTTTACTTAATTAGCTGATTCTTTTTGGTATTTATCTTCATTCCATGTTCATCTAAGCAGTTTGATACTCTATCCAGGTCCCACTGCAGCTGATACAGGGGTTGGAAGGCGTGTAAAGAAGAGCAGCTAGATTTGTTTGTGGAATTTACCGCAGGACCCAGTCAGTATCTGATTTGATAAAGGAGCGGGATTTGGAGTCATTGGAAAAAGAGTGCTGGGTGTGTACAAGGCACATGTTGGTGATGGAGCATGGAGGGATATTTTTCTTAGAATTAGGAAGAGTGCATGGAAGGGGAAAGACGACCAAGAATACAAGATGTCACTCAATTTCATGCTTAAAGGAGTGAGAAAATATTCTTTTGTCGGTAAGGGTGTCAGGAAACGGAACAGATTACCGAGTGAAGTGATGAATAATTTACCAGAAACTCTGAAGGAATATAAAATTTGTAAATCACAAAAGTAGATGGGGGAGGAATTTAATAATCAAATCGTATAAGATAATTAAAAAATAAAAAGTGGTAATTAGATAACTAAGGGTATTGCTACCGGAGCTTGAGACCCATTGCTCCATCGCAACTAAATTAAATTATTTAATGAATACTGGATATACTTATTTCTCTCCTTTGCACTCTCTCCAGATCCTGTATTTGATACCCAATATGTGGCTCCCAAACTATACCACATATTCAATCGGTGGTCGGATCATAGTTATGCAACCCAATCCCGTCACTTCTCTCGTGCACCGTCGTTGTTAATACTGGTCCTGCTTCCGCCCGATGCTCTGCGCGTGATATCAGCGTGACATTTAACAGAAATGTCGCTCATTAATTCCGGTCGCTGAATCCAGTGCGTGCTACTGCATTAATTGCCAGTTCGATACGCATTGAAAAAAATTACTGTACGGATCGGAATCACTGCGGACTCGGCTGAATTTACGAGTGTGGCCACCACCACGGGTGGCTGCACAATACCACACTTTACAAAAGTTTCGTAATTGGCAGTGTATAAATGAAAATAGGTTTGATGCGACAGGTTTGTTCAAAAAGTAAGGTGAATTTATTAATTTCGCCGGATTCATGTGTCGATTTTCGTTTTTCTTGTTTTCCTTATTTTGGTACACTCTTTCCGCACACATATTCACAGTTTCAACTATATACCATTCTTTGCATTGTTTGTGAGAGACATAATTGTTAGAATTGTTTTGTTGTTCGGCGATTTTCGGCTGTCGAAAAAAATGGATCAAAGATTTTACATCAAATTTTGTGTAAAAAATGGAATTAAGTGCTCCAAAACATTTGAGATGTTTACGGTGGCATACGGTGAATCTACTTTCAGTAAAAAAAATGATTATAAGTGGTACAAGCTCATCCAAGATGGATGAGAAGATGTCAATGACGAACTTCGTTCAGGACGCCCAGCACATCAACAACTGATGAAAACGTTGAAGAAGTGAAGAAAATAGTGTTGGAGAATCACCATCACGGTCAATAAGGAATATTACCTTGAAATTATGTGCCATTTGTGAGAAGCAATACCAAAAAGACATTCATTTCTTTTGCACCACTACAATGCACCTGCTCACTCATCGTTGCTTGTGATTGAATTTTTCGCCATGAACAACACCACAATCATGCCTCAGCCGCCATATCCACTGGATTTGTCCCCCTGCGACTTTTTCCTGTTCCAAAAACTGAACAGAACAATGAAAGGGCGAAGATTTGCAACGATTGAGGAGGAAATGACTAGATAGCTGAAAGAGCTCAAGGGTATACCAAAAAGTGCTTATCAGAAGCGGTTCTAGGATTGGAAAAAACGTTGGCCTATTATATCTGAGGGGGAAATCTGAAGGTGAAAATATAAACATTGATGATTAAATAAATAATTTTCGATAAAAATAAAAATTCACCTTACTTTTTGAACAAACTTCGTATATATGAGGCGCGTCCAGAAAGTAAGTTCCGTTTCAATTTATCTCCGTTGCAGCGCTGCGATTGCAGTTCCGCACATGCGCTGTAGACGATGTGTATCAAGGGGAAGAACGTCCGTCATTTGGAGATTGCTGTCAGTTACGTACGCTTTGTTGTGCTTGTTTGAAATGTCGGCGTTGATCGAAAATCCCGCCGCCTGTGAAATCAGGTCTGTGGTTCGGTTTCTGAATGCGAGGAAAGTGAAACCAAGTGAAATTTATCGGCAAATTTGCGATGTTTACGGACCAAATGCGATGAGTGATTCGATGGTGAGAAGATGGGTCCGACAGTTCAATGGCGGGCGTAGTGATGTGCACGATGAAGAACGAAGTGGGCGTCCACCTTTGGTTACAGAAGAACTGGTTCACGCGATTGATGACAAGATCCAGGAAAACCGTAGGTTTACAATTAGTGCTCTCGCTATGGACTTCCCCTAAATTTCACGATCAACTGAAATTCCGTAAACTTTGCTCACGTTGGGTACCAAAGATTCTCACTGAGCAACACAAAACACAACGGATGGGTAGTGCACTTGAGTTTTTGACCCGTTATGCTGAAAGCGGCGAAGAATTTCTGAAACGGATAGTCACAAGAGATGAAACGTGGGTTTCTTACGACACCCCTGAGAGTAAGCGGCAATCAATGGAATGGAGGCACACTTCATCCCCACCAAAGGTTAAGCCGAAGCAAAACATGACACCTCGGAAAATGATGTGCACAGTGTTCTGGGACTGGAAAGGCATCCTACTCATTGACTTCTTACCGCGTGGTCAAACAATCAAAGCAGATGCTTATTGCGAGACACTTCGGAAATTGCGCCGTGCAATTCAGAATAAGCGCCGGGGACTGCTGTCAAAAGGTGTTGTTTTGCTTCACGACAACGCACGACCACACACTGCAAACGTGACGAAAAACCTCGTACAGGGATTTGGCTGGGACGTGTTTCACCATCCTCCGTACAGCCCTGACCTCGCTCCTAGTGACTTTCATCTGTTCTTATATCTCAAGTATTTCCTTGGCGGTCATCACTTAACCAATGACGACGAGCTGAAAGAAACTGTTTCCAACTGGTTGAAGACACAGGCGGCAGATTTCTTTGAAGAAGGTATACAAAATCTGGTGCCACACTATGACAAATGCCTGCAGTTATGTGGAAAAGTAGTTTAAGAGTTGTAGAAATTTGTGCCATAAAAATTTCTTCTGTATCTGTGTACAATTTCATTTTATTACCAAACGGAACTTACTTTCTGGACGCGCCTCGTATATTACTTATGGCATTTTCCTCGTCGACGTCGATGGGGGAGGAATTTAAAAATCAAAGACGAAATATGTTGGGTTCACAGAAGTTTACAAAGTCTTTCGGACAGGACTGAAATACTGTCCGGATACTACATTGAGAATGCTTTTCGTAAAATGAGCATTACTGATTATTCAAAGATAATTTAACTTTCAGTAGAATATCCCCCTTTCTGAATGCTCTGGTACCAGAGACGGGTTGTGACTGGGACTAAGGAACGGGAAGGAATACGACCCTGGCTTTTGAAGGAAGCATCCCGGCATTCACCTGGAGTGATTTGGGAGAACCATTCACCCACCACGCTCTGTTTTAGCGTATCGGTGGGGAAAGTAATGTGTATTCTGAGAGAATATCGACGTTCCTGGAAACGTAATACCAGAGCATTCAGAAAGAGAGATATTCCACTGAAAGTTAACAATGTGTAAATTATCTTTGATTAATCAGTAAGGCTCATTTTACGAAAAGCACTCTCATTGTAGTATGCAGACAGTATTTCAGTTCTGTCCTGAAGACTTTGTAAACCTCTGTGAACCCAATATATTTCGTGGTAGCTTTCTCGAAATATTCTACTAGTATTGTTTTTCCTA
Organism: Vandiemenella viatica; assembly: GCA_031002005.1. Classification (NCBI taxonomy): domain Eukaryota; kingdom Metazoa; phylum Arthropoda; class Insecta; order Orthoptera; family Morabidae; genus Vandiemenella; species Vandiemenella viatica. Next base: position 251,994,853 of record CM061919.1, read on the forward strand.
ATCTTCCCCAGTTATGGTGATGTATACTCGTGTTAATGTTTTGTTTGGGACCGAGCGTGGTTGGTGAATGGTTAACGCTCTGGCCTCGCATTCGGGAGGACGCGGGTTCAAATCCCCGTCCGGGCATCCAGATTTGGGTTTTCCATGGTTTCCCAAAATCACTCCAAGCAAATGTCGGGATGCTTCATTCAAAAAGGCCATAGCCGAATTCCTTCCCGTTCCTTGTCCCCAGTCCCATCCCGCATCTAATTACCTTAGCAGGCGACGAAGAGTAAAGCAAAAAGTAAAAAAAAAAAAGTTTTGTTTGGACAAAATGCGATGTGTGTATGTTCAGTGTACTGTGTTTCTTGCGTTGTGAATGCATGAAAGATGAAAGAAGAGGGTGAATCCCTTTTCGGGGCCATTCATCCGAAAGAATCCGATTTACTTAGCTAACATTTCCATCCGACTACGTACGAATTACCATTATCCATACTCACTGCGCAAAGGTTTGGGACTTAAACCAGGACTTTAGTGTACCATCTGGTACCTCTCCTACCTTAACGGCCAGCTCCTCATGATGCAAAATTCCTTCCACCATCAGGACTAGAACCAGCTAACCCCGTGTCAGGCACTAGACAACTGAGAGAACGGGGCGGCATTGTATCCTGGTGCAATGGATGAATAATTTAAATAAAATGAAATACAGTTGCGAATATAATAGTTTTCCAATAACGCCACTCATCATAGTTGCTTAAATGAGTATTGAGACCGTAGAACAAATAGTACATCTATATTGGCCAACTGATCAACATGAATGGTGACTCAAAGTCTGTGATCTGCGAACGCGTAAAGCTGCGCTGGAGAGGATACGGAAGAAATTCCATAGTTTTTAAATCAGACATACCAATACATCTTAAAAAAAAAAACAGGTATTTGAACAATGTGTATTACCGGTCCTCACATATGCCTGCTAGACTTGGACCCTCAACAGTCACATAAAGCAAAAACTGAGAACTGCCCAGCGAGGTATGGAAAGAGCAATGCTCGGATTCACAAAAAGAGACAGGAACATTTGTTCGTTAACCAAAGCGACAAACATCTTAGAAAGAGTGACGATCCAAAAATGGCAATGGGCTGGTCATAGGCATAGACAAAGGGTGTAAAGAATTCGCAATGAGAATCAATAGGAAGAAAACTAAATCTATGATGGTGGGAAGGAGTAAGAAAGAAATGATGATAAAGCTACAAGGAGAAATAACTGAACTAGTGGAGTCCTTCAAATATCTCGGGAGTATTCTGAGTGGTGATGTGAGTTGCAAGAATGAAGTGAAAACTAGAATCGCAATGGAAAACGAAACTTTCAATAGAAAGTAAAATTTATTATGCGGAAAGCTAGATAAAAAGCTGAGGAAAAAACTAGCTAAATGTTTCGTATGGAGTATAGGGCTATATGGGGCGGAAACATGGACCCTACGTAAAAAAGATGTAAAGAGGTTGGAAGCTTTCAAAATGTGGATATGGAGGAGGATGGAGGAAATAAGTTGGAAAGACAAAATAAGAAATGATGAAGTGCCGGTACAAGTAGGAGAGGAAAGGTCCCTTATAAAAACAATAAGGAACAGAAAAAGGGACATAAAAAGGAACTGGATTGGTCATGTGTTGAGGAATGAGTGCCTGCTTAAAACTGCTCTGCAGAGGATTGAAAACGAATGGAAAAGAAGAGGTCGGCGAAGAAATAAAATTATTGGTGATATCATGATAAATATATAGAGAATGGCGGAACAAAGGGAGGTTTGGAAGACTGTCGCTATAAATGCACCTGCTGAATAGCAGAAAACCCTTGATGAAGATGGTCATATTGCTCGAAAAAGAGGCTGCAGATGGACTACGGCAGTTCTGGATTGGTCACCAAGGCACCTGAAAAGAGCAAGAGGAAGACCCCCGGATCGTTGGTATGGAGACATACGACAAGTAACAGGCGTGAACTGGAAGAGAGTTGCTCAAGATCGATTAGCCTGCAAGGAACTAGAACCAAATTATGTAACATTAAATTGTAAAATATAGCTCATCTAGCTCAAAGAGGCTGCATCCTGAAACAAGGATTGATAAAGCCGTGCAAATAAATAATAATAAAAATAATATGTTACACGATGACTGAGAAAAATTTCTACTGCGTTAACAGAAAGTAGCTCGTTTATTTTTGTTAGACTGAGCATAATATACAGATTTGATTCGTCTGTTTAGCGCCTACTATTTCTGATTTGTCAGGACTGATTGTTTACCGAGCCATCCGGCAGAGGAGGAAAAATTAGTTTTAATTTGATTATTTAATTTTAGCTGAGTAATCAGATATAGTGACGCACTTCTGCTAGATTTACGGAAACATAAAATTATTTTTCAGGACAAAGTGTATTAGCTTTACTTCGCTCGGTTGAGTTTCTGCTGAACTAATATGATTATGCATTCTTAAAAGAAGTTGTATCGCGTAAAATGGAACAATGCCGCCTCCGAAATTATTCCAAGGAAGTAGAAGGCCATATTAATTTGACAGTCCAGACACGAGGAAGCAGGTCACGGCATTATCAATCAGTACTGCCAGTTAATTAATTCACGCGTGCTGAAAGTTATATCGTGTTTGAAGGGAAATTTTCTATTTACTAATATCGGAGAAATATTATCGAAAAGAGCTTTCTTTGAAAAGAGAAATCTTGAAGTTTCATACATTTTCTGGGAATGGACTTTAAAAAAATGCGTAAGTAGAGGTCTGAAGCTTATGGAATTGAAGTATAGACTCGAATGATATTACAGAAACATGTCGACCATTAAGTGGACAAATGATATGAACCAATGAGTAGCGTGTACGAAGTTTCTACTGTGAAGGATATTCTCTCTTTCTTTCACTCACACGCATACATATACACACAAACACACATACAGATACAAAATAAAAAATTTGTAACGTAAAAAGAAAAGTACATGATAAGTCATCTTTTAAAATAAGTAGTACTGATTAATTTACTTGTGGAAAGAACATTTTGAATTTGAGGAAGACAAAGTTTGAAATATTAGTACGACAAGCAGATAATTAAGAACGTTGGTATTAAAGAAATGGTTGATACGAAGAAATCTGTGCAGGATAGAAAGAAACAGAGAATGTGTCGCAAATTGACAACGGAAAATAGATACTGTGAACAAGGACGAAATTTTTCCTATAACAATTAAGAAATAAATCAGTGTGACGGCATTTTCGCAAAGCAAACTGACTTCAGCAACAATTGCAAATACAATGTATCATTTAATTTTTTGGTTATTTTTGTAGAGAATAAAATAATTATGCTGTCTGCTTCGAGAATCAACATGAACTAGGCCTAGTGCAATAGACGGCAGTTTAAACTAAATTTGTCTGCATTACAAACAAAAATAATCTACTAGTATTTTTTTTCTTATGGCTTCACGCCTCGTTGATATCGAGGTCATTAGAGGCGGGATGGGACTGGGAGAAAGAAACGGGAAGGAATTCGGCCATGGCCTTTTGCAGGAAGCATCCCGGCATTCGTCTGGAGTGATTTGGGGAAACCATGGAAAACCCAAATCTGGATATTCGAACGGGGATTTGAACCGGTGTCCTCCCAATCGAGTTTTGAAAACTTACAAATACATACAAAGGAAGTAGGTAAGGTATAAAATTCTCGTAAGTCGTCAATAATAGATGAGCTGCGCGGTATTTATAGTGCAAGTGAGTGATTATTTTTATCGAGGAAGTACAGAGAAGAGTAGCCCTTTTTTGCAGTATCTCTAACGAAAGTTTCGTTTATTCATTGAGAGGATGTATTAGGATTGTCTGGTAGACAGACGACGTAGTATCCTATTGTATCTATTGAAATAACTGATAAAATTAGCTTCCACTTACGAGTAGTACTGTGGGGAGGTATTTTTCCAACCAAATTAGAGGAACTCCAGTCACAAAGAGGTAAGGTCCTAACTATCTCGCACCATCACGAACTGGTATTAGATTTAATATAACCTAATTGCGATGGAGCAAATGCTCTGGCGATAATTTTCCATCATATATATTTCCCCATTCCTTGTTCTCCCAATTAAATCTTTGAATGTAATTTACTTACCCTTTAACCCTGAATTTTTATTTTAAATTCTTTCAGTGGTTTTGGTAATATGGTAATCACTTCCCTTAATAATTTATTCCAGTACCCGACTTGCTGCAAAATTTTCTCACTCCCTTGTATTTGAAATCATTGCCAGCTTGTAGTCATGCTGATCTTTTTTGTTCCATGCGCTACTTTCACTATTCTTCCACTCAATTCACGCTCCTCCTGTCTTCCAATGCCTCCATATCCAGCTCGTTTATCCTCTAAATTGCACAGGGGAGAGATTGCGGAACATGGATGGAAATTTTTAATTCCTTTATTAACATTCTGTCTTTCCAGGCTACTTTCTCTGATACATCAATTTCCCCCATTTTATTCTATCAAAGTCAGATATGAGCTACACCATCCTCCCTCTCTCTGTATTTTTTTCAGATTATTCCAATCCGTGTCATAGCACCTATTGTTCCCTTCATCTTCTAAAGCGAAATTGATCATATTCTTCATTCTCTTCCATTAACAACAAATTTAAGCTGTTTGTGACGTTTAGGTTTTTGTTCCATGTACTATACAGTACATCTCTGTGTATGATTATATTTTTTTTTCTTCATCTCTTTGTGAATATCAATTTGTTGTTATGTCTTAAACAGGTCTTCCATAAATTTCTTCAGTCTTTCCAGCTCTTTTTCTTTTCCATGCATCACCATACCGTTTTTATTCTCAGCTCCATTTCTTCCTCTGCTTCTTCCCCATTCATCCGAATTAACACACCGATCTTATAATACATCAAAGTCACACTTCCCCTTCCTTGTTCTACATGGACTACGGTACATCTGTTCGGATAGATACATCTACATCAATACTCTGCAATTCACAAATATTGTGGGTGGCAGAGGGTGCTAAGCACCAATCCTAATTCCGTGTATTCCAATCCACATAAAAGTATCTCTACAACATCTTATTTTTCGAATCTTATCCTTCCTGTCATTGAGAGCTAAATAGGTTGGCGGAAGAAGTATTTCATTGCACTCGTAAATTAAAGATTTTCGCATATTCTCCAACAAATTCAAACGAAAACGATGTCGTCTGTCCGCCAAACAATACCAGCCCAACCCACGTATCAGCTCTGTGACACTTACGTAAGGACTGTAACTAGCAGTCACGAATCGAGCGGCTGTCTTCTGTACTTTCTGAAACGTGTCAATCAATCCCTTGCGATAAGGATCCCAAATTCCACAACAATACTGTTTTCCTCTAAGGGTATAAGATGTATAATTCTCATGCAATAGTAGTTGCGATGCAGTCGACATATGGTCCATAGGAAATTTAAATTCTTGTCATGTGTTTCAACTTTCTATTTGTGCGACGTGTATTTGCGAAATAAACATAATATTGAAATCAATGACAATACCTGTGTGTTTGCTTTGTTGTCTGTGGATTTATTTTTGGAACTTAGTAATTGCGCTCAATTTAACAGCCCTCATTAGCTATTCCCTGTCCGTTAAGTTCAGTAATGGCGCTACTGTATTCAGAGAGTAACATTAAAATATATAGTCCCCATAATTTATGTTAATACCAGCCGTGCGTCACTTCTCCCTGCTTTTAATCTTACACTAGCTCTGCACATTAATAATTCGTAAGCTGGGAATTATCATTTTCACTTCATTTAATGGAAAAAGTTCTATTTGAAACGTATTTCAAATTTAATACATACAGAATATTAAATGCCCACTCTACGTCTGATATCAATAATTAATTAAAACGCTGTAAAGTGTACCGATTTCTCAAAATCAGATGGAAAAACAATAACCATAATTACAAATACCGTAAATGCAGTTGTGTTTCTTAAGCGCTGAAAGATATTTTTATTTGGGTTATGGGTCTAAGCTACGGTAAATCTTTCCGTTTGGAACAGACCAACACTTGATCAACCTTCTCTAATTCAAGTACTTCCAAACACCAATTTCACTACTGGTGTATCTGTCAAAAGTAGCGTACGAGAACTTAAAAAGACATATTTGACTTACTGTGTGTCTGATATCTTGGTACTGAATTCAACCGTTCAGCTATAATTAAATATGACGTCCTAAGTGGTTACTAACCGTGTGAGAATTTCCGTACCAAGCGTTGTGTGTGAGCGGTAGTGCTGTGGTCTCGCAATCGGGAGGAGATGGGCCGCCCATGACGCAGACCAACATAACGGCAGGAAAGGCTTTCTGCATCTGGCCTCCACAACACTTTCCTTAGTACAACCGGCGTCAGACACCACCCACTACGATTCAAGAATGTATAGCCAACAATGAAGATACACCCACAGTGACGCAATGTCTCATCGGAACTGATGACTGAATGACAAACACTTCCCCTTAATCTGCTGAAAGGAGCAGTAACTGTCTATGGTGTGTGGGTGTCCACAATGTCATATTGCTCTCGCAGCTGCTACTTCGAAATCATTTATTAAATAATTCGCCACATATGTTTGTTGGATTGGCCTAATAATATAGTATTTCCAGGTCTTCTGACTTTACCCATTTAAAGAACATGAAAAACAGTACAGTACTATGTAGGGATGTTCATCCAGAAAATACATCGATGTTTTTTTCGATGTGATGCATCGGAACGTTGCATTGATGTTTCACGATGCATCGAATAAAAACATCGATGTTTTCGATGCATCGAATAAAAACATATTGGTTAATAAAGGTTAGGAAAGCTTAAAAATAAGACAAAGATTAGGAAACTAGCAAAATGAAGTAAATATTTGAATTATATTTTTAATTAGTCTTTTACAAAGGCAATTTGAAATTACTGGGATTTATAAATTAGAAATTCGAATAGAAAGATAGAATAAAAGTAAAAGGTGGAACGCTGAAAGAGAGGCAGTGTTGGGATTCTAATCTAATTGTAATTTATAAATCCCAATATTTTCTTTCTAAACTTTGCATAAATAAAATTTTATTAACCCGCTTTCCTTGAATTCTGTTTCGTTGTTGATTTAAAACTTGTGCAGCTTCCGAAAAAAGTCTTTCTGATGGCACTGTGCTGGCTACCGAAGTTAAATACTTATAAGTAAGCTATTTTGTACAATTTTTGAAACTGTTGTTTATAATCTGACCATACTTCTAACGGATTTTCACTAAGCCGGCCAACCGGAGTTCTCAAGTAGACAGATAGCTCGTCGGAAACACTTTCTTCGGTCTTGTTTTATTTCCAGTTTCTTTGAACTAGTTTGTGACGATCGGTACAAAGACTGAAATCTTCCGATGTTTTGTCTGAGCTATCTGAATCAGATTCTGTTCGCATTTCTTCCAGCTCCCTCTTCATCATATCTTTGATCTTTTGAATTGCATTTGAAGCCATCGGGTCTTCAAAATGTAGTTTTTTGAACCGTGGGTCCAATAAGGTCGCGATAACTAAAGACGAAACTTGTTCGATAGCCCCCATCCATTTGTTGATTTCTTTTAGGACGAGCTTATGTACTTCCATCACTAAAGGTTCATCAGTCTCAACTGATTTGAGTTTTGAAAGCGTGCACTTTAATGCTGGTACAATATTTATCTCCAGATATTTCTTTAGTTGCTGCTTCAAGTAGGCGTAGTATGTTAAGAAGAAATGACGCGATATTTAATTCCAAACCAGTCAGCATTGGAGGTGTTGTTTTATGGCAAATCAATATATCACTTACAACATTTTTAAGCTCCAAAAATCTTTGAATCTTATAATATGTGCTATTCCAGCGTGTTGGCAGGCCTTGTATTAACTTTATTTCAGCACTTTCTGACTTTCTCATATCGTCGCTTGCCATACAACTGTTTTTAAAGAAAGTAACAGTGGTCTTTATTTATGACAATATATTTTCTAAAGGTGCTTTGAGAATATTTTGAGCAACTAAATTAGGTGTGCGAGCGAAACAAGGGATGTGTTTCTTCTTTCCAAATCCTAATTCCACAGCTTTTACCATATTCGGGTCGTTATCAGTAACGACCACAGAGACTTTGTCCGTATCAAATCCCCAATCGTTGCAGGTCTTAAGGAGCATGTCTGCTATATATTCCGATGAATTACTTTCATTGATTCGAACATTGTGTCTAGACCAAAATGCGCTATGACACCCAAAAAGCTGCGCATCTGCATGTCTGACCATATATCACTTGTTAATGTGAGGTGTTCAACATTTGAGAGTTTTGATTTTATTAATGTTGCCAAGACGTCATACTTGTCATCAAGCCACAGTGTCACAGTTGCTCTACTGGGTATTTTATAATGAGGAGCAGTAACTTTAAGCAAATTTTTGAAGCCCACTAGGTACTTTTAGCACTGCCCTAAGATGTGGCTCCACCCTACACTGTCGCGAAATTTCATGTCAACTGTAATTTTTTGTTGTTTTATCAAAATTAAATTAAAAGAAAAATGTAATGTGATTTTTTAGGTGACAAAATAAAATCTAGCAATACAATTTCCTGTTTATTGTTTTGCTTTAAAACCAATCATATAACGTAGTTTTTTTGTAGTTTTATCCAAGTTAAAAAAAATAATAATAATGAGATTTTGTAGGTGACAAAATAACGTATAGCGATATAAGTTCCTGTTTTTTGTTTTACTTTAAAACCAATCACATCACGTAGTTTTTCCTTGTTTTATACAAGTTAAAAGAAAAAATTTAATGTGATTTTGTAGGTGACAAAAATAACGTATAGCGATACAATTTTCCAGTTTTTGTTTTTCCTTAAAACTAATCGTGTTGCATATGTATTTGCTTTTATATTCAAGTAAAAAATGACATTTTATATTTTATGTGACAAAAATAATGTATAGTAATACAATTTTCTGTTTTTGTATTGCTATAAAACTGATTCTATCGCGTCGAAGAAACGCATGTGTTCTTTCGATGTATCGAATGAAAAACATCGATGCATCGTTAAACATCGTAAGTAAACGATGCATCGGATTGATTCGATGCATCGAATAGTAAACATCGATGTTTTCGATACATCGATGTATATCGAGCATCCCTAGTACTATGTTTAATTAATTTCTTAATATGAATAGTTCTTTTGCTTTTCACGTTGGTGATTTATCTTTTCTTGGGCCAAGATCTTGTTATCTTTCCTGGAAACCCTTCATATATCTTTCAATCAAGACTTTCATTCTTTTGCGAATATGAATATTTATCTTTCGATTTATGTTTACTTAAGCGGCTAAAATGTCTTATTTTAAAATGGCATGATCTTCCACGGTGATGACTCACGCCTAACACACCAGTACGTAATGGTGGTGAAACAGCTGATTTCTTGCTCTATCCATCCTTCTTATTTCTTCCGTCGGATCTCGTCGTCGATGTTGTTGTTCATAATGCTGTGAGCACCGTGTACTACTCGCAGTACTCCGATCTCTCAGAGGCCTCCTGCTTCTAGTTGTCTGTGCTTATTAGGCATTCAGTCCCTAAAGCTGCATCGTTTCAGTTTTCCTCCTGATTTCTTGGGCCACTGATTAGTTTGTTCGGTGTTCGAATGGCATCTTAAACACTTTGAATTTGGTGCTTAATTATTATTACCTCGATGTTTGTGGTTTTCGCATCTTCTAAGATACTGATGTTTGTCCTCTGGGTTGCCATTTAATATTAAATATTCTCTTGTTTTTGTGTTATATGTTCTAACACAATGAAGTTTCTAGATGAAAACGAGTTACTTATAACGAACCAACACGGATTTCGGAAGGACAGTGTAACGATACGATCGATAGATCGATTGTTTGCCGCAGAGCGGACTATCTGAGTATAGGAAGGAAGAGTTAAGATGGCGCATGGCTAGAGTAAGCGTGTGTACGGACCAGTGGATTGTGTATTGCGCCATGTGCTGATGAACATGAGTTTGTCGAAAAGTGATATTTGAAAGTGTATTAACAGCTTTAGGAACGATGTCAACGACGGTTTGAGAGTGTTGTATGCTCAGACAAGAACTGCGGACAGTGACATAGGATACTATGTTGTGTTAATTATGGTTTTATAAATGCTAGATCGTAATAACTGCTTAATTGGGCCATGCAATCTTCAATCTCCGAAGTCCGATTATAAATCACTCAAACCTGGTGAGTTTACGACGGTGTATCGTGGAGCATACTTGTGAACTTGGTTTTCACGTAATAAAATACTGATGACTGTTTCTATGAAAAGTTGTTCTATTTATGTAAGTGTGTCTCCTTTCATGACTTTTAGTATTTAATTTCGAGTGGAAACTCGTGGCGGCCGGTTAGACAGAACCTACAATTGCTTCAAAGTAATCATAAGTGAATAAAAATAATGAACTTGTGTCGTCGTGCAGTAACTAATTTCAACAAATGGAACTGTGTGTTTGCGGCGTTACAACAGCTTAAGTGAAACACAGTTGGTCCTTTTTACTCGAGCTGTAATGAAAGTTGTTGATGCAGGTTCATAAGATGATGCAATTTTCTTGTATTATCACACCGTGCCACACAACCTACTTTCAGCAAAAATTCGAGCGCACGCTATATCGGATCAGATTTGTGAATAGTTGCGAGATTTTTAGCTGGTCGTTCACAGCATGTCGTTTGACGGGGATGCCTCTTCTAATCTAGATGTTACTTCGGGCGTACCTCAACGCAGTGTTATAGGACCACTTCTTTTCTTAATTTTTATAAACTATTTCGGTGACAGCGTTAGTGGGAGGTTGTGATTGTTTGCTGATGATGCATTTATCTATAGGGATGTAAGGTGCTCTGACGATTGCTTAGGAATTCAGCGCTATCTGGATGTCGTTTCTGAATGGTGCTGTAAGTTGAAGCTTACACTTAAATACAAAAAGTGAAAAGCAATGCGCTTTACTGATAAAAAAAAATAATTGTTTGCTCATGAGTACAAAGTGAACAACTCAGTTGATGACACGGTTGATTCTGTGAAATATTTTGGGATAATAGTACTATACAGCATGAAATTGGACCTGCACATATCGTCCATTGTCGGTAAAGCTAATTCTAAGAAAAGATTGACAGGTCGTATTTTCGAGGATTGTAACGCTCATACAAAGGTAATAGCTTATAAAAATCTCGTGTGTCCACATTTGGATTACTGTTGTGGAATTTGGGATCCGTATCGCAACGGATTGATTCAAGCTTTAGAGAATGTACAGAGGAGAGCCGTTCGATTTTTGACTGCTGGTTACAGTTCTTACGAAGTGTAAGAGAACTGTCTGGTAGACAGACGATTTCGTCTGAATTTGTTGGCGAATATGCGAAATTCTTCTTCCATTTACGAGAACAATGAAGTACTTCGTCCCCCAACCTGTTTATGTCGTAATGACAGGAGAGATAAGAGTCGAGAAATAGGTAGCCGTACTGATGCTTATTTATGTTCTTTTTTCCTCAGGCTATTCGAGATTGGAGTACCAAGAGTTGGTTTTGGTGCCAAGTACCCCCTGCCAACCACACTATTTATGAATTGAGTATGGATGCAGATTACAGTGTTAGTAGTCCTATTACAGATATTCCAAGTGCCCTTCGTAGTCTCGCATCCATAGAGTGGGTATTACAATGATACTGTTAACGCAGATCTCTGTCCGACCACAGATGTCATGATTGTGTAAAAATCATGTTTTAGGAGAGGGTCGTAAGCCTTTTGTGATAGATGGAGTTATGCGTTGCAGTTTGGAGCGGGTTGGTAAAATGTCTGCATCTTGTTAGGATTGAACTCTCTGACAATGGTCTTCGTTGCTTGTGTCAATCCATCTAAAATAAATATTAATTTCCCATCTGACTTCATCAGGCGTCGCTATTAGTTATTTAATATTTATATAAACGATATTCACAACATAAACAACGTCAAATTAGATAAATTCGCCGAAAACGCAAAAATTTATACTATAGGAAGAAAACACCTGTGAAACATCAAAAAACTGCAAAATAAACTAGTGAATATAGAAAACTGGAGCAAACCAAGCAAAATAATAAAATAACTCAAACAAGCTATAAGCTTCACCCACAAAAGATCTACACAGTATTAAATGAGCAGATACCTTGGAATGATCTCCAAGCGTGGTGGGTGAGCGGTAACGTTCTGGCCTCGCATTCGGGAGGACGCGGGTTCGAATCCCCATCCGGGCATCCGGATTTGGGTTTTTTATGGTTTCCCTAAATCACTCCAGGCGAATGCCGGGGTGCTTCCTTCAAAAGATCATGGCCGAATTCCTTTTTGTTCCTTGCCCGCCTCTAATGACCTTGACGTCGACGAGGCGTAAAGCCATAAGCATAAAAGAATTGTAAGAATAAGCACAGGTACCCTGGTGTTACCATAGACAAAACACTGTCATTCCTTCACCATATCGAAGAGAAGCAACTATACACTCTCAATGTCAGCCAATAGGTATAAAACAAAACTACACCTATACAATTCAACAATATTACCAGCGATAATATAAGGCTGCCAAATTTACAGAAAAACATACAAAACCAAATATTACAAAACAGATGCCACCGCATAAACCTAAATGCACGAAGTATCGTATTTGCAAACAATATACCAAGTCCTATATAGATTAAGTGAATCCTTTCACGAAAGGCTGTACACCTTACGCGGAAAAGAAGACAGGTTACAAAACATGGGAACAACCATAACCAAACGGCGGCATAGATACAATACACCATTATCAATTGTCTACACACCAATCACATGAAACAAAATGATTCAAGCACAAATAACCATCACATCAAAGGGGCTATTATAAAGAACTACAAGTAAGCCAATACTTACACCTTAGAGTGCCACAGTAGAGAAAACGATAAACAAAGTGTTAAATCCCAGAGAGGACAATTCATGTATTGGATCCAGCAGCGCTAGAACAGCAGAAATTCACGTAAATACTCGGAAAATGGCTTAGGGGGCGTCCATAAACTACGTGGCTTGGTCTAGGTGGTGGGGGGTGAGTTTGGCTGAAAAGCTATGCTGGTCTACGTGGGGAGGGGGGGAGGTTTCAAGGCCAGGCCACCTAGCTTTTCATTCATACTATTTGCCACAGTTAAAATAAGGATCAGAACGCACGACAGTATGTTAATATTTTTTCGATCACTTAATTATCTCAGTATTTAATTTACGATAGTTTGACGAGAGAAAACAGTACAAAATGTCCTTTGGAATCAATAGAGAAAAAAGCCGCGTGCTATGTGGGGGGGGGGGGGGGGGTAGAGGCAAAAGCACGTCAGGCTACGTGAGAGGAGGGGGGATTCACAGGAGACCAGAATGGAGCTACGTAGTTTATGGACGCTCCCTTATAAAGTCCCCTCACTTTCGCGTGTTAGATTTATTTATTATCGCGGAGCGTCTGACACAGAACCACGACAGACAGAAGACTTCCAGAAGCGAACTCGGCACCTGCTACTGTACGCACAACACCTGTGCCCGACTAGACTTTGACTACCAGGATGACAAGCTCAACGATCTACTCACTCTCCTCACGAAACTCATCCACCGACTATCAACGAAAGATGATTCGCCTCCTCCCTCGAGGCAGCTTTAAGTGGCTGATCACCCCCCGACTAGGGCTGTTGAAATTTTTAAATATCGGATTTTCGATCTATCGATATTTTAAAAAATATCAATATTTGCTGTCGGTATATCGGAAAAAGTATCGCTACATCAACACTTTCATAAATGCAATTTAATATAGACAAATCTTGTGATAGTAATGCTGTCCACAAGTAAATAGATGTGTGATATTTTCTTAACCAAGTTTTCACTATCGAATAGTTTCTCTTGTTGATGATGGTTGTTGATTTTTTTTTAAATTGATCCTTGTGGCTGTCATAATTTTCATAAAAATCTATATATATAAAGATGTATGTATGTATGTATGTATGTATGTTTGTTGGTTTGTTTGTTCTTCATACAAATCCACAGTTTTCATCAGATCTCGATGAAACTTTGCACACTTATCCTTGGAATCAAGGAGGAAAATACTGTCTAAATTTGGTTGAAAAATTATCTGTATAAATAATACATGTTGTCTTATAATTTCGAAATATTACTGAACGGCGATAGACTAACGCGTTGGATATGGAGGTCTCTGTACTGTTTTTCCATGTGGCGGTCACCTAGTTAATAATATTTATAAAACTCGAAAGAGGTTCGAAACAAATCTTTCTTGTATATTTTTGAGATTGGTAAGCAATACAATTGAGGCGTGTATTTAGGTAGAAGTTTAGCTATCATAGCATGTATTATGGTCAAGTTACATAACTTTTTTCATAAGATTTTTTTTGGTGTTTCATTTAGTTTTGTATGTTGATTTCTTATTCTGAGTTGTCTTAGTTTTCCTGATCTCTAATTAACAACTATTTATTACTTAAACTTCCTACAATTTCTGCCAATACACTAATTTTAATCTGTTCTTCCCTGGACAATGCGCACGCTCATTTCAAACAATGGGCTTGCATTCGATTCGTGGTGGGCGAGCGATGGCTTGACTACACTATTGTCATCGTTTGAGTAGACTTTGTACCTAAACTTCCAAATTAATCATAGTAACATGGTAAGATTTACTTAACCTTTTGATCTTTATACGTAACAGAATTCTGAGGGACATAGTGTCATCCAGAGCAAACAAACAATGATAACTTATTTTAGAAAATATCGACACCGATATCCAGATTTGTATCGAAATATCGATATATCGTACCAAAAAATATCACTCATAAATATCGATATTTTCAAATAATAATAACACCAGACGAAGAATGTGAGCGGCATGCCACCCAAAATAGATACAACGGATGCCAACCGACAAGACACACCAGCAAGAAAAGAAACGTCCAGCTGAAGATACTTGGAGTAAATGTCTAGGACTGCTCTAAGCGAACAGTAGTTGGCACGGATGGTGATTTGCGGACATGAATAACGCCTTTTGAAACAGATTTGGTAACTTTTTCCGATTTATGACTGAATACTCCTTGTTATATCTGACCTGGAGTAGTGGTATAGCAGGACTGACTCTGGTAATAGATGGATTTACACGTGCGAGCATTCTGGGATTCCAAATACAGAACAGCCAATCGGATGAATCAATGATTGTAAATTAGAGGGGTGGGGATTGTGTAAAATAGGGATATGCCTGTGGAAATAACGGTACAACAGACTCAGTAAGTGATCTGATGAATGTATAGGATTGGGAGTAGCCTAACTAGAAAACAGAATGCGAGTAAAGGGACAGGTGGGTAATTACATGGCATACGGAGGTGATGAGGTTGGAGGGCAGAAATTACCACAGCATAAACTAGCTCTTCTCTTAATGCATTATGGCATATATGGGCAACCCCCGGGCCGGATGCGGCCCTCCACCAGCTTCAATCATGCCCGCGAGAGTTTCAGAAATTTCAGATTCCGAAGAAAAATATCCACAGCTGAGAGTTTTCGCACGAAAAATAAT
This sequence comes from Vandiemenella viatica, assembly GCA_031002005.1. Classification (NCBI taxonomy): domain Eukaryota; kingdom Metazoa; phylum Arthropoda; class Insecta; order Orthoptera; family Morabidae; genus Vandiemenella; species Vandiemenella viatica. Next base: position 252,010,367 of record CM061919.1, read on the forward strand.
TTGCACATTCGGAAGCATGTATAAATATGAGCAGCTTTTTTCAATCATGCAAATTAATAAAAATAAGCATCGTACTCGGTTTAGAGCTTGGTTGGCCAACCCGCGGCCACCTTGAAGATTTTTCCGCCCCGCGTGATACATCATACTTTTTAAAATTATATTTACTTTATAATTTCCAATGTAGTAAAAACCAATGTATTTAAAAAAATACATTATTTGTGCATCCATATTGTAGTGGGTGCCTTGGTGGGCAAACTACGTTACAATTATAATTCATACCTATATGATTAATAATTGTGGATTTTTAATTTTTATGAAGGAGTGAAAATTTATTAATTTTGCAAGAATCTCGACGTTAGTTGGAATTTAGGAAAAATTGTCACAATATGACATTTATTTTCTTATCACTGGCGATTAAAAGTGTGAGCGAATTTACCGTTAACGCAAAATCATAAAAGCAACGCTCAGAGGTACAATTAGCCGTCATGAGCAAGCAAACAATTGTATATTTACTTTTAAATATATCTCAGAATCAAAATGCAAGAAATAATGACAGTTGGAAACAATGAAAAATATAAGTTATGACGACCTCAGACAAAGGTATCATAATACTGTGACTTTACGGTTAAAAAGAAAACCATGGGCGCCACGAATGAACAATATATCATTCGAAAATAACTAGTTCTGGCTAATTATGCCGCTAGCTCAGGGGTTTTTACAATTACAAAGTGAGAACATGGATCTATCCTCTCAAAGTCGTTTAAGGGTTCTGTTTCACGGAATGCACAATCAGATGGCTTGGTCGTAATAAGTTACTATTGTAGTTCTGCGTCTGATGTCTGCGGTGACCGGAGATGACCCACGGTATGTGAGATTATCTCACACGCCGGCTACAGACACGTCCTGTCTGTTAATGCGCATCATCGCATTACTGGCGGTGCTGCCGTGATAAGCCTGCTCCGGCAAGCTGGCCGTCAGAAGTCGTATAGCGGCAGATGGCGAGAGAAGCCAACTTTCCAAGTCCACTTCAGACTTGACTCGACTAGAATCGAATGTAGAATGTCCAGCTCCTCGCTCTTCGTTCCACGAGGAAAACTTCTGGCTCCACCCCCTTGAAGTCTCGAAGATCACATTCAGCAGAAAATTCCCAGGATTTTAAGTTAAATGCTTATTTGGATTGGATCTTCAGGTTGGTACCTAATGTCACATGATATCCCCGATATCTGATTTGCCCCGCTCATATCACAGAGGTCGGACATATTCGGCTAAGTTCGTCGGGGCGAGAGCACATTCGGGTGTCGGGTGGCAGGCATTTCCTGCCAGGTGAGTGACCCTGTTGACCACCCATCCCCAGGGAGCAGAATGTGTGGGCCGGCAAAAACCGCAGATCCGCGACTTCCTGTCGCCATTGTTCGGGAAGACCACGATTAGCTTCAAGCCTACGCAACTCAATAACTCTTTAATATTCGCTTTAACAAGATACACTGAATGTTCATCATTTCATTACAGTCCTCACTTGGAATTTTGCGTACTTTATAAAATTACAACAAAATCTATTTAGGTGGTCGCCCAAGATTTATGTAAATTACTCTAACATTATGACATATATAATAAAAAATGCACCTTGTAACGTGGCGACAGCTCGTCACGTTACAATATATTTCAAAATTAACTGTCGAAATAATGAGAAAAAATTACTTTGATTTTAAAATAATATTTTTGCGAATATATGACAGATATTGCATGTTTTATTTATGAGTTTACAGTTATCAGTTCACGGAATAATTATGTTATATTCTGCGAACTCATAATGCGCGCGCATCTCGGGACATCTAATATAATGTACAATATATAATTTAATATGCGGCCCGCGGAGTTTTGACGCATTTCCAAGGTGGCCCGCAAGATCATTTGGGTTGCCCACCTCTGCATTATGGAGTGAGTAGGTTTTAATTTTCATTTAATGGAATGGAATGGAATAAGCAATCATGGGAAATGCTTAGCATTTTACGCGAGGTGGTGAAGTAATTGAAATTAAAAATATTACTTAATCCAAAGATAGGAATACCAAAAACTCCCCAAGCACAGCCTTTGTAATCCTATCGGACTCTAGATCGTCCCTGATGTCACTAAAATACCACCACAATAAATGGTACAATGATCAATGTGTGTACGACATCGTGAACGTAGTCCAAGAACTAAAACGCTCCAATAAATCAGTAGAATTCAAATGGGTCAAAGCTCACTGTAACCTCCGTGGAAACGAGACGGCGGATTGGTACGCAAAACAAGCCGCACGTAGCGGTATAACAGTCAATAATAAGATTCCCTATCCTGACGCTGTATGTCTCATCAAAAAGATTGCACTAAGTGGAATATGGAGTGGAAGAAATCTCTCACGACCAGAGGTCACCATTATGGCCTCATTCACCCGGTGATTCCAACCAAGCAGTGGTAAGAGAAATATAAATGCACCCGCAGGTTTAGCACCTGCATCGCCAGACTCAAACTCATCCATGAATGCTTCAAACAACATCTCCACTGTATTCACGTCATGGACACGCCCAACTGTATATGTGGCGAAATTGAGGATACAAATCACCTCCTGTTCGGTTGCAGTAGGAAGAAGACAGTCATACCTCCTTCTACGATTCCTCACGAAAGCAAGAATCCCGTTACCCACATGCGCTGCCACACTCCTATCAACAGATAACTACGCGATCTACAAGATTTTATATCAACATATGAAAAGAATTATTGTTACAATCTAATAGGACCCATTTATGTATCTGGAACATTATATAGATAGATTTCTATACAATGTTAATGTTTATTGTGAGACATAAACAAGGTTATAATATCAAACGTGTTGTCCGGGTGATCACACTACACCCTAGGACAGCAATGTTCCTTCACTGATGTTGTGTATGAATTAGAGCTATTATAAGTTATGTATATTGTAAACAACCCTAATTTGTTTCACTATGGATACGGCAAAGTAGCCTAACGCAGATGTCAAAGCTAACTGCATATCTTACCTCTGTACATGTCGAACCACTTCCAATAAAATGTCTAGATTTAATGAGAGGATAATACTCTCACTGCAGTTGATCTTGCATGATTATGTATATGGGCTGTCCAATAACATTGTAGTATCCATGTAACCTGTACATGGCTGTATGGGTGCGCAGCCCAAATGCCAATAAATAAAAAAAAAAGATAGGAATACTGATTTAATTCCACCAAGGCACAAGATCTACTACAATTAGTAATGATGATGATTAATTATTATTATTGATTACTGTAAATTTTTTTTATTGATTGCGTAGATCATTCCACTCCGTCGACTTCCAGATCATTGGCCTTTAGAAGGGATCATAGCGGCATTCGCCTGCAGTGGTTACGGGAAACTACGGAAAACGGAAATCAGGATGGCAGTAAATGGATTCGAACCCGATTCCTACCGAATGCGTGGCTACCAGCGAGATATGCCAGACAGTCAATTGTTCTGGAGCTCCCCGCCAAGATTAGTTGCTAGAGGTATGTTACTCAAGGGATACTTGAATCATGTACGATTACCGCTTTCTTCCTTTAACTGTTATCGCACCTGCTTTGTGTAGTACAGATTTAAAGGTGTAAACTTCCATCAGGGATGAATTTCTCTTGTATTACCTGGTGGATATTTTTTATTGTTTACCTGTCCTTCCCAGTAAAGAGCGGCCACTATTTATAACAGGCACGTGTAAAGCCGCGTCCCCACGACATATTGTAACGTAGGCGGGACGGGATGCGACCTCATTAGGGACGAGCGCGCGCCGCAGGTTAGCCCTCGCTTACCTGGCCGCCACCTCCCCACAACGTTTCCTAGCACCAGAATGGGTGCGCACCGCTGCTGCAAACCGATGGCAACAGCGCTCCACTACGCACGCCTGTGATGTTTACCGACACAGAGTGGGTAGCTGCGTCTCGTCCCCGCCAGCAGAGGAGTCCCCGTTCCCATGGTGTGCTGCTGATTATTCGTCCCGTCCCGTCCCGCCGTCGTAACAGACGACGTGGGAACGCGGCTTTAGGTTGTTTGAGTAAAAAAAAATCGGTTTAGTGACTCGCTGCTGGGATCGCTAACCTGTTGGGCATGGAAACGTAAAAGGCTACACTCAAAATTTTATTATTTTGTTCAATATCAAACAACTATTAACGGAATTTCCAGTCTTCTTCTTCTGGTTTGTACTACTTTGGACCTCAGGAAACAACTACTTTTCTGGTTCGCCTTTTATTCTCCTCCCTGCATTTTTTATTCTTTCCCTAAGGGTTCACCTTCCTTCATCAGATCAGTTGTTCTTGGTCTTTGTACATTGCTCCTCGGACCCATTCAATTTGTAAATTTTAATTTGAAACACTCTTAGATTCCCTATCTCATCTGGATGGGTAACAACTTTTTTCCATATCTTTTCTCGTTTTTTCAACCCAGTTTGTCGTCACCTTTAGTTTAGTGACGTAATTGAAAATTATTTTTTTCAACCTATTTTCACTCATTCTCATAAGATGTCCGTAAAATTTCAGGCTTCTCTTGTGTATTGTGTCTGTAATTTTCTCTGTTTGCCTATACAGATCCTCGTGTTTCCTCTTCCACAAGATACAGGGCGTTTCATTTATGACGCGTCCGCGCAGCGCTGCCTCGCTTGCCGCCAACTCAAACTGTGCATCGCCCGTGCTCGGGAATGCCTCTTGCGTACGTCGATTTCTTACCTTATAGCACATGCTGGAAATGTTGGCCATCGGCTTCAATACACCCTTGACATTTTCTAAGGATGTTTTGGCTAACTCTCTGCAGTCCTTGTGATGAAATATAATTAATTTTAGCACTTATCGAACAACTGCTGTGCACGAATTAAAACAAGCAGATTACACTGCACGAATGAGATTTGCAAACAGGTTTATGCAAAGTGTGCACGATGGCCAGCTGGATCCGCAATTGACATTTTTCGCCGATGAGGCGTTTTTTTTATTTAAGTGGACGCGTAAATAGTCAAAACAGTCGGTACTGGAGTACAGAAAATCCACATCTTATCCACGAACTGCCGCGAGACGATGTGAAAGTTGGAGTTTGGTGTGGAATAAGTGCGAGGCGAATTATTGGACCAGTATTTTTTTTTTACTGAAACAATTACATCTTCTCGCTATGTGCACAATATTTTAAATACCTTTTTTTAACAGCTCACAGAAGATGAATGAAATTACGACCATTTTCAACAAGACAGTGCAACTCCCCATACAGCCGAAAATTCCATGCATTCTTTAAAGCGTGTTTACAATAAGAATCAAATTATCAGTCGTGGATTATGGCCTCCGCGTTCTCCAGACATGACACCTTGTGATTTCTTTTTGTGGGGTTACCTAAAAGAGCGTGTTTAAGAGTCAAATCCCCGTAGGGAAGAGGAACTTAGGAAAAACGTAAGAACTAATATAAATTAATAATATTTCTTCACAAACACTGCAGAGAGTTAGCCACAACATCCTTAAACGATGTCATGCGTGTATTGAAGCCGATGGCCAACATTTCAAGCACGTGCTATAAGGTATGAATTCGACGCACGTAAGAGGCATTCCCGAGTACGGGCGCTGCGCGGTATGAGTTGGCGGCAAGCGAGACGGCGCTGCGCCGGGAGATTATTGCCGTGCGAGCGGACGCGTCATACATCAAACGCCCTGTACATTTTCCTTTACTGGTTCTACTATTTTCCTTAGGATATTTCTCTCTCTATTATCTAACTCCTGGCTGGCCGCGTAGCTCAGGTGGTTGAGCGTCTGGCTGCGACTCCGAAGAAGCCGAGGACTCTCCCTCGAAGCTGAACGTCCGGAGTGGCTCCCCGGGCCTAATCAGCCTGCTATCCAATGAGTAAGTACCGGGGAGGAATCTCCGAGGGAAGGTAAAGAAAAATGACGGGAGTGTGGCGCTGACTCTGTCACATTCTTTTATTGTCAATAGTTGTGATGGGAATGCAGAGCTCTTTCTCCATGAATCCTGGGGGAAGCGGCCGGAACCGTAAAACCCTGTGACCTTTACTTTATTCTCTAACTCCTCAAATCCATTTTCTTACTCAGTGCCAGGCATTCTGAGCTGAACATTGCATCTGTCTTAACTACTGTTGTATAATGTCCAAACTTTGCTTTAAAGAGTAAGAAAGAAATGATGATAAAGCTGCAAGGAGAAATAATTGAACAAGTGGAGTCCTTTAAATATCTCGGGAGTATTGTGAGTGGTGATATGAGCTGCAAGAAGGAGGTAAAAACTAGAATAGCGATGGCAAAGGAAGCTTTCAATAGAAAGAATAATTTACTATGCGGAAGGCTGGACAAAACGCTGAGGAAAAATATAGCTAAATGTTTTGTATGGAGCATAGAACTGTATGGAGCAGAAACATGGACGCTACGCAAAGAAGATCTAAAGAGGTTGGAAGCTTTTGAAATGTGGGTATGGAGGAGGATGGAGAAAATAAGTTGGGAGGACAAAGTAAGGAATGAGGATGTGCTGGAACGAATAGGAGAGAAAAGGTCACTCACAAAAACAATAAGATACAGGAAAAAGAACTGGATTGGGCATGTGCTGAGGAACGAATGCCTGCTTAAAACTGCTTTCGAGGGGACTGTAAACGAAGAGAAGAGAAGAGGTCGGCGAAGGATGAAAATGATTGATGATATAATGATAAACGGGAGATAAATAGAAACTAAGATAATGGCGGAACAGAGGGAGGCGTGGAGGGCTGTCACTGTGCGTGGACCTGCTGTATAGCAGAGAACCCTTGATGATGATAGGATATTGGCCTCCTGTAACATCTGTTTTGTGCTAGCCTACCTACTAGTTCCATCGGAGTTTCCGTTATTATAGACTTACAGTTTACAATACTTTAGGGAAATTAATAAAAGGTGCATTTTTTAAAGCTGTAGCTTAATGCAACTACGGCGCAAACTTAAGCCTTACTGCTTCACCTAGCACGGAAGGTTTAAATTAATTAGAACATGACTGCCGAGATAGGAATTATAAGTTCAATAATATGAATTGCCTTATTTTTTTTGCTTATGCCTTTATACCTCGTTGATGTCGAGGTCATTAGAGGTGGGAGGAGATTGAGGACAAGAAACGGGAAGCAATTCGGCCATGGCCTTTACAATGGAAGCATCCCGGCAATCGCCTGGAGTGATTTGATGTAACCACGGAAAACCCAAATCTGGAGGCCCGGATGGGGATTCGAACCCACGTCCTCCTGAATGCGAGGCCAAAGTGTTACCGCTCAGCAACCACACTCAGTTTGCCGTTAAGGACTGTTAGAAGTTTCGGATAGATTGGATGTGTGGGCACTAGAAGAGCCCACTGATAATCCGAGCAACGGTCACAAGACGAATGTTCTAGATGTCTTCATTACCAAGGTCATTCAACGCTACGTCGCCACCTCAGCCTTAAACCAGCTCTCATTTGATCACTGCCCGGTACTCGCGGAGACTGAGGTCGGACCATAGCAGCCTCTGAAAAACCCTACTCTGTACTACAACAAAACCGATTAGAGGCGCTTCCAAGAGGTCCTTCAGGACAAACTGGTGTATATGCCGGAAACAACGAGCATCAACAATGTCCTCCAGCTCTTTGAGGGAGCGGTCAAAGAGGCTACTGCTGCTTCAACACCAGTCAGGGTACCCCGGTCAGCCACTGCTCCACAACTTCCCCCTCAACTGCTAGCTGAAATTAGACACAGAACTAGGATACAAAGAGGAATGGAAGCTGACGAGAAACCAGACAACAAGCAAGCTGCTCAACCGTTTGCAAAGGGAACTAAAAGCCTCCCTAGTGCAGCACCGAAATAAAGATTGGGATGCAAGAGTTTCCATGCTTCACACAGAGGAAGGGTCACTCTGGCTTCAAACAAGAAGGTTCACCAGACGAATACAGCGCCTTCCCCCTCTTCACGAAGGTAATGGCTTGGCTCCCATTCCTGAAGACAAGGCGAATGCCCCGCCGACGTCTTCGAAATGAACTTCTGACCGTCGCAAGCAAACGCAGAACTGGAAGAAGAAGATGATCACCAAATCGACGATATCACTCCTGAAGAGGTAACAAGCAGCCTGCTAAGTCTCCATCCTCCCAAAGCTCCTATCCGTGACGAGATCTGTAATCGTTGTCTAAGACACCTGTCACCGAAGCCTACAGTCCATCTCGCTGAAATCTTTAACACCATCCTGCACCGACAACGGTGCCATAGAATGTGGGATTACGCAGTCGTTGTGGGAATCCACAAGAGTGGGAAGGACCCACTTCAAGCTCAAAACTACAGGCCTATAAACCATCTTCCAGCCATCAGCAAAGTATTTGAACGGCTACTGCTAAAACGACTGTCCACCCATATCGAGGACACTATCCCATTACCTAATCACCTGCTGGGATTTTGTCGTGGCCACTCGACCACCCAGCAGTTGATGAGGGTAACAGAAGCTGCCACTAAAGCCTTCAACCATAAAGAACTCTGCTCCATGGTGATGATCGACATCTCTCCATCATTTCGATTCCGTATGGCACTCGGGTCTCCTACTTAACCTCTACGAGCAGGGTATCCCGGATCCGTACGTGAAGATTATAAAGTCAGTACCTGATCGGCCGCACTTTCAGTGTCAGAGTCGACAAAACGTTCTCCAGTGTCAGAAACGTGAAAGCAGGAGTCCCTTAAGGCTCAGTGCTGGGTCCGATTTTATAGCTCATTATACACTGTCGATCTCCCTACTACCAATGTTGTCTTGGTCGCAACATACGCTGACGATACAGCGTACCTTGGTGCCAGCCACAGCAGAATTTTAGCCACTCGCTTCCTACAGGTAATGGAGGTCTGGGCTAGGAGCTGGAGGATTGATATTAACCCCGCTAAGACTCATGCTATACTGATCATCAAAAGGCTTGTGTCACGGCGTCCACGTCAGCCGGAACCTGTCCATCTACACCAGGGGTCCCCAAAATGGTCGATACCGACCCCTTGGGGTCGATAAGAGATCTTCCGGGGTCGATTAGTACAGGGGGGTCGATTAATACTAAAGACGATCAATTAAACTGTACAGGAAAAAAAAAAAGGAATGTTCTACTAACAATCAGTTCAATAAGTAAAATTATAGCTCATCCTCTCGTCTGTTTGCGAAGTCATGTGAAGTAAATGACGAAACTTTCAACAAATTACTTTTGCTCACTGAGGTAAGGAGGTTGTCAAGAGGTGATAGTTGCAGAGACTCATCTGAAGAGTGCCTTAAGAAGGTGGATTCATCGCAATGTGACTAAGTTTAAACAGTGCAACAACCATCTGTTCTTTTTGGCTGGTCTTTAATTTGAAATGTATTCCATCTATCTATAGTTTTGTTCCTATTTTTTGAGATTATAATAATACTGGAAAGTATCTCGTTTCGATGTTAATTTTATTGGGTGGATTTCATAAATTATTTCGTTGTGATGTTATGCAGGCCTCCTTATTGCTTAAGCATCAGAAATGCCAAAAATGATTTAATGTTTTTATTAAATACTTGTGGGAGTCGGTAAGAAGGCAAATATCGTATCAAGGGATCGAGGGGGTAAAAACTTTGGGGACCCCGGATCTACACGGTAGTGACATACCATTGTCAGCTACTGCCCGTTACCTGGGAGTGCTGCTAGACAGGAGATTAACTTGGAAAGCACATATAAATGATGTCCGCATGAAAGCAAACGCGAGGACTACACAGTCTCTACTCTCTTCTCAACAGCAACAACAACTTTGCACCAAACACTGGCGTTAAGGTCTATACAACCCTAGTAATACCTATTATTGAGTATATCTGTCTAGTGTGGGCATACGCTGCTGACAGCTACACTACTCAAGTTACAAACTATACAAAACAGGGCACTAAAAGGAGCCCTGCACCTTCCTGCCAGGAATTCCCACCGACGATCTACACGTAGCTACAAGGAGTTCCTTATCTACATGACAAATTCCGACAGCTGGCAGAACTATTTTACACAAATTCAAACTGAAGCAATAACCCAGAAGTAAATATCATCGGTCTTTATCATATCACCATAGACCGTCATAAAAGACCACTAAGCCTACTCATTTAAACTAACCAAACTCCATCGTGATGACACACCAACAGAGAAGTCCTGTATCACCCAAATACTGCTGTGGGAAATGTCCATGGACAATATACTCCACCAACTACGGCCTGTCACAGCTTGCAGTGAAGTGTGAAGTACGTCAGAACGCTTCCGTGGTTAGGACTCCGCGTTAAGATGTAGGTGCCCTATATACGGCAGGAATACCGGGTTAGCCTAAGTCAGCCTACGACAGGGCGCAATGAGAAGTCAATAAAAACCATGTCGCCTGATCATTGTGACCACACGAGACTATGGTCTTTACAAACCACTTGCAAATGAGTACTGAAACTTCAGTCTGAAGTCGTACAATCTGAGAATCTACCGTAATATGATAAAAATCAGCTCAGGCTGAACGAATTTGTGCGCCGCTTGACGTCTGGATTGCAGCTAGGCAGCTATAAAGCACTAGTAGTAGACTATTGAACTGGAAGGCAAGAATGGAAAATTCCTCTCGCAGGTAATACTTTACATTTAGGGCATAAATACTTCACTACTGATGTTTAAATCGTTCTAGTGTTATTATTGTCTATATGGAACAATGTCCTTATATGTGCAATTTTAGGAGAGTGTTCTTGAATTCTTGTCATTTGTTATTTTCATGATCTTCGGTAGCGTATTCCTCATTACAGTTTGTTTAGGGACCGTGCATCAAACTACGTGGCTCGGCCCAAGGGGGGGGGGGGGAGGGGTCTGCTGGAAGGCTACGCTGGGCTACATGGGGGGGAGGGGGGGGGGGTTCCGAGCCAGGCCACGTAGCTTTCCTTTCATTACATTTTTCACATTTAAAATGAGTAACAGAACCCACAATTGCATGTGAATACTTATTTCCCACAGTTAATTATCTATTTACAATAGTCTGACAAGAGAAAACAGCACAAAATGTCTTCTGGAATCAAAAGGGAAAAAAGCTACGTGGGGGGGGGGGGGGGGGGTAGAGGCAAGAGCTTGTGATATTGTTTCTATCTTTTTTTCCCTTGTATTTACTAGTTTGCTAGTAAAAATATGCCATTCGCATTGTTATTTATGGGTCTATAAAAGGCTAATACAACGATTTCAGAACCACAGAGTTTCCGATGGTGATGAAATACGGAGAACCGACCACTCTCCAGCACGGTGCCGTGACGAAACAACTCTTCTCATATTCCTTCCTACGATTTCTCCTGTGAGAGCCAAGTCTTCGACGTTGTTGTCCATAGTGCCTTGAGCCCTTGTGAACCATTCGCCTCAATCCAATTCGATTAGACTGCAGCGGTACTCAACCTTTTGTCTTCCATGGCCGCTTAAGACTGCTCTATACCAAGATGTGCCGCAATAACATACAGTACGATAAAACACCGCATTTAAAAGTAACCATTTACTTTGACGTAAATGGAATTGTTGACATAGTTACACATTTTTTTGATATTTCTCACAAATCCGGCTTCGGGCCACATGAAAAGCGTTGGCGGACCGCAGTTTGGATATCGCTGGATTACATGGGAACATTCATCCAGTTGTTTGCGTTTATTATAAATTCCTTAAGACTGGATTCAAGCACAAAGCCGTATAGTTTCATCCGTCGACGGGAATTTAGTTGTGAACGCATTAGGCCTCTATTACATAAGGCGACGCCACCGTCACTGGACACCACTCGCTTTGGCCATCATTAGTGACGAGATAACATATCTGATAACAAGCTTACACATATGAAAAGGAGAAGGTGAAGGGAGAGAAAGATGCATGTACACCCTATTCAATCGTTAAGGGAATCTAAAAGGATTGTACCATACTATTTTTGATTAAATGTGTTCAGTAGACAACAAGTTTTCTAACTACTTAAAAATGTCTAAATCGTCTTTCTTTGATTTGTTGTGGTTGATATAAGTTGATATAACCGGGAACGATACGAAAATGTGATAGTGCATCACACCAGAAGAAAAACTCATTGTCACTTTAAGGTAAGTAAAACAATAAATTGTATTTTAAGTTATTAATTTTTCTGCGTAATGTAACAGCAACTAAAAATATGAATCAAACTGTTTATCAAGAAATTTTATGATAGTGCTAAACTTATCCTATTATGTCAAAAGGAAATAGATACAATTTAAAAAAAAAAAATTTTTAAAATTAACCAATTGTTTTACATCTATTCTACATCTACATCTACATCCATACTCTGCAAATCACAAACATTGTGGGTGGCAGAGGGTGCTAAGCACCAATCCTAAACCCGCCCATTCCAATCCCGAATAGTGCGATGAAAGAAGGAATACATATAAGTATCAGTACGGCATCTTATTTCTCTAATCTTATCCCTCCGGTTATTGCGACCTAAATAGGTTGGCGGAAGAAGTATTTCATTGCACTCGAAACTTAAACTTTTTCGCATATTCTCCAATAAATTAGAACGCAAGCTACGTCGTCTGTCTTCCAAACTATCCCAGCCCAATCTATGTATCAATTCTGTGACGCTTTCATAAGGGCTGTAACAACAAGTCACGAATTTAGCGGCTCTCCTCTGCACCCTCTCAACTGAGTCAATCAGAACCTTGCGATACGGATCCCAAACCCCACAACAGTAATCCAGATGCGGACGCACTAGTGTTTTATACGCTATCTCCTTTGTTTGAGCATTACAATTCCTCAAAATACGACCTATGAATCGTAATTTAGAATTAGCCTTGCCTACGACGGAAGTTATGTGCATGTCCCATTTCATGTTGCTTTGTACTATCACCCCCAGATACTTCACGGAATCAACCGTGTCAACAGGTGAATTGTTTTTTTTGTACTCGTGAACAACCTGATTCTTCTTGTTACTTATCCGCATTGCATTGCACTTTTTGCAATTAAGTGTAAGCTGCCATTTACGGCACCAATCGAAAATTGCATCCAAATCACGCTGAATTTCTAAGCAATCGTCGGAGCACCTTATTTCCCTATAGATAACCACATCGTCGGCAAACAATCGCAACCAGCATTTGACGTTGTCACCTAGATCGTTTATAAATATTAAGAAAAGAAGTGGACCTATTACACTTCCTTGAGGAACGCCCGTAGTAACATTTATCTTAGAAGAGGCTTCCCCGTCGACAACGACATACTGTGATCTACCAGTTAGAAAATCACGTATCCACTCGCAAATCTGAGCCGAAATACCGTAAGCTCGAATCTTCGCCAAAAGTCGGTTGTGCGGCACAGAATCAAAAGCTTTCTGAAAATCCAAAAAAACTGCATCAACTTGCGAACCTGCATCGATAACTTTCATTATGTCGTTGGAAAATAGGGCCAATTGTGTTTCACACCATCTCTTCTTCCGAAATCCATGTTGACATGGTGTAAGTAACTCGTTCTCATCTAGAAACTTCATTATGTTCGAGCATATGACATGTTCCAGAATTCTGCTGCAGACCTATGTTAGAGATATGGGTCGATAATTCCTAGGATCACTCCGATCTCCTTTCTTAAAAACGGGAATTACCTGGGCTATTTTCCAGCTAGAAGGTACTTTTCTCTCTTCTAGTGATTTACGGAATATATCTGACAGAAATGGTTCAATATCCTCCTCGTATTCAGAAAATACTCTTACCGGTATACCATCGGGACCCGGCGCTTTACCACACTTCAGGAGTTTTAATTGCTTTACAATTCCTACGCTATCAATTTCTATCGGATCCATCTCTAATGCCACACGATGTGGTAAAGTGGGGATGTTTTCCATGTTTTCTTGCGTGAATGAATTTTTGAATTCGGTGTGAAATAAGGTAGCCTTGCCGCGGCTGTCTTCAACCTCCCGTCCGTCTTTTATTAGAACTGGCTTATTGTTCCCACTACAACTAATTTTTTTACATACAACCAGAATTTCTTAGGGTTTTCAGTGAGGCTCTTAGAGAGAGAATTTTACGAAAGTTATTAAATGCCTCACGCATCGCATTCTTAACACGTCCCCTTATCTCCTCTAACTTATCTAAATCAGTCCGATGCATCGTCCTTTTTGATCTTGCATGTATCTTCCTTTGCTTCTTGAGTAACCTTTTAACCTCCCGTGTGTACCATGGGGGATCGTTCTCTTCCCTGATTGTCCGTTTCGGTATATGCAAGTTCATACATACCTTCCTCGAGTATATGTAGGAATCGATGCCACCTCTCTTCAACGGTGCCTCCTGCTACTAAGAAGGTGTGGTAATTATGCCTCAAATACGCTGTAAAACACTCTTTTGAAGCCTTTTCGAATCTGTAAACGATCCTCTCTTTTCTCTTTCTGCGCGTGGTTGTTAGTTTTACTGTAGCAATTACAGCTTTGTGATCACTTATTCCTGCGGTGGTAGAAATATCCGTGAATAGTTCGGCCCTATTTGTAACAACTATATCTAAAATATTTTCGTTACCGTTGAGGCATCGCGTTGGTTCAGTTACGAGCTGTTCAAGATGGTGATCTGAGAAGAGGTCTAGAATGATTTCGCAAGCTGCTTTATCCCTGCCCCCAGTAACGTGAACGTAATTAGTCCAGTCGATATCTGGCAAGTTAAAGTCACCTCCTAGCATTATTGTATGGTCCGGAAATTGCCGTGCTATATTATTTACATTATTTTTCAAGGCCTCGGCAATATTTACGCTTACATCGGGTGGACGATAGAACGAGCCTATCACAAGTTTTGTCCTAGCTACGTTGAGCTTGATCCATATGATTTCGCAGACAGTATGGACATCTATTTCGCTACATGGGAGGTACTTACTAACAGCTATAAATACACCACCTCCTTAGGAATGCAACCTATCCTTACGGAAATGTTCATGTTACTATTAAAAATTTCGGCGGAACTTATATCCGGTTGTAACCAACTTTCTGTGCCTATTACGATATCAGCATCTGTACTACAAATAACGTTTTCGAGTTCAAGCTGTTTATTACAAACACTTCTGCAGTTAACCACTGGAACTTTTAATGTTCCGGATTCTTTCAAGCTACCCCTAACACGCGGTGTTGAATTATCTTGGCTGTCCGCAACTGAATTTCCTCCTCAGGGTCATCCTAAAAAAAACCGAAATGCACTCCACACGGCCCCTGCCTCCCGTGTAGCCGATTCCCGTGTGTAGTGCAAGGAATCTGCAGCCATGACTATCACAGAAGCGCCGTAATCTCTGGTTCAGCCCCTCAACACGGCTCTGAACCAGAGTGTCTGTATGTATGCTACATCTTGAACAGCAAAGAATCACTCAATTGTGTATCAGAATCATCATTTGATATGTGACTGATGTGTCTGCAGATGGAGGAGATTGTAAGGGACTTTTTGCATCATGGCGTTGGTGTAATTGAGTCAGGAAAAAATGAATTTGTGAATGCTGTTTCCCTTGTCCTGGCTGAGGCATTGTCAGCTGCTGCATAGGATGTTGTTCATCTGACGACGTTGCATACACTGTTGTTGCATGCATTATACCTCCACAGGATGTGGTTGCAGAGGATACTGTAGCATTGTGGTGGTGACTTAGGATTGCAGCTTCCAGTATAACCCACATGCTGCCATCCTTGCTGTGCAGGTGTTTGGGCAGCAGCTACGAGAGAACTCATGTCTGTCCGGAGTTTTTTTTTTTTTTTTTTAATCTGGAACTTTATAAATCTCGGTTAACATAGATAGGAGAAACAAGTTTTCCTCATCTGTTTCATGAAAGTTCGAGATCTCTCTTCCGATTGAACCACACAACTCACGTGCAATGCAAGGATAACAGCAAATAGACTGCTCGGCTGTGCGAGAATGGAAACAGGTGGCTGTCTGGCTGCGCCGCCAGGTGGGCTAGCGTAATAAGGGCCTTACTTCTTTCGGGTTGTAATTGTTCTGCATTGGAATGACATAACTAACTTATCGAAGTTGATGCTTAACATCATAGCCTCAATGTGGTATTCGCTTCTTCTTTTTATGATTATGGCTTTCGAGGACATTACATGCAGGAAAAGACTGTAGGGACAAGGAACGGGAAGGAATTCGGCAATAGCCTTTTTAAAGGAACCATCCCGACATTCGCTTCTTCTAATATACTGACATTTTTTCGACGGTCTTGACATTTCATCTGAAGCATTCTCCTCTGACAGCGATAGTGGAACCTACTATTCCAGACATTTAAAGTTACTTATAGGGGTATCACAAGTCTCGATACCATACTGTTTGTATTACAATGGACTTGTAGACGTAGAGTGTTGTCCGAGTGCAGGTATCACTCTTTCTAGGAATCGTCCATAAGGTGCACTGGCACGTAATCAATACTCAATATCTGCATAACTATTTACCTGTGTTGAGATATGGCTACCAAAGTAAGGAAATTTTTCCACTTCTAGTAGAGATTTTCCCTTGACTATTATAGATAAAGCCATTGCGTTGTTGTTGAGTTCGGGTTTGGTAAGAGATCTGCCACTTCGTAGTGTTACGCTCATTTCAAACAATGGGCTAGCGTTCGATTCGTACTGGGCGAGCGATGCCTTGCCTTCAGTGTTGTCATCATCTGAGTAGACTTGGTACCTATAACTTCCAAATTAATTATAGAAACGTAGTAAGATTTACTAAAGCTGGCTGATCTCTATGTGTAACAGAAATTTGAGGTACATAGTGTCAATCTGAGCAAACAAAAATAATAACTTATTTAAAAAAATATCGAAATATCCAGATTTCAGTATCGAAATATCGTCCTAAAAATATCACTCGAAAATATAGAAATTTTCAAAAAATAATATCGTTATGTTGTCAACAGTCTTACTGGAAACCCAGTGCTGCCAATTCTACGGATTTATCCGCAGATCTATGGATTTTTATAGTATACATTTTATAGATCTTAAACTAACAGAGCACTCTTTATGTGTGGTAACACGCTCGTTGGAACGGATTTTTAACATTTCCTGTTACAGAACATATGCTAAATTTAATGTCAACAAATAAAAGGAATGCCCCCAAGAAAAAAAGAGAGAGAGAGAGAGAGAGATGGCACAGCAGCAGCAATGATGAATTTGAGGCTTTATAAAACATGTTCAGAGATATTTCTTACTTTAAATGTAGGATATTATTTTGTATTTTAAAGACCTGGTAATAAAAAGTATTCTTAATTGTGACTATCTCTTCAATAATTATTGTTTCAGACTTCCAGTTAGCGAGTCTCCAGATTTTTGTATCCAATTTACCGAAATTTTGGCGGCGATCTACGGATATTCAAAGCCAAGTGGCTGGCAGCACTGTGGAAGCCATTGAAATTTTATATCATATTTATTCATGGATTCACTCGTTTGTTTGTATGTATAGACCTTTTGATTTATTATTATTGGTATATATAGATATGCAGGATCTTCCACGCTACTAATATACCAACACGTTTTCGTGAAGAAGCAACTCATCTTCTCCTGTTCCTTCGCGCGATATCTTCTGTTGGATTCTAGTGGTCGTCGTTGTTGTTCCGAGTGTTGTGAACCCACGTGTATCGATTGCCGCCATGCCGATCGATCAGAGGCTACATCTTCTTAGTTGTTTGTGTTTGTTAGGCATTTCATAAGAATGGTCTTAAATGCTGTATCGTTTCATATGTCCTCCTTGATTTCGTTGCCCATTCTTTAGTTGTCACAAGTATCTTGAACTAATTATAGATAATACACTAACCTTCTGTCAGCATATGACAGAAAAAATTCTACAAGTTCTAGCTGTTATAAATAATCTATATGCAGTACTTACCAGCTTGTCAACGAATATCAAAACAAAACTCTTCGTCTACAAATGAACAATACTACGTGCAATAATATATGGCTGTCAAATTTATAGAACACTAATCTATCAAAACAGCTGCATCAGCTTAATCTTAAAAGCCGTCAGAAGGACCAGAATCACAGATATTCACGAAATAACGCAATAAAAAACAATAAACCAAGTCGGAAACCGAGGATGGTGGTGTAACGGTTCGCGTTCTGGCCTCGCATTCGGGAGAACGGCGGTTCGAGTCCCCCTCCGGGCATCCAGATTTGGGTTTTCCATGGTTTCCCCAAATCACTCCAGGTGAATGCCGGGATGCTTCCTTCAAAAGGACATGGCCGAATTCCTGCCCATTCCTTGTCTCCCATCCTTTCCCGTCTCTAAAGACCTCGCTGTTAAGAGACGTTAAGCAGTTAAAAAAAAAAAAAACCAAGTCGGAAAAAGGCTAGCTGAATCTTTTCACTAAAGATTCCCATACCTCTGATTCATCAAAAATAATTTCATTTCAAATAACAAACATTTAAAAGGAATTTTTTTTATAGACCTCCAAGGAGGTCAGCTTTTTTCTCTTGAAATGCTAAAGCTGAGAACATAAAAACTAGGCTAGTAAATTCTAGCCGGAACATAAAATGTGTCTGAATCAGCAGCACTAGAATAACAGCGACTAGAAAATTATTTCATAATGTTCTCCGCACTGCCAAGCATGCGATAAGCGCATTTTAGGACGGATTTAGCGAGTAGCTCTGGTGCACGATTGAACAATCCGTGTTACATTTGCCCTGGATTGTCTCCGGTAAAACATGGATCTACACATGCGAGCTTTAGGCTATTCCAAACATGGAACATCCAATCAATATAATCTACGGTTATAAATTAGAACAGTTGTAAAGCATGTAAATGAGGGACATGCCTGCGGAAATCACGATATAACCGACTCAGTAAGTGATCTGATGAAGGAATTGGAGTAACTGGTAAATAGCATGCAGGTAAAGAGACAGGTAGGTAATTATGAGGCATAATGGTGATGATGCATGGAGGATAGAGATGATTACACCATAAACTAGCTCTTGATTTCATACATTACTGAGTCAGTAGATATTGAATTTTTTGCTAGTTGGGTCAGGGAGTGGAATAAATAATCTAGGGAAATAGATAACATTCCATGTGAAATAATTTAAATTAAACATGAGTACACACACACAATAAATTCAAGCCAAATAAGGGCTTAAGGTGGTCCAAATTGACCCAAGCTAGGATACATTCATACATAAGTGGGAATATCTAGGACATAAGTTCCAAGTAGATTCTAAAATTTTACCAAAACGCATCCTCTTTGTTTTTAGGGCCTTAAACCTCGTAGACTTCCGGGTCATTTCCCCTTTGGAAGGAAACAAACCACCATTAGCCTGGAGAGATTTCGGAAAACCGAAATCTGGATGGCCGGATGGGGATTTGAACTAGATATCAATAGAATGCTTGCCCAAAGCGTTAACGCTCGCCCACAACGCTTGGTAAAAGCTAATAGTCACGGCGTGCGATAAATAATCAAGGGAATTATTTAAAACTTTACCTGACACCATGAAGTAATTTAAATTAAAAATTTGACCTGTAGTGATTATCGATGGCATATTCTCTATACCGATTGATAATGATCATCTTCGTTATCTTCAGCTAGAGCTGATTCTAGCCGCTGGCCGAGTCTACTGATAATTATTATTATTAATTATAGACAATTTCTTCAGTTTTTTTTTTTTTTTGCTTGTGGCATTACTGCTCATGAACTTCCAGGTCATTTACCTTTGGAAGGGAACAAACCACCATTCTCCCGGAGGGATTTCGGGATCCACGGAAATTCTAAGCCAGGATGGACGGACGGGAATTCGAACTTAAGTTCTTTAGAATGTAGGGCCACAGCATTAACGCCCACCCCCAATGCTCGGTAACATTAAAACTAATTTTGCGTATTTACTACCATACACTAATTACGCGTCTTGTTGCATTGTTGCTAGTGGTTGTAGCTTATAAGGTGATTGCAATCTAAATAAACTAATAACAGTTTTTTTTTTTTGTTGTAGACTAGTCCTTGCTCGTTTGTTTCGCGTAGTGATGGTAGCCACTGTTATACTTGCTATAGGAATAAACTTAGTTTTTTAAAATTTAATTCCTTTTATTTATCTTATTTTCTCACTACGATTCTTCCAACAATTCTGACCGTGTTAAAAATACTCGCACAACGGTCGGATGCGACAGATCGCGAGATTCACATTTTACGCAGAATCAATCTGTTCATAACGTTCTTTTACGTCATCAGTAACTCTCACAAGATACTCTATCTCTGAACATGTGAATCTAAACGGATACTCTCTATCTCATCTGCTATTCTTCTCTCTTCAAACTTTATGCACATTTATTTTCTGAATTATACTTACATTCATTACTATTATTTATCCCGTTAATATTATGGCTATTATTTATAAAATTATGTTCCCATCTAACTGTGTGGATCAATTTCAACAATCTCTCGCTAATTCTATTTTACAGTCACAGTCTGGCTATGTCACAGTCTGGCAGCAAGGATTTTCTGAAGAGATTGTGGTATCAGGTATGATTAATTCCTTCTTCCTTTGTCTGTTGTCCTGTCCTGTGTAAATAGGATATAAAGTTGAATAATTCTCTTTTGGATGAATTTCTCTTGTATTACGTGATGGATATTTTCATCGTTTACCCACCTGTTCGAGTGAAGAGTGGTGGTTAGTTAAATCAAGAACGTTTTGTCACTGGAAAAAAGAAAAGAATTCAGTGTTAAGTGTGATGCTGCTGTGATCCCGATCCTTGTTTGACAATTAGATCTAAGAGGCTATATTCAAAAGTTTATATTCATGTTCAAGATCAGCCATTAACGGAGTTACTTTTCCACATATGTCTTCATATTTTAGAATATTTTCTGCGTAATTTAATACACTGTGAGATGCACATTTCTTCAGTTCTTGGGCGTATTACAACCTTGACGCTCGCCTATGCTTTGACTACCCTAAAACGGAAATTTTAAATTAATACGTACGTGACAGCCGAGAGCAGAATTATAAATCTAATACTACGTATTGTATTTAGATTCGTCGTTAATCACTGTTACCAATTACTGATGCAGTATTGCGACAGATTTTAATGGTAGTTCACTACATCGATACTTGTTACTATGTGACTTGTGTAACGTTGCACAATTGGCCACAACATTCAGACCGTTACTAACATGGAATAATTTGCGTTTTGTCAGTGAAATGCCGTTAACGGTCTGACCTCGCATTCAGGGGGATGCATGTTCGAATACCCGTCCGGGCATCAAGATTTTGGCTTTCCATGGTTTCCCCAAATCACTCCAGGTAAATGCCAGGATGCTACCATCAAAAAAGCCACGACCGAATTCCTTCCCGTTCCTTGTCCCCAGGCCCAGTCCGCTTCTAATGACCTCGACGTCAACGAGGCAAAAAAAAAACCAAAAAACAGTGAACTGAATATAATAATAAAATATATATCACATCCTGTCATCTAGATTTACTAAGTGTCGTATTTGATTTAGAATATTTATGTTATTCTTCGGAGTAGTGTTGCAATAACAGAATGATTTTAAATATTCTATGTTCTGGATGCTAATTCTTAATTGACCACCAGCGGCAGATGAGAGGTTAATTGTATAAATATATAGACCCCCCGAACACGTTCTTGGCGCTAAAAAAAGACTTTAAACACCTCTGGTATCTGCTCTGAAGAAGTGCAGGTAAAGTTATCGTGTGACCAGTTAACATCAGATCGTTACTGCGAATCGAAGTGTTATTAGATCTTTGCCATCGGTCTGATGTCTCAGTGGTTAAGGTATCGGACTGGAGACAGAGAGGTCCCGAGTTAAAATCACGTTACCGTGATTTTATTATTATTATTATTCCGCGATTCACTAAAAGTGTGTGGCGGAGGGTGCATTGCACCTATCCGAAAGGGTAATACTTTGGAAGGGATATACGGGATATGGCAGATGGCGCCCATGGGCTATTGTGAGGAACCATCCGAGCATTTCCGTGGAGTGATCCGGGAATGCCATGGAAAACCCAGATCTGGATAGCCGGAGTGCTTTATCGAAAGCTACTCCTGTCGGATTTTAGTTTACTTGCCCGGTAAATCCTTTCTATTCCATTCCCTAATTGTTCGTGGGAAAAATGAGTACAGAAATGAATCGGTTCTGCCCCTGATTTCTCTTATCTTATATTAGCGGTCATTCCGAGATATGAATGTTGCTGGTAGCAATATTTGTTTACTGTCATTCCGAAATACCTCAGTCGTGAATTTTTCAATTAGCTTCTGTCGAGAGCAACGCCTTCGGTGTTCTAGGCCTTCCCAACCTAACTCCTTCAATATCGCACTTACGCTTTCCCTCCAACTATATATACCTGTCACGAATCGGGCGGCTCTTCTTTGGACCATCTCTAATGCCTCCATTAACACCTTTTGATGGGGACCCCATACAGAACAACAATATTCTAAGTTAGGACGCACTAGTGACTTGTATGCAATCGCTTTAACTTCTGGAGTGCATTGTTTTAAATTACGACCTAGAAATCGGAGCATACGATTTGCTTTCCCAATTACATATGCTCATTCCAAGGCAAATTATTACGAATTGTTATCCCTAGGTATTTAGCGGAATCTACAGTTCTAAGGACAGTACCATCAATTTATATTCAGAGCTAAATGGTTTCACCTTTTTACTTACACGCATGATTCGTCACTTTTTAGCTTTTAACTCCAACTCCCAGTCTTTACATCACGCAATTACTTTCATAATACCGCCTTGTAACAAAGCGCAATCGTCCTGGGTTTTGATTTCACTATAAATAATAGCATAATCGGCTAATAATCTTTTAATTCCCCTTATTATGTCGCACAAATCATTAATGTATATGAGAAACAACTTTCCTGGGGTACCCCGGATCTCAACTCGGTAAGTGATGAACGCTCACCGTTGAGAACTACATACTGTGTTCTGCCCTTAAGCCGATCGTCATCTTTAGTATAGCTTTCTATATTTGTGAAGTTCACCAGAAATCATCAGAGGTTTGGATTCATCGTTAAACTTCAGTTGCCCTATGTCCGATAGGATTGCGACTTTTATCTTTGGTCTTCACTCTGAGAGTCGTATAATTTGGGGATGTATCGTATTGTGGTTAAAAAAATAAACTCCAGTTAGCTGAATTCGTGCAGACACCAGACGTCTAGATTCCAGGTGCTTCTAGTACATCGGGTTTCCGCACTTCTGCTTCTTCGGTAGTCAGACCGTGGATTGGTCTGCGCCGGTCCTCCATTGGACCCTATTCCCTACACTCCTCCTCATATCAACATATCTCCTGCAGTCAATGTCTTCCATTATCTGCTGGACATATTTTAACAGTGGTCTTCCTCGATATCTCTTTCCTTCTACCATTCCCTCCATTATTGTTTTCACTAAGCTCTCATGTCTTAACATATGTCCAGTTAATATTGCCCTCCGCGTTTTTATACTCTCCCATATAGAGTTATACTCTCCTGCTCTCTCAAAACTTTCGTCATTAGTAATCTTGTCCTTCCAGTTAATCTTTAGCATCCTTCTGTAACACCAGAGGTCAAATGAAATTAATACCCTTTTCTCTTCTTTTCCAACTGTCCAGGTTTCACATCCACACATAAACTTTTAAAAGTCTTTTCCTTGTCGTCCAGCTAATGTAATTTGTTTCTTTTTGTTCACCGCTAGTTTTTCCTGAGCAATTCTACATTTTATCTCATTCATGCTTCTTCCACAGTTTGTAATTTTTCTTCCTAGATAGCAGAATTCTTGCACATCCTCCAATGTTTTAATTTTCACTTTCGAGTCTTCATCTCTACCAAATGCCTAGACTTTCGACTTCACTTTATTTATTTTCATATTTTAATCATCCCCTATTGTTCCCCCCATTCTTTCCAAGATTTTCTTAAAAACCTTTTCCATTTCTATTACCATCACAATGTCATCTGCGAATCGAATCATATTTACTATCTTCCCCTGATGATGCAACTAAGGAAAATGGAAGCGGCTTCTAGGCGATATAAATAAGAAAAGAAAGGGAAATTAACCCACCACATACCAAAGTGGACGGATGCGATGAGAGGGAACACTAATGCTGACAAACAACTACACAATATTTCGGCATCTACCTTGCTCACAAATAGAAAAACGGGCCATTAGGCTCGGAACGTGTGTGCACAACGAACGTTACCTAATGACTAACCGTGTAGTGGTGGAGGGGGGGGGGAGGGGGGGGAGGGGGGGAGGGGGGGAACGGCTAAGGAGTAGACTATCGATATCGGTATGCAATGTCTGAGATAATATATTGGCAGGCGATGGTAAAATGTAGTAATGGTACGGTATAAACATGGCGGAAAAAAAAACGTAGTGATGGGTTAATTGGATTTTAAGGGTGGTTAAGTCCAGGTGGGTGTCTCGTATCCAGGATATTCTGGTACGCTAGTTCCCATCTCCGGAGTTCTGCTGCAGTGACAGGGATACGAGACACCCACCTGGATTTAACCACCCTTAAAATCCAATTAACCCATCACTACGTTTTTTTTTTCCGCCATGTTTATACGGTACCATTACTACATTTTACCATCGCCTGCCAATATATTAAATATTATCTCAGACATTGCATACCGATATCGATAGACTACTCCTTAGCCGTTACCCCACCCCTCCACCACTACACGGTTAGTCATTAGGTAACGTTCGTTGTGCACACACGTTCCGAGCATAATGGCCCGTTTTTCTATTTGTGAGCAAGGCAGATGCCGAAATATTGTGTAGTTGTCAGCAATAGTGTTCTCTCATCGCATCCCTCCACTTTGGTATGTGGTGGGTTAATTTCCCTTTCTTTTCTTATTTACTATCTTCCCCTGTATCATATCTAGCTAATCATGGCTTTTGAGCGGGGATTCCACAATGGCATTTTTTTCTCGCAGTTGTAACGCTGCAAGCTTGTAATAAATATTTTGCTGCTAAAGCTTTATTCCATTAAGAGACCTACTTAACCCTTTTCCTCTGGAATTTCAATACCAAGATTGTACTCCATTTTTATAAAACATTAATTAATTAATAAGACCTATTTTAACGTATGCCAACACCGCCTGGATATCAGCATGCTCAGCACATTACAAGGCACTGCAAATAATAGAACGCCAACACTCCGCCTCGCCTACACAATCTGCCTACCTTTCCCAAACCACACCCCGTACGATAAAATATCCTTTCTGCATCTACTACTCTTGCGCGAACACCTCAGAATATCCTTCACGGTACGCAGAAACAATACAAACAACCCACTCTCCACTCCACATATCAAAACACCAGACGCACTAAAGCCATATCACAAATATATACCACCAGCACTCCACCATTATGCATTACACACATTAAACAATAGAAACTTCAACAGCCTCCCTATACCAAACATACACATCCGCCCAGAATTATACCCATCATAACTGTCAGTCACAGAAGAAAATGAAATACCAGAATTAATAAAATCTATTACTGAGCAATCCGGCAATCTTAATATTGTGTTTTAAAAGTTCTACAAGCAAAATAAGATTGAAATTTTGTATCAATCTTTATTCATTTCACAAGCGATTAAGATGTCGCGACGCCGAGGACAGTAACTGCCACACCCGCAACTTCAGCTCGGACGTAAAACCATCCCGTGGGAACCAACTGCTCGCTACCTTGGTGTAACACTTGACTGTAAGCTGACATGGCGAGATCACATCAAGGACATCATGCATAGGGTAAGTGCTCGGCTCCATGCTCCTTACCCGAAACTTAATCGGGAAGACTCATTGGCACCACAACTAGGAGTTTCCATTTGCTGATCGTTGATTAGGCCGGTAATTGCCCTGTCTGGGTGTACACCGCTAATTGCCACCTAAAAACGTTGCAAGTGCTGCAGAACATAGCACTAAAGCGAGCACTACATCTGCCCGACCGTTTCCCCACTGGCGCAGTCCACGAGGCGTCTGGAACAGCCGACTTATCGAAAGATTCCGGCAGCAGCAGCCACAACAAAGTATCTGCTCCACTTAGCAGAGTTTTTGTCGGCAGAATGATCAGAAAGTTGTGGCATATCCTCACTGAAGGTGTGTCGTCATTTGACTGCTCTTCAGATATGTTCATGGTATGGAGTCTGACGCCGCTTGTCCACAGGGATGGTCAGCGCCTAAATCAAGTTTATGATGATACTCTATTTAGCTGCAAGATGTCAACTTCGAGATCAGCTGCGTCAATAGTTGGCCGATGTTACTCATCTGATCCTCAAGGCGCAGCTTCTCTCGGCAGTCGTGTCTGCAGCATCGTCCAGTTGATAGTCGCTTAGATGGTAAACCTTTCCTGAGGTTGCTAGGGTGATCTTCAACTATAGATGCCTGATGTTTCGAGTGAACTAGGTGGCATGGAAAATCTGTTGATCGTTTCCATTGTTGCTTATTTTCTTCTGCTGGGCGATTGTTTGTAGTTGAAGGACGGCACCTGTTGTAGAAAGACTGAATCTTCTGTCTAACAGGGCAGACACCGTAGCATGCAGCGTGGTCTCCACCGCAGTTGGCACAGGTCGGATCTTCACGTGAGCGCGAGCCGACTTGAACGCTGTGCCCCTCACCGCAGTGGACACATCTCACCTTAGATTTTCAGTCCTGTGCTAAGTGTCTGAAACCTTGGCAGTGGTGAAACTGCGTGATTGTCTTCTTCTTCGTTCTTGTGGCTTCCTTGGGGGCAAGGTCAATTCGTTTCTTGGATCTTTGCCTGGTAGACGTAGGTCCTGCTAGCAGTTGTTGTTTCACAGGTGCATCGATCAAGAGGCAGCTTGCATTAGGAACAGGTATTGTATCCAGTTGCAAGGTCCTAGGTTCTTCATCAGGTGCTTCTGATTGTGGACTGGTGGGGTCGGGCTACTTGCTTCGGAGACATTCCTTGGCTGCCTGAAAGTCCGATTGACTGGTGAACACGTGGAGAAGTCTTGTCAGGATCGACCGGGATTTATCACTGAGGGCTGCTACTACGCGCAGCACCTCCATGATTTTGTCATGGTTCTCCTGTGGAGTCGCAGTTGTCAGTTGAGCCAAGACTTCCTGAAGAGTAGTTAGCTGACCAGTGTTTTTGGGTTGCAGTTCTTCCTCGAACCTCGGCGTGGGTGAAGTCACTTCAGTAACGTTATCTTTTGAATTGGAGTTTGGTTCTACTGTCTCTTGAGTGAGAACCAGGGTTCGGTGGATTTTCGCTATGTACTCCTCCTTATTGAAGTCTTCAGAGAAGGCGCTCGGGAAAGGAACGTGTCCTTCCCAGCTTCAGTAAATGGTCTGGCAAGATGGGAGAACTTTGGATTGCACAGGGCTCGGTGCAAGTTCTTGAAGCTCTGCACTAGGAGATCCCAGGTGAATATGAAGTGGCGTACCCTGAGTCGAAGCTGCGCCTCCCATGGTACTTCCATCTCTCGGTGGTACTTTTCAATCTTCGTGATTGAGACCCGGGTGGGGAGATAGTGAGTAGTCTTTGCTGGCGAGAAAGAGATAAATTGGAGCGTCGTCTTCGAAGTCGCTAGTTTCTTTGACTAGTGAACCTGGCGATGACCACGACGTCCACGAAGAGTTCTCTGGAGAAGCCTGCGTGGGTGACTGTCGGATGTATGCATCTTGGCCTCCAGGGGTGAGTGAGGTTACGCCATCTTCTGCAGGAGAAGACAGGAGTAGGAGTGGTGGAGCTGGTCGTCCTGGTGACATACGGACGTAGTAGTCCCTGTCGGTGATCGTCGCCGCTTTTTCCCCATGTGAGTTGCTAGACGAACAGTTCGAATATGGCGTCAGTAGATGCAGCGGTGAGT
The DNA here is from genome assembly GCA_031002005.1 of Vandiemenella viatica. NCBI lineage: Eukaryota > Metazoa > Arthropoda > Insecta > Orthoptera > Morabidae > Vandiemenella > Vandiemenella viatica. Next base: position 252,038,146 of record CM061919.1, read on the forward strand.
TGAAGTGCGCGCGTTGCCTGTGGCTGTGAAGATTCCGGCAACATGCCTATAAATTCTACAGTGCAGCACATCGCTCTGCCAATCCACTGGTGAGTTGTCTCGGCGAATATGAAACTGCCACTGACAAACACTACAGACCACTAGTGCTGACGGAGCGAAAACAATAATCAATATTACGCTAGCAAGACGACCAACCGAAAGTCAAGAGATGTCAAATCAAAAAAAGATCGAGGGAGGAAATGTTTCAGGAGAAGAACCCCCAACCGATCAGCACTTGAAGCTCTGCACTAGGAGATCCCAGGTGAATATGAAGTTGCGTACCCCTGAGTCGAAGCTGCGCCTCCCATGGTACTTCCATCTCTCGGTGGTACTTTTCAATCTTCGTGATTGAGACCCGGGTGGGGAGATAGTGAGCGGTGTCTTTGCTGGCGAGAAAGAGATAAATTGGAGCGTCGTCTTCGAAGTCGCTAGTTTCTTTGACTAGTGAACCTGGCGATGACCACGACGTCAACGAAGAGTTCTCTGGAGAAGCCTGCGTGGGTGACTGTCGGATGTATGCATCTTGGCCTCCAGGGGTGAGTGAGGTTACGCCATCTTCTGCAGGAGAAGACAGGAGTAGGAGTGGTGGAGCTGGTCGTCCTGGTGACATACGGACGTAGTAGTCCCTGTCGGTGATCGTCGCCGCTTTTTCCCCATGTGAGTTGCTAGACGAACAGTTCGAATATGGCGTCAGTAGATGCAGCGGTGAATTGAGGTGCGCGCGTTGCCTGTGGCTGTGAAGATTCCGGCAACATGCCTATAAATTCTACAGTGCAGCACATCGCTCTGCCAATCCACTGGTGAGTTGTCTCGGCGAATATGAAACTGCCACTGACAAACACTACAGACCACTAGTGCTGACGGAGCGAAAACAATAATCAATATTACGCTAGCAAGACGACCAACCGAAAGTCAAGAGATGTCAAATCAAAAAAAGATCGAGGGAGGAAATGTTTCAGGAGAAGAACCCCCAACCGATCAGCACTCAAAGGAGTGTTTTAGAACCTACCTGAGGAATAATTACCATAACTTCAAGTCAACAAAGGACACCGTTGAAGAGATGTGTCATCGTTTTATACATATAGTCAGGGAAGGAATGGAAATACATATACCAAAGTGGACAATAAAGGGGGAGAATGATCCACCGTGGTACACATGCGAAGTCAAAGGATTACTCAAAAAACAAAGGAAAATACACGCACGCTCAAGAAGGAAGGGGTGTCGCAGCGATTTAGAAACCTTAGCTGATTTAAGAGGACATATTAAGAATGTAATGCGCGAGGCCTTTAACGATTTTCACTCCAACTCTCTCTTTAAGAGTCTCACAGAAAACCCAAAGAAATTTTGGTCGTATGTACGAAAAGTTAATTGTACCAACAGCAATATTCCAGCACTAATTCGTGAAGGTTCCGAGGTTAATGAAAGCCGCGATAAAGCTAACGTACTAAACACTGTAGTTAAAAATTCATTTACAAATGAACATAAGGATAGTATTCCCGTTTTCCCACGCCGTGGCGAGTCGGTGATTACGAATAGATACTGCAGGTATCGTTAAGCAATTAGAGCTCCTGAAGTTGGGGAAAGCACCGGGCCTGGATGAAATTCCAGTAAGAGTATTTTCAGAGTATGCGGCGGAAATCGGGCCATTTCTGTCTGATTTATTCAGTAAATCATTAGAAGAGCGAAAAGTACCTTCAGACTGGAAAATCGAGCAAGTAACTCCGATTTTCAAAAAAGGTTATCGAAGTGATCCTGGAAACTATCGTCCCATATCTATAACATCTGTTTGTAGTAGAGTTATGGAGCATATTATATGCTCGAACATTATGAATTTTCTAGATGATAATAATTTGCTTACAACAAATCAACACGAATTTCGGAAGAAAAGATCATGTGAAACACAGCTGGCTCTATTTACACACGACGTAATGAAACTTATCGATGCAGGTTCACAAGTAGATGCAATTTTTTTAGATTTACAGAAAGCCTTTGACTCTGTGGCACACAACCGTCTTTTTGCGAAGCTTCGAGCGTACGGTATATCGGATCAGCTTTGTGAATGGATAAAGGATTTTCTAACTGGTCGGTCGCAGTATGTTGTCGTTGAAGGAGAAAGTTCTTCTAATCTAGATGTTACATCGGGTATACCTCAAGGAAGTGTAATAGGACCACTTCTTTTCTTAATTTTTATAAACGATCGCGGAGACCAAGTGAAAAGCTTTGTTTGCTGATGATGCGGTTATTTATAGGTAAGTAAGAAATTTCGCCGATTGCTTAGAAATTCAGCGCGATCTGGATGTTATTTTGGCTTGGTACGCTGAGTGGCAACTTACTCTAAATTGTAATAAGTGCAAAAACAATGAGCATAACTAACAAAAAGAATCCAATTGTTCAGAAATACGAGTTAAACAATACAGTTATTGATGTGGTCGATTCTATTAAATATTTGGGAGTAACAGTACAAAGGAACATGAAATGGGACATACAAATTAATTCGTTAGTAGGTAGAGCAAATTCTAGGCTGCGATTCATAGGTCGAATCTTGAAAAATTGTAATGAACAAACAAAGGAGATAGCGTACAAATCTCTTGTGCGTCCACATTTGGATTATTGTTGTGCCGTTTGGGACCCGTTTCGTAAGGGATTGATCGAAAGTATAGAGAAAGTACAGAGAAGAGCCGCTTGATTCGTGACCGCTTGCTACAGTCCTTACGAAAGCGTCACAGAACTAATTAGTAGATTAGGTTGGGAGTCTCTGGTAGATAGACGACACACTTTTCGTTTAAACTTATTGGTAAACACGCGTACTCCCACTTTCACTTTTGAGTGTAGTGAAATACTTCTTCCACCAACCGATTTGAGTCGGAAGGACAGGAAAGATAAAATTAGAGAAATAAGGTGCCGGACTGATTCTTATATAAATTCTTTTTTCCCTCGTACCATTAGGGATTGGAATGCACAGCAAAGAGATTAGGTTTAGTGCTGAGCACCCTCTGCCACCCACAATTTTGTGAATTGCAGAGTAGATGTAGATGTAGATTCAAGCTGAGACTGGCAAATATTATTAGCTTTGATCGATTATTTGGTAAAATCGAATTCGTAGCTTCGCTATGCTTCATCTCCGTTGGAATTACCTTGACTTTGAATAGTTTATCCTTTCACTTTGTTATTTCTTGCGTTCATGCGTCCAGATCTTATCACCATTCATCTTTTCCTTCTGCTGGAAACCCTTAAAATTTTGTATCAATCTTTATTCATTTCATTGATGGCATTCACTCGTTTCCTAGTATGAATGTATGTTTTGGTTTATTATTTATGGGTATCTAAGTGGCTAAAAGTCTGATTTCAGAACCTCAGGATCTTCTACGGTTGTGACGTACACCCCACACATCATCACGTGGTCATGTTGGAACAGATCTCCTCTTCTTGTCTCGCTCCTTCCTTCTGTTTGTTCCGGTATGTCATCATCGACGTTGTTGTTCCAAATGTTGAGAACGCTTGTGTATCAATCGCCGCCACGCAGATCTATCAGAGGAATCGTCTTTGTAGTTTTTTGTGTTAGTTAGATATTTATTAAGACTGGATTTAAATTGTAATAGCTGTATCGTTTTGTTTGTGCTTCCCGATTTCGTTGGCCATTCTTTAGTTGTAATTACATTACTTGTTTCCGGAGGAAACAATTTGGCATTTGGATGACGTGTACAACGCGTGATAATTGAAGTTGGTGCTTAACTATCACTGCTTCAGTGTTTCTAATTTGTGGTTTTCGCTTCTTCTAGTAGACTGGAATTTATTAGCCGGACTTGTTGTTTTATCTTAAGTATGCTCCTCAGAAGGCGTTGGTGGTACCATTCCAGAAATTTTAAGTGCCATTTATCGCTAGTCCAAGTCTCGCAACCATAGAGCTGGTGTTAAAATGGTACTGTAAAGTACTGTAGAGTTTTGTCCGAGCACAGTTGTCATGATTGTGAAAGAATTTTTCCAGAAGAGAGCCGTATGCTGACTGGTGCATCTTATCCTATATTGAATTTCTGTGACAGAGAGATTTTTGTTTGCGGTGGAAAAGTGTAAAGATTTTCCCTTGACTATGATAGATGTAGTCGTGGAGTTGGGGTTTGTTGAGGGTTGGTAGAAAATCTATGTCTTTGTAGTGCTGAGCTCTGTTCCAGTGTTCTTAAAATAAGTTTTAATTCCTCATCTAAGTTCATCCGGGTGGCTAATAGTTATTTGATTTCGGTCTAAACGATATTCTCGACATAAACATCAAGCTTTGCCAATTTCGATAATCATACCACAGGGGGAAATCACCACCAACTGCAAAATCATCAAATGAAAATCTGAAATTTCAACTATCGAAACAAAATATCAATAAACTACAACAAATCAGCAGGCATATGCTTCACCCTCAAAAGACCGGAAATAAATAGTCGCTTAAGAATTATCTGTGAGCAGATACCTTTGAATAATCATAACAAGCATCTTGGACTAATTATAGATAAAACACTAACCTTTCGTCACCCTATAACTGAAAAGAGTTTAAACACACTATCCGTTATAAATAATATATTCGCTATTCTTAGCAGCTTGTCAATGAATATCAAAACAAAACTCCACCTCTTGAAAATAACGGTATTACCTGCGATAACATTTGAATGCCAAATTTATTGGACAACGGGCGATACAAATCTATGGCGACTACAAATATTGCAATAGAGATATCTCCACTGACGGCACAAGGACAAAAATCAAAGGAATGCATCAAGTAACACAATTACAAAATACACAACAAGTCGCAAAACGATTAACTTACAACTCAACATCACTGACAACAACAAAAATATTTCTTGCACAAATAACGCTACCGCAGTTTTTATTAAGACCGGCATGTAAGCCAACATTTTCCGCTTAAAGCGTCAAAGCAGAGAAAACAATATAGTACTAAACCCTAGCCAGGATATCAAAAGATTTTTAACTGCTAAAAGTCTCTTAACAGCGAGGTCTTTAGAGACGGGAAAGGATGGGGGGCGAGGAATGGGAAGGAATTCGGCCATGGCCTTTTGAAGGAAGCATCCCGGAATTTGGGGAACCATGGAAAACCCAAATCCGGATGCCCGGACGGGAATTCGAACCACCGTCCTCCCAAATGCGAGGCCAGAACGGTAACCTTTACACCACCACTCTCGGGGATATCAAAAGTGTCGAAGCGAGCAGCACAAGAACACCAGAAAATCGCGCAGCGACTCGAAAAACAGTTCACAGCGCTCACCGCAATGCCACTGAACTGATTAACGCATTTTAAAACAGATTTTGCAACTTGTTCCAGTATACGACTGAACACTCCGTGATACAACTGATTCCAGCAGCAGTGTAGTAGGTCTGACTCCGGCCAAACCTGCATTTACATATCTGAGGCTTCTGAAATTCCCAAAACTGATGAGACAATCAGAATAACCCGCGCTTATGAGTTAGAGTAGTGGAAGAACGTGTAGACGAACGATATGACTGTGGACATTAAGGCACAACAGACTCAATAAGTAATCTTTTGAAGGAACTGGATTGGGAGTAATTGTAAAACAGCGTGCGAGTAGAGAGGCACTTGGAGAGTCTGATAGTACAACCACTGTTCTAGAGCTAATATTTGAGTAATTTTCTAGCCCCTTTGAGATGCAGCCATTTCACCATTTCAAACAGCTGCTTCACTGTGGAGTGTATACAGGGTGTTCCCGAATTCATGGTACAAACTTTAATGGTAGGTACAGGACATTGTAACAATGATTTATCGTATAGGAATGTAGTGACGAAGCGAGGCGCAAACAGGGGAAATAAATGGAGAAAGACATGGAGTGATCGGTTGGTAGCATTGCCGGTAGAGGGCAGTAGATCTCCTCATTTATCGAGCATCGATTACTTTTTATGGGGACATCTAAAGCATCTTGTTTATGAGACTCCAGCTGACCCAGATGAGGATCTCGTTGCATATCCGTAGCTGCTGCAGGTGTGCGTGAAATACCAGACATCTTTGAACGTGTACGCCAATCGCTCCACCGACGCTGTCAAGCATGTATCACTTACTGGTGGACACAATTTTGAACACTTAATGTAAACATGACACTTTTCAACAACGCTTTCAATAAAAGCTTTGTATTTCCTTTCGGCTGTTATTTCCCCTGTTTACGCCGCACCACGTCACTTGCGACCATATATTCCTATACCAGCGGTTCCCAACCTTTATTGACATAAGACCCACTTTTAAGTAAAAAAAAATTTCGCGACCCACCTAATATAAGAGTCTATCTAATATCAGAATGGGAAATGTTGTATGACCTCGATACGCTATCGACTATCCTATCCTACGAAGCGGCAAATTTTCGTACAAAGGATATACTATCAACAAAAAAGAACTGCTAATACATAAAACAACAAACATATCATTGGCCGGGAGGCGACTGCACAGACCATCACCTCATCAAGTTCACTGCTGTAATTCCACGATTAGAAGTAACTCGAAAAGCATAATAAAATGCAACTGGTCTGCCAAGTCGCCTTTTAGTGGAAACCACCTGCAGACCCGATTTTAGTGGTTTATTGGTAGGTTTATCATTGTGTTTTACTTCACCTAAATGTATGGAAATATGGAAGACTGGGAGCCGGAAAACACAATGGTAAACTTACCAGTCAAACACTAATGTGGGATTTGTAGGTGTAGGTATGACTTGGCAAATCAGTCGCATTTTCCTGCTTTGCTATTAACAAGGATAATTGGTAAGACGCTGTGGTAGACTGTTTGTTGGCCTGACAATGACTTTTCCATTGTAGATTTGGTCGAAAGATAATGTCTTTTTTTTTGGTAAGAGTTCAAGAGGCTTATCTGTGTACTCAGGATGCTTGGTTGACAAATGCCTTGCAAGTTTGATGGCTTCATGTTTCCATTGGACAAATTTTCACAACAAATAACGCACTGAGGTATTGGCTCCTCTTCAGTACCCGAAAACACAAATCTGTATTTCAAATAATCTGGATTATACTTTCGCATATATGTCTTTAGCTTTTTCTTGCTGTCTGCATTGTAATACAAATACTTGGTTGGATATTCTCTTTTACGGAACGATCCAGACCTCATCAAACTTTTCATAATCACATTAAATCTACTCTCAAACAAAACAAAACGCGAACAACAACTCACTCTCACAAACAAAGAAAGACTGTTTGTATCAAAGACTTTGGTTTAGATCTAAGCATAAACAAGAAAATGACAATCAGAGAAGTAAAACTGCCTTTGGTATGCGCGCACATCTCCACCTTAGAGCGGGGCGGGAGAGGGGATGTTCAGGGGCTGCCATAAGGATTGCGCGATTACTGCCGCTGCTATATCTCACAACGTGGTTATTGCATAACACCCGCTGACTGTTTAAGAAAACTTTTTTTTCTCATAAAGTTTTAATTTAAACTAATAGCTTTCATGATGACTGCACTTGTAAAATATCGTGTTATATTTTTTAAATGGATGAAATAAAAGATATATTTTCGGTCAAAAACATCGATTATTCCGCGACCCACCAAAGCACCCGCCGCGACCCACCAGTGGGTCGCGACCAATAGGTTGGGAACCGCTGTCCTATACAATAAATCATTGCTACAATGTCCTGTACCTATCATTAAAGTTTGTACCATGAATTCGGGACCACCCTGTATATCGGTTTGACTCATACTTATCGTACCGTCGATCTTTGAACCGCTGGGGTCAATCAATCGATCACTGTCATTTGTCATCCTGGCTGGTTCACCGTCGTCCCAGCATTCTGCCTCAGTGGTACTGCTGTGTTGTTCCGCGATGCCATGAGTTTGCGATAGAAGGTTTAAGTTGCGTGCTGTGCCTTCTGTGAATGGTATTTCCAAATTAACCCACAATTAGGTCGGAGTTGACCCATATGAGCCTTCCAAGCAATGCATTTGATATTGAATCAGGTAAATATATTTGTCGTAACTAAAAGCGGTATTTTTTACTACTCCGTAGCGATCTACAGTGGTTCTCAGTGCCCATGCCTCTATTACGTCTCTTATGGGAACGTTCATAAACTACGTGGATCGGTATTGGGGGAGGGGGGGCAGAGTGGTTGGCTGGAATGATACGCTGGGTTTCGTGAAAAAGAAGGGGGGATGGTCTCCGAGCCAGGCTAAGGTAGTTTTTCATTTATATTATTTGTCACAGTTAAAAATGAGGTACATAACATACAAAAGCATGTGGATACATATATCCGTCATTTAATTATCTCAGATATATAATTTATGATAGTCTGACAAGAGAATACAGTACAAAGTGTCTTCTGGAATCAACATGGGAAAATATGCTAAGTGCTACATGGGGGTGAGGACGGGTAGAGGCAAAAGCCCTAGGCTTCGTTGGGGGAGGGAGTTCAGAAGAGGACAATATGGAGCCTACGTGATTTATGAACGCTCCCTAATGGACTTTTTTGGAACTGCGTTACCTCTGAGTAGGGTTGCAAGGGAGGTCTTTTTTGCGGGATGCGGATACTGATACGGATGTTCAGTGCTTGACATCCGCCGATGCGGATGTTTTGCGGATGCGGAAGAGGAAAAATAAATTTATAATTATTTAGATTTTAATATTTTATCAAAAGCGAATTTAAAATCAAAATAAGTATATGTTTTATGTCATAGTTTATCTTTTTTCATAAATAAAGTGTACTTCCATATTACACTGACATACTGATTAATTCTTTGCCTCATTTTTCTTCAACAAAAAACGTGGAATGAGTTCACAAGTGAATTAAGTTATTTGCATAACTACACACGCGTCTAAAAACAAATCTTTCTCATGCGAACTTTGCGGAGTTCTTGGCGCGATTAATTCAAGCGTCACATTTCCGTGCTCGCTTTTTTTATTTTTTCTTATGGCTATACGTCTTGTCGACATCAAGGTTATTAGAGCGGGACAGGATGGTCCCAAGGAACTGGAAGGAATTCGGCCATGGACATTTAAAGCAAACATTCACCTGGAGTAATTTGTGGAAACCATGGAAAATCCAAATCTGGATGCCCGGACGGGAATTCGAAACCGCGTCCTCCCGAATGCGAAGCCATAGCGTTACCGCTCACCCGCCAAGCTCGGTTCCGTGCTCGCCACCCGCCTTCCCACGACCTAGTGGCGCATTTACAGTACAACTTGAAGGACTTATGATGATCCGGTTTTCGATAAAGAACTTTTGATAGGCCGTGAAAGCGGTTACAGAACAACATGTAGGATGAGTTGGATGTTGTTGGACACCCAGGCAACCAGAAAGGGTACTTGCTGTCCAACAAACTATTAATATTGGAGGAAAACATCCTAGGAGTGTGTGGTAAGGACACATGGTGTGCCGCGAAGAGGTATAGGTGCTAAGGATTGTTTGGAACATTGTGTTGAAGCCCTTCTATTAGCGTGAGTGGGCAAACGCATATTACGGTAATTCTATGTCCTATAAGTTGTGCCGTGAATAGACCGCTTTACTTTACATGCAAGTTCAAACTAGTAAATTCATCGCTTAGGTAATAACACCGTTCAGTTTATTTTTACTTTTATTACAAGATCGTCAGAAAAAAAAACACTGGTTTGTTGTTACGTAAGCGTCGATGAGCAGAATTTCGTATAAAGAGAATAGAATAATATCTATTTCAATGTAAACAACTCATCGCATCAGACCATTCAGCATTTATGCAACTGCCCGCAGTGCCCATAAACCTGCACTCTGCAAGATTTCCTTCGCGCCAGTGACAATGCCATACAAGTTGCTGACATTTAGTCATCCGTCATATGAACTCTTTGTTGTTGATTGATATTATTTTATTTATGTTATTGTTATCACTGTTTCTAACAATTTTTAAGCAGCGTTTTTGACACGAAGTAAATAAATAAATGTAAACAAAATATGCACCAAAAATTGCGGATGCGAAAGCGAATGTAAGATTTCAAGCGGAAGTTCCGCACTTGCGCATAGGGATATCCGTTGCGTTCCTACTTCGGAGTAGCGCTGCAATAACAGAATTATTCGTATCAGTAGATACGTCTGGAAGCTAAGTTTTCATTTACTATTAGCCAGGGGCGGATCCAGGATTTTGGTTTGGGGGGGTGGGGGTGGCTTGAGTGAATTTTGGTTCAGAGGGCATCCCTTCAGTGGATTTTTGGCTGTGGGGGGTCTCCAAAATTCGCGGGTGTGCCCAGATACTTTTGGGGTGTGTCCACATACTCTGGATTCGCCCCTGCTATCAGCGATAACTGAGAAGTTAAGTTGTGGCTGGAGAGTATACGCGTCACTTAGGAGGCGCCTAGTGTCCTGTATGGTGAAGTTTACATCCTGCCAGTTGACATCGAATCGTTACTGCGACTAGATGTGTTGACTGATCTTCACCAATCAAGTATCACAGGACTGTCCACAGCCTGTAGCTTTCATGGGAAATCGAATATTTTGACAATGTCACGTGATGTGGAAAATAATCGAGTCCGGTTGAATACATATCCAACTTAAGTTTGACGGATTAGTGCTAGGCTTTTGCGTTGGGAGTCAATAATGGGATATTGCTCTCGCAGTTGTTACTTAGCAAGCAAGCTTTAAATTTGTCATTAGAGATGTTACAAACAATGGTCAAGTTGAATTAGAGCGTACGACATATCGGCTTAGCTACTAGAGAACATTGAAAAGTAATCATGTGTAATGATGTCAATGCACTTCACCTTAGTAAGACCAATACTTGAATATGCCTGCCCTGTGTTGGGATATACAGCTCAAACAAATTTAGACCGACTCCAAGTCATTCAAAATCACGCTCTGAAGAGAGCCCTTCATCTCGACTGCAGATTTCCCACAAAGCCCTTCATGAAGGCGCAGGGCTACCAACATTAAAACAACGATTTAAGGACCTTGCTACCAAATTTTATAATGCAGCCCACAAATCTAACAACCCACTAATCAAGGACCTGGGGAATTATCCGGTTGGAATAGGTCCACACATCGGACCTATCTCACTTCTTCAATAAATTCCCAATCTATCTGAAAATATCTACGCCAAACGTTAAGACACATCTAACCTGAAGCATGAACCCATCTATAAGACTAGGAGTAAATATCGCAAGACAAACACTCCACCCTACTCTGCCCAAGGAGGAAATGGGCAGCTAATGGTGATGACGACGAACATCTCTTGTGTTCAGGTAGTTATCCTTTCAGTTTGCTGATTCCTTATTTCTTGGTACTAGATGATATTAACTTTTTTTGTGGAAAGTCTTGTAATTTTGTATCAATCTCAATTAATTTGATTCAAGGTATTCACTCATTTGCGAGTATGAACATCTCTTTCGGTTAATTATTTATGGATCTTGAAGTGGCTAAAAACTCCGATTTTAGAAACGCGGAATCTTTCACAGTGATGACGTACGCAAGCACTTGATCATGGCGAAACAGCTCACCTTATATCGTTCCTTCCTGCGCTTTCTTTGTCGGATTCTCGTCTTCACCTGGGGCTTTTGATATTTTTTAAAATAAATGATTTTCGATATATTGATATCTTTAAAAGTATAAATATCGGATTTCGATATGTCGAAGAAAAAGTATCGATGTATCGAGGCTATTTTATATATATATAAAAACAATGTCATACGAGCAGATCGTGTAGAAATAGGGCCAAGTCTAGTGGCTGTTTACTGATGAAGAGTTGTGAGATATTCGTCTGAACCAAGTCTTCACTTTCTAAGAGTATAACGGGTGGAATTTTTTCTTAAAAAAAAAAGTAGTAAATTGTTATCAGGCCACTTATTTATCAAAATTTTTACTAAAATGTAAGTCATGGTGTGCGTGATAGAAAACCCGAAAGAGGAAATCTTGGTGTTTGTGAATTTGTAAGATTGATAAATCAACATAGCAGATGCATTTATATAGGTAGAAATTTTACTATCATAGAATGCACAATGGCCAAGTCATTTTTTAGAAGAATTTATGAGAAATGTTCTTTCTTTTTGTAAGCTGATAGCTTTATGTGATCCGCTTTACTTTATTTGATCTAATTTTTGCACCTTATCAAACGTTTGCTATCCTTTTTTTTTTTAATGCTTAACGCCTCTTAACAGCGAGGTCTTTAGAGACGGGAAAGGATGGGGTTCAAGGAATGGGAAGGATTTCGGCCATGGCCTTTTGAAGGAAGCATCCCGGCATTTGCCTGGAGTGATTTGGGAAACCATGGAAAACCCAAATCTCAATGCCCGGACGGGTATTCGAACCGCCGTCCTCCCGAATGCGAGGCGAGAACGCTAATCGTTACACCACCACGCTCGGTCGTTTGGTATCTGCTAACACCTGATTTTCAAGTGGGAATACTTCCCACGACAATACGCACGTTCATTTAAAACAATGTGCTCGCATCCAATTCGTTCCGGGCGAGCGATACTGTGACTGCATTCTTACCATCATCTCAGCAGTTGGGTAGAAATAACTTCCAAATTAAATGTGGGAACAAAGTAAAATTTAATTTATTTATGTGATTTTTGTAGGCCGTTTCTTCCACAGGTGCTTGTTAAACTAATAATTAGCCTATTATTTGATAAATACGCCAATACTACTGTTGTAGGGTATTATTTATTTCACGGGCGGCTATGGCAGTGTGGGGGTTAGCACGCTGGCCTCGCATTGCAACGGCCGCCGGTTCGAGTCCGGTCTCGGGCATGGGTTGTTTTAATTAAGTGTTGTGTTCGTCTTGTGCTGTCCTCACTGCACTGTCCACAATATCATAACTAAAGCCTGACACAACAGTTGGTACAAAAAGAAATTGTAGCTGGTTAAATGACCGGAAAGACCGAAGGCCATATTTCATTAAAAAAATATTTCATGGACGCGTTTCGACTTTCGCCGAGGTATCTTCAGTGTAAAATGTTACATTTCCGTTTTGAGGCGTGGTTGTTGACCGCCTGTGCCCTCAACCAGCATGCTGTTCCCAATATTGCACTTAACAACACAATTTGGATATAGTTGGGATATTTATGAGTCCTGTAATAGTCAATTTTGAAGCACTGTTTTTGATGCACGTCATTGTCAAACTTCCTAGTTTGTCAACGTCCTGAAATTTTTGACGGGCTTCGAAGCTGGTAATTTAGAACTGACAACTTAATTAACTAATTGACGTTTTTTAAATATTTGTCCCCATCTTCGGAGTAGTGTAACAATGACAGAATGATTCGTGTCATTATATGTTGACTACCAGCGATTAATGAGACTTGTCAGTACCATACACAGCTTATACTAAAAAGTACGAGGTGCCTAAACAAAACTGGACCATCTCTGCTACCTGATTTCATGAATGGTAGGTAAAAATATAGTGTGGCCAGTTGGCGTCGGATCGTTACTGTGAATGGATGTGTCATTTCGTCTCTTCCAGCGATCTGGCAGCTCGGTGATTAAGTGGTCTGACTGGAGACGGAAAGGTTCCCGGCTCGATTCGCGGTCTCGAGGATTTTCATAGGCCCTTAACCCGACATTCATCTCTGGTACAGCTTACTGTGCAGTGCGAATTACGTTAGAACGTTTCCGTGGTTCGGATTCCACGTTAAATTGTAGGTTACCTATTCTTCTTCTTCTGGTCCGTATCATGGAGCAAAGAAAAGAGAGGAGACCACGTAAGGGACCTTCTCCATACAACGACGTGACGCCGAGTGGAGAGCGGTGGGGTAGGAGGTCGCCATATTGGTTGGCTCAAGAAACACAAGGAATGTATACAAAACGGAAGAATTTCTTCGTTTTTAATCATCGCATTACTAAAAATGAAGTCTTATGGGGTCACATTTATAAATACCCTAATTGATATAACCTACAAACATTATAATTTAAGAAAAACAGACCATTGTTTTGAACTCACGAAGATGGCGGCTCCGGAGACAGGCTGCTTCACAGTTTAAGCGACACCTGGTCTCCCCTCTATTCCTACCTCCATGGTCCCTATCCGTTCCGGATGTCGGCAACCATCTTGGCTGTCTCGTCTCTGCTGGTTGATGCTCAGATTAACTCCGTAGTTGTCTTGGAGGTCCACATTCTTAGATTTCTTAAGTTCTTCCTCTACCAGCACTTCTCTTTCCTGGTATTTTCCCCTGGAGAACAGATTGCAGGAGTTCATAACGGCTATTATTCCTCATGATGTGGCCAAGGTACTGAAGCTTTCGTGTTTTTATGGTGCTCAGTATTTCCACGTCTTTTTTTATTTTGCGTAGCACTTCAGCATTTGTGGTGTGGTCTGTCCATGGTATTCTCAACATTCTTCGATGTAGTCACATTCTACTTATACGCGGTAGACTTACAGGGCTAGGCTAAGTCAGGCTGCGACAAGGGCGGAATGCGCAGTCTAAAAAATCCTTGTCACTAGGTCATTACGACCTAACTCGGTCTTCAGTCTTTGGTAAACAAGAGTCAACGTGCCCTGTGGCTTCAATCTAAAGTCGTCCAATGTACCGTAATATGGCGTAAGGGGACGTCCATTAATTACGTGAGGTGAAATGGGGAGGGGGGGAGGGTCCGGCGAAATCTCACGAAGAGGGGGAGGGGTCGTCAGAAAACTCACGTCAGCTTTTTAAGAACAGTAAAGCTAAAAAAATCTACAGAGTACTTGCGACTTCGTTAGTGGGGGGGGGGGAGGAGGTTAATGAAGTCTCATCATTGGGGGTGGGAATTGTGGTGCGGATTCCCAAGAAGCATCGCATGTAATTAAAGGACGCCCCCTAAACCAAACATCTGCTAATAGTCAAGTGCATGGTGTGATTTTTTTTGCCAGGAGTTTGCAATGGGATATTGTTCTCGCAGCTGTTACATTGCAACCCTGCTTTGAAATTACTCACTACAAGTGTTTGAGTCAATTGTAGTGTAAGTTCAAAGAAATTCTTTGTCTCTGCTATTTAGTGTCATTCGATTCATATTTTGTAGACTGCTGTTATCTCGTCTCTTGGGTATATATTAGGGATGGCGATTCTCTCCGAAAAAGATCGATTTCTGAATCGATTCGAATCGAAGTTTGATAAATCGATTCACAAAAAAATCAAGGTCTCAAACATCGATTTTCTTAAAATCGATATTTTTCGAATATTTTTTTTTTTTTGTGTTCATACTTTTAATACAATTCCAATCATGGAAAACAAAAAGGACACTATAATAATCGATCTTTTATCATTTTTAAACTAATTAAAAATTTGTTTTGCAACTAAATGAAAGCATCAGGTATACAAAGAGACATTTATGTCACAAATTTATTGGTTACATAAAACAGTTTTGAAATGATATAGTTTACAGTTACCAGTGCTTAATATCCAAGCTTTTCAGGAACAACAGTCTGTCCAGTCTAATAGGATTTTTTTGGTTTTTGTTTATTTGGCCTTTGGTACAAACCATACAGCCTAGTTACAATTTGGTTATTTATACATGTGGATTTTGAATAGTTCTGACGTTTGGTTTTCTTTGTTATACGTTCCACTGCTGGACATCATAAAACACATGCTCAATATAACACAATATAATACAATATAACTATAAATATAATAAAAGCACAATAATACAATATGATACAATAGTGCAATAAAATACAATATAAAATTCATAAGATACCGTTTTTACATAAAATATTTACCCCTTAAAATACAATATATAATATGCATCATGTAAGTACAAAATTCAGCATACAAGTTTTCTAACTTGTTCCAGTGGTTACATGTACACTTAAGCCACAGTATAAAATATACAGCCTTTGGGTACAGAAGTCAGCAGACTGGTTATCTCAAAAGGAATGTAGTTACCTTAAATGTAATGTGGGGGTTTAGAAATATGAATGTCATATTTCTATGTTGTTTCTTATTGCAAAATTGAAGAGAATCATGAAGATTTCCGCCCTATCTTCGTGGAGAAGGGTCTGCATCTTGGAAGGGAATTCCACCCCGTGCTTAGTCAGCTCTTCTATTAATTCAGTTGATTCTGTCCAGCGGCGTCCACAGGCAAAAAATATATGATCCACGTTCTCGACACTAATGCCATCACATTCGCAAATGGGGGAGGTGACCGCATTAATCCTAAAGAGGTGGCTCGCGAAGCGTCCGTGGTTGAATTTAATCCTAGAGACAAAGGTTGTGATCTTCCTTGAGATTTGGATGCTGTCGTGACAGTGTGAACGTTCTATTAGGATCCATGCAGTTCCGCTCATCACTTGCGATGTTGCCGGCAATAATAATAAAAAAAGGCGCTCGCAAGGTGCTGATGATCCCACTGTACATATATACGTCTTGGCTGTTGAGTAAAAGTGACGATAAATTGATTTTTTTTGTTCTTGCCAGTAAAGTATGTGATCATACTTCAGGTACACAACTGCTTGCAATAAATAATGTTTAAATTCTTTGTTTAAACGCTGACTTTCATGTGCAAGTGCATTACAAGTAGAAAGTGTTTTTTCACATTCGATTTTCACGGGTGAAGTATCGATTCACTGGATCGATTCAGTACTATAAATCGATTTAAAACATCGATTTTTTGGGTCCAAAAGATCGATTAATCGATCTCAGATCGCCATCCCCAGCATATATGCAATTACCCTTATATTTTCTATAAATCTTCATTTATTTCATTCAAATCAGTGCATTCTTTCATTTGCGACTATGAATAGATCTTTCGATTTATTATTTGTGAGTATTTAAGTGGCATAAAAGTCCGGTATTAGAACCTCCCGATATTCCACATTAATGACACACACCAGTACGAGATCGACTCTTCTCTCGTACCTTTGTACGACTTATTTTGTCAGATTCTAGTCGTCAACTTGTCAACGTTTTTGTTCAGTATGGAGGGACCTTATTAGACATTTCTTAAGATTGTACTTCAGTGTCTAATGGCGTATCATTTCATTCGTCCTTCCTGATTCCCTTGGCCATTCTTAACTTTGCTTATGGTGCCGCTGATCGATATTCGGATGACTTGTACAACCCTTCGAAATTAGCGCTGAATTATCATTTCCTCAATGCTTGTGAGTGTTCACTTCTTATATGATACTGATGTTTCTTCCACGGTCTTGGAACTGTTGCAGTTTGGTGCAGGTTGGTCTGTATCTTGCTCGAAGCCAATGGTCTTGTGTGCTGGTGTAAGTGCATTTAAAATAAATTTTTAATTCCTCCTTTTGTCGCTCTTACTTATTTAATATCTATGTGAACGATAATCCTACCATAAACAACGTAATGCCTGTCAAATTCGTCGATCATACCAAAATTTATACTACAGGAAGGAAACATCTAGAAAAGACCAAAATGCAAAATAAACTTGTGAAAATAGAAAATTGGATCAAACGAAATAAAACAATTATAAACTCTAACAAATCGGCGGCCAGAACTAGACTTAATATGAGCAAGGTCCCTTGGAAGAATCATCAGAAGTAAATTGGAGTAATCATAGACAAAACACTTATCCTCCTTCACCATATAGAAGAAAAGTAACTAAATTTTCTAAATATTATAAAAAAACCTCTTCGGTATACATAGCATCTAGTCAAGGAATATGAAAACAAAATTAAACCTCTACAAATCAAATATGGCTGACAAATTTATGAAACAACGTGCAATTTCAAACTATCGCGACCACGAATATTACAAAAAAGATGTCTCCGCTTATTCCTAAATGCCGACCGATGGACCAGAATGACAGGATTACACGAAGTAAGCAATTAGAATCAATAGACCAAGAAGTAAAAAATTTAACCGTATTCTTTGATAAAAGACTCCATACCTTATTCGAAACGATTGTCAGGTTACAGAACAACCATCCCGAAACCTTATCACAGATAAAAAAAACAGCTTTATGAGTTATCCAACAAAAATAATTCCATCACAAATAACTACCACCTCAAAGGGGATTTTATAGACCTCCAAGGAGAGCAACATTTTTTTCCTTAAAGTTCCAAAGTAGAGAAAGCAATAAATAGACCAGTAAATCTTAACCAGGAGGACACAGGTGTTGGAGCCAACAGTACTAGAAAACCAAAAAATCTAGTAGCGACTCGGAAAGTATTCCGTATTGCTCACCACACTGTCACGGAAAGCATTTCGAAACAGATTTGGAAACTTTTTCACATAAACGAGAAAAAATAATATAACTGTCCTCGATTAGTGGTATAGTAGGATTGACTCCCGTAATACATTGGTTCACAGATCCGAACTTATAGGCATTCCAAAAAACGCGTAGCCAATCACAATAAATCACTCTTACGAATTAAGGGATTTCGAGTTAATGCAAACGATGGATATGATGTGAAAATCACGGTACAACAGACTCAGTAAGTGATTTGATGAAGGAACTAGATCAGCAGTAGAGTAACTGGAAAACAGAATACGAGGGAAAAGACAGTTTGGTGATTACAAGGCACACGATTGTAAGTCGGTGTGAAGAAAACAGATGAACAAACCATAAATCCAGCTCTCGATTCATCCATTAAGGAGTTTTCACTAAAGTCAGGGAGTGGAATAACTAATCAAGTGACATGCTTAATATTGTCCTTAAATCGACGAAATAACTAAAAGTAAACATTTTACCTAACGCAAAGATAATGGTGCAGATAAAAACGCACCAAGGCATGAGTTCAACCGCAATTAATTACTAAATTAATTATTACTATTGATATATAGATACAGAATGAATGATAACAGATTAGCGAAAAGATATTCAATTACCTTTGGCAGAAAATTAACTACAACAAGCCGGGATCAAGAAAGATTTGGAAAGAAATAGTATAACAGAAGGGAAAATGAGAGACTTTTAGAAAGAATCTATTAAGTACGGAAAGACTACTGGGCAGAAGAGTAAATGAATACGGTCCATACTAATGTGAGGAGCGACGGAAGAAACACAGCGAAATAATGTATGAACGCTGAATCGAACGGAAGAAAAAACGACGAAATTGAAATTGGTACGCGGTTCTGGCAGACCCCTTCGGAAACAAAAAGAAGTAGACACAGTTGAGAGTAGATTGTAAATGAATCGATTTTTTTATTTTTCTTATTGCTTTACGTCTTCTTTGAGGGAACACCCCGATCTTTGCTTGAAACCATAGAAAACAGAAATTTTGATGGTTGTACCTGGTATCGAACCCGCGTCCTTCCGATTACCCGCCCAGAGCGTTAACGACTTTCCGACTATTCCGGAGAAGTGCAAGACACGCACGTGGAAGGAAGCTGGCAGACGACGCTGGGAGGTCTGCAAGTCAGCAGTCACCCTGCAGCATCAGCAGACACCGTCAGGGCCTCGGTGTCAGCAGAGTTCAGTAGTGGTGCAGAAAAAATGTTTCGCCATGAGAATTGGTTGGCAGGAATAATATTATACCCTGATAAAAGGTTAAGAGTGATCACTGTATAGCCATGTCCGTAACACCGACGACACGCAGCAAGCCTTCGTTTCTGGGTTAACAAAGGCCAGAAATATTAGTTTCGATCGTTATTTAATAACAGCTCTATATAGTTTAATATTTTAAAAAATTCATTTAATCGCAATGGAGCGCACGCTCTGGTGTCAATTTTCATACACACCCATTTTCCTTCTTTCCTGCACCCACCTACGTTTACCCTCTACAAATTTCAGCTTTAAATTCTTTCAAAGTTTTTGGTTATTTTTTTAACTGCTTTACGTCTCTCAACAGCGAGGTCTTTAGAGACGGGAAAGGATGGGGGCAAGGAATGGGAACGAATTCGGCCATGGCCTTTTAAAGGAAGCATCCCGGCATTTCCCTGGAATGATTTGGGAAACCATGGAAAATCCAAATCTGGATGCCCGGACGGGGATTCGAACCGCCGTTCTCCCGAATGCCAGGCCAGAACGCTACCCGTTACACCACCACGCTCGGTAAGTTTTTGGTAAATTATTGATCTCTTACCCAAAAAGAGAATCTTCCCACACCCTTGTGCCTAAAATCGAGTGCAAGCTTGTGGACATGGTCATCATTTCCATTCTATGCATTACTTTCAATTCTTACACCAATATCATTCCATGCCTCATCTCCAATATACGCCTTGCACACTCCCATCACCCTCCTCCAGTCATCCATTGAATCCCATTCCAGCTCTTTTATCATACCTCTTACTGATTGCGTTCTGCAGTAATTTACAGAAACAATTCTAGCAGCCCTTTTTTGCACCCCCGTTCCAACTCCTGTATTTCATACTCAGAATGTGGGTTCAATACTACTACACCATATTCAAGCAACGGTATGACAAAAGTTTTGTAACCCAATTCCTTTTCTTCTCTCGTATATACCCTCATTACTCTCTCAAACAACAGCAGAATTTTGAAACCTTTTCCTTCATAGTTCAGCTTGTTATCAAATGTAATACCAAGATATTTACATTTCATACCTTCAAGAATAAATTTTTTCTCCACCTTATAATCATAATCAACCTTAAGTTATTTTTAACTGTATATCTAATGAGCTGACTCTTCTTTGCATTTACGGTATCTTCATCCCATGTTTACCAACCTAACTAGATATCCTGTCCAGATCACCCTGCAGGTGTTTACAGTTCTCTGCCATTTTTATCCTTTTATACAGCATTATGTAGTCTGCAAACAATCTAATATCTGATAGTAAACAATCAACACAATTATTCATTAGATTAATGAAAAGCAATTGTCCAACTGCGCTACCCTGTGCAGGGCCGCATTTATTATCTGTAGGTCCCTAGGCTATATCTGTGGTGCCGACCCATATTTGTATATAAGTCTAAAGCAATATCGATTAATTATAATTACTTTAATAAACCTACCAGTATTAATGCAAAATATTTGTTAATGTAATGATATTAAAAATATACGAAAATAACTTACTGAAGAAACGAAAGTTCGAAGCGTGATTTCTGTATCGTTTCCGAGACTGAACTTGTAAGGAAACAAGTTTTCTCACATATACATCTTTCACCAACGACCTATGGCTAAGTATTTGTATCCTTTGGTAGAGTAATTATTATCTTGTTATGTAGTTGGTTAATTGGAGACAGAAGAGAAGCATTTTTCGGTATTAAGGAAGAAAGATTGAAATTTGTGTTGTTGAATGCTAGTGAAAGAATAAATGTTTAAATTAATAATAACTTTGAATTATTAAATGTTAATGTACTTGAAACCTGCAAGCGGAGAGTTCACAGAATATTCACAAAGAGGCAAGTTCAGAAACTGAACGTGATCTACATCTACATTCATACTCTGAAAATCACAAACATTGTTGGTGGCAGGGGGTGCTAAGCACCAATCCTAAACCCGCCCATTCCAATCCCGAATAGTGCGAGGAAAGAAGGAATACATATAAGTATCAGTACGGCATCTTATTTCTCTAATCTTATCCCTCCGGTCATTGCGACCTAAATAGGTTGGCGGAAGAAGTATTTCATTGCACTCAAAATTTAAATTTTTTCGCATATTCTCCAATAAATTCGAACGCAAGCTACGTCGTCTGTCTTCCAAACTATCCCAGCCCAATCTATGTATCAATTCAGTGACGCTTTCAAAAGGGCTGTAACAACAAGTCACGAATCTAGCGGCTCTCCTCTGCACCCTCTCAACTGAGTCAATCAGAACCTTGCGATACGGATCCCAAACCCCACAACAGTAATCCAGATGCGGACGCACTAGTGTTTTATACGCTATCTCCTTTGTTTGAGCATTACAATTCCTCAAAATACTACCTATGAATCGTAATTTAGAATTTGCCTTGCCTACGACGGAAGTTATGTGCATGTCCCATTTAATGTTTCTTTGTACTATCACCCCCAGATACTTTACGGAATCAACCTTGTCAACAGGTGAATTGTTTATTTTGTACTCGTGAACAAACTGATTCTTCTTGTTACTTATCCGCATTGCCTTGCACTTTTTGCAATTAAGTGGAAGCTGCCATTTACGGCACCAATCGAAAATAGCATCCAAATCACACTGAATTTCTAAGCAATCGTCGGAGCACCTTCTTTCCCTATAGGTAACCGCATCGTCGGCAAACAATCGCAACCAGCATTTGACGTTGTCATCTAGATCGTTTATACATATTAAGAAAAGAAGTGGACCTATTACACTTCCTTGAGGAACGCCCGACGTAACATTTATCTTAGAAGAGGCTTCCCCGTCAACAACGACATACTGTGATCGACCAGTTAGAAAATCACGTATCCACTCGCAAATCTGAGCCGAAATACCGTAAGCTCGAATCTTCGCTAAGAGTCGGTTGTGTGGCACAGAATCAAAAGCTTTCTGAAAATCCAAAAAAACTGCATCAACTTGCGAACCTGCATCAATAACTTTCATTATGTCGTGGGAAAATAGTGCCAATTGTGTTTCACACGATCTCTTCTTCCGAAATCCGTGTTGACATGGTATAAGTAATTCGTTCTCATCTAGAAACTTCATTATGTTCGAGCATATGACATGTTCCAGAATTCTGCTGCAGACCGATGTTAGAGATATGGGTCGATAATTCCTATGACACTCCGATTTCCTTTCTTAAAAACGGGAATTACCTGGGCTATCTTCCAGCTAGAAGGTACTTTTCTCTCTTCTAGTGATTCACGGAATAGATCTGACAGAAATGGTTCAATATCCTCCGCGTATTCAGAAAATACTCTTACCGGTATACCATCGGGACCCGGCGCTTTACCCCACTTCAGGAGTTTTAATTGCTTTACAAGTCCTACGCTATCAATTTCTATCGGATCCATTTCTAATTCCACACGATGTGGAAAAGTGGGGATGTTTTCCATGTTTTCTTGCATGAATGAATTTTTTGAATTCGGTGATTAATACGGTAGCCTTGTCGCGGCTGTCTTCAACCTCCCGTCCGAATTTATTAGAACTGGCTTATTGTTCCCACTAGAACTAACTTTTTTACATACGACCAAAATTTCTTAGGGTTTTCAGTGAGGCTTTTAGAGAGAGAATTTTCATGAAAGTTATTAAATGCCTCACGCATCGCATTCTTAACACGTCCCCTTATCTCCTCTAACTTATCTAAATCAGTCCGATGCATCGTCCTTTTTGATCGTGCATGTATCTTCCTTTGCTTCTTGAGTAACCTTTTAACCTCCCGTGTGTACCATGGGGGATTGTTCTCTTCCCTGATTGTCCGTTTCGGTATATGCAAGTTCATAACTTCCCCGAGTATATGTAGGAATCGATGCCACCTCTCTTCTACGGTGCCTCCTGCTACTAAGAAGGTGTGGTAATTCTGCTTCAAATACGCTCTAAAACACTCTTTTGAAGCCTTTTCGAATCTGTAAACGATCCTCTCTTTTCTCTTTCTGGGCGTGGTTGTTAATTTTACTGTAGCAATTACAGCTTTGTGATCACTTATTCCTGCGGTGGTAGAAATATCCGTGAATAGTTCGGGCCTATTTGTAACAACTATATCTAAAATATTTTCATTACCGTTGAGTCATCGCGTTGGTTCAGTTACGAGCTGTTCAAGATGGTGATCTGAGAAGAGGTCTAGAATGATTTCGCAAGCTGCTTTATCCCTGCCCCCAGTAACGTGAACGTAATTAGTCCAGTCGATATCTGGAAAGTTAAAGTCACCTCCTAGCATTACTGCATGGTGCGGAAATTGCCGTGCTATATTATTTACATTATTTCTCAAGGCCTCGGCAATATTTACGCTTGCATAGGGTGGACCAGTGGTTCCCAATTAGTGGTACGCGTACCCCCAGGGGTACTTGAGGTTACTTCAAGGGGTACGTGCGATATTCTCTTGATCGAGGTAATCACTAAGATAATTGGAAAAAAATTAAGCAAACATTACTAATCGTCAAAATATATTTTTTGGACATTTGTTGATTTTTTAAATGCTTTTTATTCAATTAAAAATTAATAAATCATGAAAAAATGGTTTCATCTATTATAATTTTAGCTATAAGGGGTACGCGAGGTTGTGGTCCTTTCTTGAAGTGGTACTCAGGAAAAACTAATTGGGAACCAATGGGGTGGACGATAGAACGAGCCTATCACAAGTTTAGTCCTAGCTACGTTGAGCTTGATCCATATGATTTCGCAGACAGTATAGACATCTATTTCGCTACATGGGAGGTACTTACTAACAGCTATAAATACACCACCTCCTTGTGAATGCAACCTATCCTTACGGAAAATGTTCATGTTACTATTAAAAATTTCGACGGAACTTATATCCGGTTTTAACCAACTTTCTGTGCCTATTACGATATCAGCATCTGTACTACGAATAACGTTTTCGAGTTCAAGCTGTTTATTACAAACACTTCTGCAGTTAACCACTGGAACTTTTAATGTTCCGGATTCTTTTAAGCTACCACTAACACGCGGTGTTGAATTTATCTTGGCTGCCCGCAACTGAATTTCCTCCTCAGGGTCATCCTCCCTCAGCCTAAAAAAAACCCCAATGCACTCCTCACGGCCCCTGCCACCCGTGTAGCCGATTCCCGTGTGTAGTGCACCCCTGATCTATCCAAGGGATTCCTACAAGACTCAACCCCAGGGCGAAGATCAAGGAATCTGCAGCCATGACTATCACAGAAGCGCCGTAATCTCTGGTTCAGCTCCTCAACACGGCTCTGAACCAGAGGTCCACAGTCAGTCCTATCGACAATGCTGCAGATGGATAGCTCAGCAGAAATCTTGCGACCAATGGCCACAGAGTTCACCCTTTCGGCAAGTCGCCCAAAGGACGAGAGGATAACCTCCGACCCTAGGCGGCATGCATCATTGGTGCCGACATGAGCCACAATCCGCAGCTGGCTGCACCCTGTCCGTTCAATGGCATCCGGGATGGCCTGTTCCACATCTCGCATCAGACCCCCCGGAATACACAATGAATGGATACCGGAATTCATCCCCGACCTCTTCGCCATTTCCCTAAGGGGTTCGATAAAGCGCCTAACGTTGGAGCTACCGACCACTAAAACCCCCTTCTGCAGATGTCCAGACTTAGCGGGCTGTGGGGCTGCCAACTCACAGGCCGACGATTGCAGGACTGAATCAGTTCCAGACAATGCGTCAAACCGGTTGGACAGTGGTACAAGCTCGCCTTCTTGGGAGTCCTAGGCGACGGCCGCATTGATTCCGACATCTCGGCCTGGACTGCAGGTACGATGACTGGTATGGGAGAACCTGCGAGCCGATCAGCGTCTACAGGGTCACCAATACCGCATCTACTGCACTCACTTGCGGCAGCTTCCAGCTGTGTAACTCTCGTTACCAAAGCTGCAAGCTGGATGCGCAGGTTAGTCACCTCAGCCTGCGTCTGCACACAACAACCACAGTCCCTACACATACTACCTTACAGAAAGAAAAACTAAGGAGTACACGAGAAAACGGACTCACTATGCGTTCTCAGTAGGAGGCCTTTTGTCAATAACCAAATATACAAAGACGAAGCTTACGCTAACTACGCACTTTAAATTAAATTTGCACTGGAGGTACTACTTCACGTAACGATTCCGACCAACGACTGCAACTGCTGCTACTGACAAACTAATATTCAAAGATGAAGCTACAACTAACTACACACTTTTAATTATCACTAGAGGTACTACGTCACGTAACGGTTCCGACGATGGCTGCTGCTACTGACTAACAACTATACAGAGACGAAGCTAACCACACACTTTGAATTAAAACTATCACAGTAGGCACTATTCCCCGTAACGGCTGCCGAAGAACGACTGACTGCTGGGGCTGCTAAACAAATATTCAAAGTTGAAACAAAAGAAAACTAAACACTTTAAATTATATCACCACTGAAGGCACTGCCTCACGTAACGGCTGCCGAAGAACGACTCGCACCCCCAAAGAAATTAATTATCGAAACGGTGAAAGTAAAGTTTGTATTGCGTTTATTTATTTTCGGTCGGTGCAAATGTTTTCTTATTCACTCTGTTGAGAGTAAACTGAAACAAGTGTACCACATTACATCATTTTTAAATTTCTAAGCGTTAGTTAATAACATTGTATTTAGTAAGAAAAGGCGATGAAATGAATTGCCAGAAAACTGCGTGCGACACGTTATTTTTGACGGTTTTTGATGTAGATATCACTGTTACAGGAAACTCCACGGACTGAATTGTCTGAATTCCTCATTTTCGACCGGCTTAGAAGGTAAGCTTCTGTACACAGTGAATGATTTGGTAACTAGAAAACACATAGTCCTTCATTATTTTGGTGTCGAGAAGTTTGTGTAGAAAGTAGATTATAGTTGGAAGAATACCTTAGAACTGATAAATCGTTTAGACGTAATTAATGGGATCTATCAACTGTACATAAAGATATGGGAAATTTACAAACAAACTACAGAGACAAAGTAAGCCTTAGGTAAAGAGGCGGTAGCCTATGTGAAATCAGGTAATATATATATTAGTTCCACTCACGGACCAGTTCCTTTTTTTTCAAGTTTTGAATAAAAAATAAGACTGGAGCAGTGGTTATTCATTGGGAGAAATAACTAAAATTGGAATGCCTCTTTTCGGGAAAACTTCAATATTATTAAATCTTTTCTAAAACAGAACGTCAAACCTTCAAGAACTTTGTACTAAATTTTGTGAGGAAATGTTCTCTACCCTAGTTTCTTACAAATGAAGTAAAGCTCCCGAAAATCTGAAAAACAGAAAAAAAATATTCACGTGAAATGTGTAAGCTGCCAACTAGTGCTTTTCAAATAGGGAGACTACTCTGAATCAATAAAGTATTTAAATTTCATGATTTAAGTCGATTTCTGCGTGAATAATAGTTCAAATCTGAACTTGTATCCTTTGGTTTGACAGCTTATTTAAAGGAGATGAGAGTGTAATAAAACTTTCTGCAAGAAAGAATTGAAAACTCTGGTCTTTGAACTAATAAAAAATTTCACGGATGCTGTCAGACTAACAAGTGATCCGATGACAAATCCTCCTCTAACGAGAGCCGGTCTGTCAGCCATGAAATTGGCGCACTCTGAACCGCTCAGGAGTTTCATCCTTGCAAAATGAAAAACCAGTTTTGCTTTTCATTCTCTGCATAAATCGGTAACATGTTACCGTCCGTATGTGCTATCTAATAGAACCAGAAGCAGTCGTGAATTGTAGGTTCCCAAAACTTGGGGGCGGGGGTGAAACTATGACAGCGGGAGGGGGGAGGGCGAAGGGGGGGTGGCGTGGGGTGCGAGGCAGCTTAACCACCCATGTGAACGATACCCTACGTCCGCACTAGGAATTATGTCTTCTTTGTTGCCTCTTAGACTGAAAATCTTATTCTAACTTCACATATTAATAGGTTTCCTCTGAGACATCATTGTTAGTAGTGGGAAGTTGTAACAAGAGAAGATTTAGAAACAGTAAATAGCCACAGAAATAGACATCTCACAAAATACATGACAATAATTGACTGTGAGAAAGGGCAAACGATTTGGTATTTCAGAAAGGTTTTATGCTGCTGCTTACTATTACGAAACAGATTGATTGACCCAATCTTTCAGCGAAGAAGACGTAGTTAAGGCATTACTGGATGGGTTGATTATCAGCATTTTGCTGTAAAGATTTTAGAGAATCTTCCACTACTTTGTCGAACCATGCGGTTAAAGCAACAACAGGTTCTTGGGAATACTTTCTCAAACCAAGAACTATGACCCGAAAAACTATAATTTGAAGACGGTGGTAGAATACATTCCGTAGAACGAAAATTTGGTTCACTGCTTTCAGTTGTTGACACGATTTCTGGCAAATTATACAGCGGTAGGACAATCATATGATAGGGAGGCTTGCTGTTTACTGGTAACAGTTGTTCCGCTGGGACAGAAACAAATTCATCATGAAATAGTTGTAACAAAAAATAAAAACTTTAACAAATAAGGATTTAGATAATATGGTTTCAGATGAGGTTAGAAATGTAAAAAAAAATTAAAAAAAAAGTACAAAAAGAAAGTTGTAACAAATACTGATAGTGTTTAGGTTGTTATAGAATCGCGATACCCTACATAAAAGTTAGAGGAAAAGAAAGTACAATTTTAAGGTATGTTAGATGGATATAATTTAAAGACGGTTTGTATTCATTCGATTAGAAAAACTGCATATCTGACATTGTATGAGTGAGATGGTGTACGGACAAAGTGCCTACACAAGACATGAAAAACTAAAGACATCAACATATCAATTTGGATAACTGAGCAGCTATGACCATGCATCCAAGGCAATTCTGGATTTTTCGTGTAACCTGATAACACGAACAACAGTACCAATAAAACGCGAATTTAGTCATTGTGTTATGTCGTCATCGTGTCCGTGACGCCAACGTCATACGCCCGGGCATCGTTGGAATGTTACAATGGCCATAGATGTTACTACCAACTCGAAGTTACGCGCGTTGCTGTGTTTAATAACAGTTCTATTTAGTTTCGGATCCGCTAATGATTCACCATACCACTGAAAAAAGTATGTATTGCGTTTAAGTTAACATATAAATTATTAGTTGCTTATAAACGGCCTGGTAGCTCAGTGGTTAAAGCGTCTGACTGGAAATCGGAAGGTCCCCGGTTCGAAACCCTGTCTCGGCGGGGATTTTCAAAGGCGCTTAACCCGACCTTCACCTCTGGCACAGCTTGCTGTGTAATGTGAAGTATGCCATAAAGCTTCCGTGGTTCGGATTCCACGTTAAACTGTTGGTCCCCTGTACCCGGTAGGATTGCCGGGTTAGGTTAAGGCGGCTATGACAGGGGCGGAATGCGCAGCCATTAGAAACCCTGTCACCAGGTCATTACGATCACATGGAATTATTATTATAGTTGTTTACTATTTATTTAAATTTTTTCGATGTAGATAGCTTCGTTATAATCTTTGTCTGAAGATATCAGTATCGGAATTTATGCTGCTTGTACCAGGATGAAACCAATATTTCGTTGCATAACGTAAGTTGTTAAAATTTATTTTGCTTTGTTTTCAGTGATGCAATATTACTGACATTATATCTTGGCATCACCTTAGCTCGATCCATAGCGTTCATTAAAAAAACCTTGAAAACACAAGTCAGACATTTAAAACACTGTTCAACATCATGAAGAAGCTAACTGGCACTTCGTGGACAGTTGATGCGGACTCACTACGAACAACATAGTTTACCCTGTTGCTGAGTACTGTGCTCCAGTGTGGCAACGTAGTGGTCACATTAAAAAAATCGCCGTCTATTTGAACGAGTGTATGAGAGTAATAACTGGCACACTAAAATCCACCCCTGTCCCTTAGTTACATTTCATCAGCAATATACCCCCTCCAGAGGTAAGACGCCAAGAAGCAATGGCAGGTGAGTGGATAAAACTACACCAATCCTGACTATCCAAAGGATCTCCCAATCCACGAGGTCCTAAATGACCAACCCCCCCCCCCCCCTCGTCTTAAATCCAGTATGGCATGACGTATTTGAGTTCGATGTCAAGGTGAAATGATGACAAAGCTGGAACCCTTTGTCCGTGGAAAACCCATATATTGAAGATCCTACAGCAGGACTTCCGGAATTCCATTTTAAGAGAGACCAGTGCGTCAATCTAACTCGCCTAAGAAAAGGCCACGCCAAATGCAACGCCATGCTGTATAAGTAGGGTCTTCAGGATTCTCCTGCCTGTGACTGCGGAGCTCCTTCCCAGAGTGTGGAGCACATCATCAAGGAATGCCCTCTAAGGAAGTATGATGGACTTACTTCATAGAATGGCAGCAACAACTGGACATCAGTCCGTGAATGCTAACAAAGTTCTTATTGTTGTGTATATTTATATGTATTACATTAGTTGCTTACCCATACGACAAGTAAATAAATACTGACGTTATTATTTCAAGCTCATGTAAATAGTTTGTAACATCCTCATCTTCTTTAAATCGTTTTGTAACTTATTTTTTACTTGTGAGTCGGTTGGATCCTTTTTTCGTACGATAGTTATACGCAGGATGAGCGCCAACGATGAAATATCGCCCTCGCTTAGTATGATTTCCTCAGAATTCCGCACACTATAACGAGAAAAGGCGTGTTCTTTGAGACCTAGCCCTGAAAAAACAGCCTCGTAACACATAGATGCCTGCAGATATTTCATACAATCAAAAGCACAGCCATTGCGTGCTAGCGAGAATCATCACTGAGCCAATAATGTGCTAATTTCTTATTTTTAGAAATCAGTGCACGACACGAATATGCGTTATAACGACATTTAATCGCATGTGAAGTTCATTGCAACAGGAATTATTACAACATGCACATTCACATTTCATATAACAATTTCTCTCTACTAAAACTCACAGATAAACAAAAAAAAACAAACAAAGATCCTAAACTAATACTTAAACTAAGATATTAATACTACCCCAATGACATACAATACACCTTCTGTGGAAACTCGATACATTCAATTTTACAACAAAAATATACAAAATTCATTAGTTGTGTCTGTACAATAATTAATCTACATAGGGAAAACAATCATTTCTTAACTTTTACTTATAAAAGTGGTGCATCAGGGAATGACCATATGTCACAAGTTCCAGCTGCATCGCGTTGTTAAATACAATAGAAATATGTATAATATTGCGATACAATGGTTCATGATTGTTATTTAATAACACTTGTATTAAGATAAGCAACTGTGTAGAAATGATTTCTCAGAATACCCCGTCCGACTGGTCAGTTTTTACGGACCTGGAAGCTATTGTTCAACTAACTTAGTCCACAGTGTTAACAGAAGCGGTTCGAGTGTTTTAGTAGTGGTGGCTTTCTGCCGCCCAGCAGGTGTTTCACCACAAAGAGCCCGAGTTAATGTCTGCGTCCAGTTTACGGCCGGCTTTACGGATTACTCCGCGTCCAAAGTAGCCGCTGTAGTGCCGGTTACGTCGCCCTGTTAGGCGCTCTCAGCGTTACCACTCTCTACACACCCGGTCCGTAAGGGGGTTTATAAATCCTATTCCTCCTTTATTAGGCTAGGAATTATACACTTTAGGTTCCTCTTCCTAATACCCGTAATGGAGATATTCAAGAGAAAAGGGATAGCAAATACCGTCACCGGGGTATATATATATATATATATATACAGGGTGTTACAAAGAGGTACGGCCAAACTTTCAGGAAACATTCCTCACATACAAACAAAGAAAATATGTTATGTGGACATGTGTCCGGAAACGCTTACTTTTCATGTTAGAGCTCATTTTATTACTTCTCTTCAAATCACATTAAACATGGAATGGAAACACACAGCAACAGAACGTACCAGCGTGACTTCAAACACTTTGTTACAGGAAATGTTCAAAATGTCCTCCGTTAGCGAGGATACATGCATCCACCCTCCGTCGCATGGAATCCCTGATGCGCTGATGCAGCCCTGGAGAATGGCGTATTGTATCACAGCCGTCCACAATACGAGCACGAAGAGTCTCTACATTTGGTACCGGGGTTGCGTAGACAAGGGCTTTCAAATGCCCCCATAAATGGAAGTCAAGAGGGTTGAGGTCAGGAGAGCGTACTAACATACTAACGAAACTAAAATGAGTTCTAACATGGAAAGTAAGCGTTTCCGGACACATGTCCACATAACATATTTTCTTTGTTTGTGTGTGAGGAATGTTTCCTGAAAGTTTGGCCGTACCTTTTTGTAACACCCTGTATATATGCTTCAGGATTTGCTGCTCGTTGATGGTGCAAGGATGGGAACGAATTCGACCATGGCCTTAAGAAGGAACCATCCGGACATTCGCATGGGGAGATTTTGGAAAACTGAAATCTGGATGATCGCACGGAGATTCGAACCCATGTCCACCCGTATGACAGACCCAAGCGTTACCACTAACAGACCACCACGCTCGGTCGTATCAGTCAAGAAATTGCATGTTTCTTCTTACGATTCTTTAGTTTCATTCTTCAGATTAATCTTTCTTTTCATGTTACAATCCATATTACATTTTTTCAATTTTTCTTCAGTCTCACTTCTGTCTGTGCAATTCATAATTCGTACTTACACTAAAGCCACAAGATCCCATACGGTCTGCTATATAGGGATATAAAATCGTTGCTATGAACGTTATTCTTTGCTTTCAAATTACACTGCATTTTTTTGTAGGTATTTTATCGTTTTTTTGTTTTTTTTTTACATATTTATTAAAAAATAACAATCACATACAAGAATTGAAGGCGAAAATTATTTACAATACACACCTCTTACACAATATTATAAAAATCAGCACGATTCTTCTTCAGTGTATCAAGATGTTTCTTTCGCACGAATTACCGAGAGTGGTGGGTGAGCGGTTAAGGTTCTGGCCTCGCATTCGGGAGGGCACCAGTTCGAATCCCCGTCTGGCCATCTAGATTTAAGTTTTCCATGGTGTCCCCAAATCACTCCAGGTGAATGCCGGGATGTTTCCTTCAAAACGCTATGAACTAATTCCATCCCTTTCCTTGTGTCCAGTCCTATTCCGCCTATAATGACCTCAATGATGCGTAAAGCCATAAAAAATCTCAACGATTCAATTTTTGAAAGATTGGTAGGTCACCAGTTATGAGACTATGTTCAACGGTGGAAGAATATAGCGTAATACATTTTATTGAGTAATACATTCTTATATAAGTAACGTAGTATAAGGAGGATAAATTATGTGACGCTGATTAACACACACAGGTTCAGAGAGACACCTGTTAGAGGGAACCTGTGAATGTAAATTAATTTGTGATCTTACAAGTAGTTCAAAGGAAACTTCGTAGCGATGCCGTAGTTGGAAGGCGATTAGCGTCTACGCGTTTGTGGGACTTCTTTGATATTAATAGCTCTCTCTTCGCAACGGATTTAATAGATGTCTCAAAGAGTTCTTAATCAGAAGGATTACGCAAGAAAGGTGACTCCGTCACATCTGGCGAAGTAGAGCTAGATTTTCTGTTGACAGAATTTAATTACGATGCATCACTGGCTAAGCGTAATGGCTGCCTTGAGAGATTGTCTCCAGTGCTATTCTTCGCCATTCTCCTTGTCGACCTACTCACAGAAGGTTTTTGAATTCGCCGATTGAGGCACTGTACATTTAGGTCAACCGATCGTTGGTTTGTTCTTATTGATTTCTATCCTAGTAATTAACTAAGTTTCTGTTTGACACAGAGAAATATGTTTATTCTTATGTAGAAATTCCTAAGTAAATTAAATTACAAATCCAAAAACTAATAACTATTATTTACTTGACTGATATATTTCGTGATTACCTACGTTGAGTGCAAATTCTCTCTGAGTTTTGAATAAATTTCAACTTTGGATTAACTTCTTAGGTTATGCAGTGACCTGAATCTAGTAAGTGCTACAAAGGACGGAGCATAAAATCTGGATTCTCTTCTCCTTACATGAATTTATTCATCTATTCGTTGTAGATAAATAAAATGCAACACAAAAATTTAAACTAACATTGCATTGTAATTTTGTATTTTACTGCTTCGCGTTGTAATTTTTTATCTGTGCCCTTGGTATTTGTGTGCTTCCACAATAGACAATTGCCTTTCAGCGGGAATCGCAGTTGGACTTCCTTTTAATAATATAAGTGCAAATATTATGAAGTGCAGTTATTTATTTGAAATTTCCTTTTTAGCTAATCAGAGCTGCGGTGGCGTTATAAAAGCCCCCAGACCCAGATCTTGTATGAAAGTTTATTTGAAGAACTCGTGTGTATAGAAAGCTGGGAACTGATTAATTAGGCATTTGTAGACTTTTCGTGTAATTAATTGTGAATTTGTGTAAATGCACATTGTATTATGGAGAGAAACTATGTAAATACTACTTAAAATGTTCAAGGACAGTATTATACATGAAGCATTGATTACAAGTTTGTAATTTTAAGTGTTCATGTGAGATACGATGTCTGGACGACAATTTGCGACGATTTTGACTGGTTAATGTAAATAATTTGTGTGTAAATAATTGTAAATTCAGTATTTTTAATTTCCATTTCCGTGTGTTTCGTGGTGGTTGTGAGTAATTTTGTATTAATTCTGGTTGTTTTTGTATGGATGTAATTGTTAAAGTATTGTTAGAATTGGAGAATCTTCGTTCCGAACTCTTTGAACTATTCTGGATATTTCTAAGGCCTATATTTAAACGCGCAGAGAGTGGTTTTCGGAAGTGTGCGAGTTTAAACGCTGGAACATTTGTATATATATGTACTTAGTATCTTTGGATCGAGATGATGCCTTGTTGTGTAATGTTATTGTAGAGCGCACGGGAAAATAAACATAAGTGGAAAGTGATTCTTAGGAGTTGTTATTTCAAGCAACCAAATGCTTATCACGGCTTCCACAACGGAACTAAACATGAAGAAATAATAATTAACGAGACACTTATCATCGTCTTGTGAACTAACACTTGCCCAACATTAGTTGATATTACATTCCCCTACAATAAATAATTATATCTACTTGAATCTCCTAATCAAATGACAGGCTGCTTCTGTACTTATGCTAACGCACATGTCTCAAATTTAACTTCTTCTTTTACTGCAAAATGCTTGCTGATACTTCAACACGCACACATAAACACATCTGATTACTGACTATAAAAAATGCTAATTATTGTTAATGAATATAATGCTTGATGTTGCTGATTATTGCGTCTACTCCTGAACTGAATACATGACGAGTTCTCTCCACACCGCAAAAGAAATTAAATATTCAATACGTGATGATAACTGTAATCTGCTGTTCTATATACTACACCTCCCCTCCACGCATACTAATTTCTGAAGAATCCCACAGCAAAGCTTGGAACAAAAATCGAACTTTCGAGAATTCACTCACTGCCTCGGCAGTAAATAACGTCGAACCCAGACAATCTAACATTGTTAATTTCCCATGCAACAATCTGTTAATGAAAAATAATGAAAAATATTAATTGGGACAAGCTTGAATTAATTTAAATTTATAAAGAAAATTAGCACCTCCCCAAATTGGCTCAGATGACTGAAAAACCGTGATGGTGTCCGGCGCTGACACAGGGTTAGTTGGTTATAGTGCCGGTGATGGAACAAATTGTCATCGTCACGACGTGACCGGCAGGGTAGAAGAGGTGGTGGTGCACAATTTCTAATCACCGCATTGTGCACCAAAGTCCTGGGTTAAGCCCCAAACCTCTTCGCAGTGCGTATTGTATGAAAGCGTACTACATTATTGATGTTGATTCGTACGTCAGATGGAAACGTTAGGCCTGGCCACCCTCAACTGGTGATAGGCCTGAATGGGTCCCGTATATTACCCTTTACCTTCCTTCAACTCTCATCATCAACACAAACATCTTCTATACTGAACACACACTAACTATTATGGTAATCCACACTTACAACAACACTTACGAACACTGGGGAACACTTGAGAAAACCATCTCTCCAGAAGTTGTCATGGAGGCGTAAACATCCCCAATGCTTACCGTCTACACATTTACGGGTAAAAGAAGAAAGAAAGTCACTGAATACCGACTATAAGTGCTGTGATTTCTTTGAAAGACCAAAACGAATAGAAATAAGTTCCGCTATATTATGCAAACTTCTGGAAATATTGAAATATAGCTTTATTGAATTCTGATTGGCCCAAACGATTGATCTGTACATCATAAATTAAGGGATACTTTAAGGGCTTGAACAATATCAACAGATTATAACGGCACTCAGATCCAGACCTTCGATGAAATAGTATTTTATGAATTATGTGTGGATGGATTAATCATGGTTTTGTATGAAAGAACTTTTTAAAACTACATGTGTGGAGCACAGCACTTTAACGTAGCGAAGCATGGACTTTAGGAATACCGGAAAGAAAGAAAATTGAAGCATTTAAAATGTGGTGCTACAGATGAATGCTGAAAATTAAGTGGACAGACAAAGTACGAAATAAAGGAGTTTTGGAAATGATGGGTGAGGAAAGAAGTTTGTGAAAGAAGCTTACAGAAAGAAGAGACAGGCTGGTAGTTCATATTTTGATACATGCTGGATTGGTTAATTTGTTAGTGGAGGGAACAGTCGAAGGTAAGAACTGTAGAGCAAGATGGAGATGAGAATATATGAGGCAGATAATTGAGGACGTGTGTTGTAAGGGGTATGTAGAGATGAAGAGGTGAGTAGAAGATAGGAAGGGATAAATGAATTGCATCAAATAAGTCGAAAGACTGATGACAGCAAAAATAAATCTTGTGATTAATTGTGAATTTGTGAAAATGAACATTGTTTTATGGAACGAAACTATGTAATTGCTATGCGTTACGATCAATGGCAGTATTATGTATTAATCATTGATTAATCGTTTGTAATTGTAAGTGTTGATGTGAGCTACAATGTTTGGAGGAAAATTTGCAACGGTATGGACTGATTTATGTGGACAATTTTGTATGTAAATACTTGCAATTGCAGTACTTGTAATTTTCATTTCCTTGTGTTTCATGATGATTGTGAATGATTTTATTAATTCTGATTGTTTTATTGTGATTTTGATTCTTAGCTGAACTATCGCTATTCGAGAAACATCAGGCGGCTTTCTCTGTATCATTCTGGAAATTTCTGCAGTGACTATATGAGGCGAACGGCAGGGAAGTTTTAGTTTGAAGGAGTTACCTAACGTGCCTTCCGCGATAGGAACGACATCAAGAAATCGTAATTAATGGAACAACTGACAAGATCCTAGACGGTGTCGTTGGTGTCAGATTTCGGACACACAGCTCTCAATACTACGTTAGAGTGAGATACCGGGTTTAAACCATTCCATAACAGAGTAGCCAGACTAGGGACCCGCTGTGAGAGTGACGTGCGGGTGGCCTGGACGGGCAGGCGGTGGCCGGTTGCGATGGTCCGGGCCTCAGCGGTCGATATAGAGGCTGGCTGCCCGCTCACTGGGTCACAGTCTCAAGGACAGGCAGGCGAGACTCTCTCGTCAAATTCTCCACCCGCTCCGGAAACACCTAGATAGCAACTCTAGCAGGTGCCCGCGACTTAAAGTAATATTATTCGACAGATTAAATCGAATCATCAGCGAAAAGGGAAAACTAATTTACCTGCTACGAATAACACGATGTCGTTCGTAAGCTAAAATCACGAACATTTCGACTGCGAGAGTGAACTACACCCCTTTATCTCATTTTTTTTTAAATTTCATTTAATTTAATTGCAATGGAGCACAGGCTCCGGTGGCAATTTCCCTACACACCCATCTTCCCCCTATCCTGCACCCACCTATATTTGCCCTCTACAGATCTTATCTTTAATTTCTTTCAAAGTTTCTCTTGGTAACTCATTCCAATCCCTGACACCCTTACCTAAAAAAGAGAATCTTCCTACACCCTTGGGCCCGAAATCGAGTGCCAGCTTGTGGTCATGGTCACCTGTTCCCTTCCATGCACTACTTTTCATACCTATTGCAATATCTTTCCATGCCTCATCGCCAGTATATGCCCTGTACACTCCCATGACCCTCCTCATCCTCCTCCTGTCTTGCAATGAATCCCATTTCAGCTCCTTTATCATTTAGGTCACTGATTGCATTCTGCGATAATTTCCAGAAACAAATCTAGCAGCCCTTCCTTGCACCCTCTTCAACTCCTGTATTTGATACGTAAAATGAGGGTCCCATACTACACTACCATATTCGAGCAATGGTCTCACCAAAGTTTTGTAACCCAATTCCTTTACTTCTCTCGTATATCCCCTCATCACTCTCTGCAACAAGTGCAGAACTTTGAAACCTTTTCCTACCACCTGTCCAATGTGTCTAGCCCAGTTAAGCTTGTTATCAAAAGTAATGCCAAGATATTTACATTTCAAGTCTTCAGCAAGCAATTCTTTCCCCACCTTATATTGATAATTAACCTTTTGTTTTTTATTTGTGTATCTAAAAAGCTGACTCTTCTTTGAATTTATCTTCATCCCATGTTTACCAACCCAACTACATATCCTGTCCAGATCACCCTGCAACTGTTTACAATCTTCTATCGTTTTGATTCTTTTATACATCATTATGTCATCTGCAAACAATCTAATTTCAGATAGTAAACAATCAACACAATAACTGTTTTGTGGATTGTTTCTGACTTGCAACTAAACAAAATGCTTTTGATGGCATTCAAAAGCATTTGTTTAGTTGCAAGTCAGAAACAGTCCACAAAACAGTTATCATAGCAACTAAAGACTTGGGCCGAAAAAATCACCAACATGTTAAATCAACATAATTACCATATTCATTAGAATAATGAATAGCAATGGTCCCAATACGCTATCCTGTGGCACACCCATTTTTACTTCTACTTCTTTTGATACTACATTTCCTACCCTAACTTTCTGTTTTCTACCTTTTAAAAACTCTTCTACCCAGCAAATCACTTTCTCATCCACTCCAATGGTTTTTACCTTATTTACTACCATTTTATGGATTACTCTGTCAAACGCCTTTGACAGATCTTTTTTCAGCTTTCAAACTTCAAATCAAAATAAAGTACATTCCGGGGACTTGTACATTATGGAAAACTGTTTGTCTATAATGGTAATTTCAATAGAATTTATAACCAAGGGACTGTGTAACATAAATTGCTAGTTACAATAAATATAAGAAATTGGTAGCCTACTTGCCTTTATAAACAAAAACTTCTTTTATTTCACTATATTACTCTTCTAATAATTTTCACTGCACATTATACAATTACTTTTGTTAATACAAATCATAAACAATAAAAACTTTTCATTTCAGATTCTTTCTGGTCCACTCGTCTTGCGATCTGATTTTTACTACCACTCCCATGCGCATAACTTTTCTTTGTCGCCGAGCCAACGATTGTCTCTTACACAAGCTGGTAACGTCAGTATGAATCTCTGACTCCGCAAACGTTGTTTATTGCCATCAACTCAAAGATACGACAGGTTGCACAAAAACTTCGAAGCTCAATTCAAATGGACAACAGATATAAGGTTTTTCATTATAACTGGTTTATCTAGATGCTCGCATGGCATCGAATATCACTCCTCAGTAGACGGGTTTCAAGCGGTTAAAACTTACCGACCAAACCTCAGTAGCAACAGTGATGAGACGTTTTCAGTGCCGTTTCTCCAAAATGTAATCCGGGATTACTGTCCTAGTGGGTCACGGAGCGCAGTACCCGATATATAACTTGTCACAGAAACTACTACAGTAACTGCGGTTTGACAGTGATTTGTCATGTTCTCACCCAGTTTTTAATCTATCCACAAAACTACGTGTCGAATATTACTTTTCAATAATATGTATTTAGTCGGCACTAACATCTAACTGTAGTAAACCTGCAACATAACAAACAGTTTCGCGGACCTCGGTTATCGAAGAGGATTCAAAGTTAATTTAAATTATAATCGAAACGTAACATATAATAAGTAATTTACATACAATTACTTTTCTTCACTTTTTTTTCGTTGTTCTTGTGGCGTTAAAGATAGTCACAAGAACTTTCAGAAACAAAGACGTGAAATTGCCGATACTTCTACAGTGCGACTGTGCGGAGAAGGTAAAATCTGGTATACCTACCACCGAACTAAATTTTAAAGACTGGACCATAACAGAAAATTTTTAAGCCGTTTGCATAGTTCCAGGCGTTGCTGGTATGATCTAGGTTGATTTGCCCACACAGTAAATATTCGTAACACAGGTCAGTTTTCTGCACTTGAGAATCAAATTTCATGACAGTCGCTCCATTTTCTATACGTATTTAAACGGCTAACTCCTGGTGAAGTAGAAAAGACATGGGGTTTGGGGTTGATTTATTTCTGCAGTATTTTTAGCCATCTGATCAGCAACAAGTGTAACAAGTTGCATCCAAATAACCATAGATATTCGCACAGCAATAGAAACAATTAATTTTTTCAGGAAGCTTGGTAAAGACAGAATCGTTCAAGAATAAATTATAAAAATACCGTAAACGCTAATTTAAACAGTTCATTTTGAATCAAATATGCATTACTTACTATCAACAGCAAATAAAATTTCACGTCCATACTTTAAAGATTGTGGCTTTGCTGCCTGAGATGGTAGCTTCAAGGACCAAAGTAGATATCGAACGGTTTTTTCATTATATTATCAATTAACTTACTTTAGGTAGTTTCCTCTTCGCATTACATAGGTCCATCTATGAAACTTAAAGACTAAAAACCAAAATTTAAGGAAGGAAGCGTCACATGCGATAATGTGACTATTATTTTTTTTTTTTTTACCAAGTACTACGTATGCATCTAGTTGGTATTTCATCTTTGGTGCTTTACGCAATACGTTCAGATTTTCACTTATTGCTCAGGCGTTGTGTTACGTTGAAGCATAAGACACACCAAGCAATTCAGTTTAGATTCTAATCTTTAAAACGGCGAAAACCCCATCGAAATCTGGGCAGTAGTTTTGATTTTTGCTGGAATCAATATACCCGGTTTCCGTTTTATAGATATAAATTAAAAACATGGCAAATGTACTAATAGGACTTGTAACTCCAATTCTCCTTCAGAAGTGTTTGAATTTGATTGATGCAGTTTTCAGAGTTAAAAAATAATTAAGTACACGCTACTGTACTGAAGATAAGAATTATATGCGTATTTGTTTTTACTCTTTCCATTATCTTATTATTTTTTAATATGAATTTTTTCAATTAATTCACATTACTATTACCATCCACATTTCTACTATCTCAAGGTGAGCAGCAACACAGGAACATCACCATACTGAATTAAAACCGCTAATGCCATCGACCGGACCCGAACCGACGACTCTGTATTCGTGGAGACAGCTCTTACGTCACAGGGCGTGGCCATCTCAGTACTGATTAATAATGTAATATTTCTTTGTACCATTAACTTCATTGAAGGTATTGATATTTAAAAAAGGCGTTAAAGGCAATTAAGATATATGTATAATTTGAATCAATAAACACCTGTTTTAATCTCAGATTTTTGCAGCAACGCAAACACATTCGATATCATTTCTAAAGACACTTTTATGAAGCACTAAGCAACATAGGCTGCTTTAAGTTTGCAGCTATAATTTAGGAATAAGTTTAAGCTGTTATGCTCTGGAATACTCAACTCAGTGACGTAGAGGGAAACATTAAACGAAAAACGTTATTAAATACTACTGCAACTCTGCTGAAATTGCTTTAATTAGTCTGAAACGTTTCCGTTAATTGCTGCAATGGCGCTACTTGAATCTGTGAAGTGATTTATCCCACAATTTGCCCGAGTGTCTTCAAGCGCCCGCACGCCAATTACGGTGTTATTCAGTAACCGTACCTTCAAATCATCATCCTGGCCAGGTGTACCGTTTTTTTTTTTTTTTTTTTGGTGGAATTTCGTAGTCACCTA
The DNA here is from genome assembly GCA_031002005.1 of Vandiemenella viatica. NCBI lineage: Eukaryota > Metazoa > Arthropoda > Insecta > Orthoptera > Morabidae > Vandiemenella > Vandiemenella viatica. The sequence goes on from CM061919.1 coordinate 252,079,544, forward strand.
ATCAAATATTGAACTTATGTGATGATCACGTTTCGTAGTTTCAGAGTTAATGGTTATATAACCCTCAGCAGTGAGTCTTGGAGGTACAATGCGACCAGGTTCCAGTCCTGGTCCCCGCCTACCAGCCATCCAGGCTGCGGTTTTTACGCGGTTTCCCGGAATCACCTAATCCAGTGGTACCTAATTATTTTTTTCCCGAGTAGGACTTCAGGAATTAGCTCAACCTCATGCGTTGTACCTCTTATAACCAAAATGATAAATAAAAAATCAAATAAGTTTTTCTGGATTTCTTAAATTTCAATCCAATATCAAACGTCACAAAAAATGTTCAAAATTGTTATTACAACAATTTTAGCCATAAATAAAATCATAAATGTTTATTTAAGTTTAATGGGACAGATGTGCACGTTTCTCTTTGCAAAAATCTTGGAAATTCGGTTGCTATTTACCGAGCTTCAACCTTAAATCATCTTCGAGTTGAAATCAATAGCGATGTTTTGTTTTTATGTTTGTCTTGGCGGAAAATCCACTCTCGCAATGATACGTCGTACAAAATGGTGTTGTAAATGTCATTGCTGTTTTTCTAACATGGTAAACTCTTTTAGTTCAGCCCAAAATTTTGCCGGTGAGTGCTCTGCAAAACGAGTCTGGAGTCTGCTGTTGCATGAAATGTCTATTAGGTCCTCTTGGTCACAGATAGTTAGATGGTTGGTGGAATGGTTTGCGAAAGGGTTCTTTATCTAGTTCCATTGCGGCAATATTTTTTTGGTAAATAGCTGCGTAACTCTGCCGACAGCTTTCGCAGATGGCATTTAATAGCTGATTTTGTATCTTCATTCAGATTTGAAGAAGTCGAAAACGTTACAGATTCGAAAATTGGTCATATTTACATTTTTTATTTATTAGTTGATTCAACTTTCTCCTGCATAGTAGATATAGTTGTATTCTGGCATTGCTGATTCAATCTGGTGAAAATATCTGACAAGCAAGCAAATATAAAATTTCACATTTTTCGCAGCGTCATTATTGAAAAATTGCACTTACTTGATTTTTTTCGGGGTAAGCGCTGCGGTTTTTTTTGGTTGGTATTGCCTTCGTTTCGGCACCAGCCTGGAGCCTTCTTCAGGGCTTATCTCTATCAATCCGCCTGGTTTATGTATGAACTTTATCACTGTTTTCAGCGGCAGAAATGATAATAAAATAAACAGTGAATCAAGTGATAAAGTTTATCCATAAACCAGGTGGATAGATAGAGAGAAGCCCTGACGAAGGCTGCAGGAGGGTACTGAAACTTAAGCAATATTAACCAAAAAATAAAATAACGCAGCCGATACCCCGCATAAAAAGTCAAGTAAGTGCAGTTTCTTCAAGTAATCCAATCATGGAACGCTTTCATCTGTTTTTGCTGTCCGGCATGTCGTATTTCCGAGGCTCTGCTCACTTTAAAGCAGGCTTGCTAGTCTGGCGTAGGGGGAGCAAAAGTGCTGCCATCTCTGCGTGACACGTGTATCTTTCCTTCGTGTGATAAGTGTATTTGAACTGTGTTTGTGAACTGTGTGGTTTACGGGGTGGGGATTCCGGTGGTTCCCAATTAGTGGTACGCGAGGTTTGTGAGGTTGCCTCAAGTGGTACGCGTGGCAATCTCTTGACTATGGCAATCATTAAGATGATTGAAAAATTAAACAAATACTATTATCATCAAACTATGTTTTAGGAAAATCAAACTGTGTGTGTGGTCATGTGAGGTACTTGATTGGCCCGTAGCACAAACTCGAGAATTTTATAAATTCTATAAAGGGTTAATCAGCATTTTCTTGACTTATGATGCCCTTGGTCGACCAAGAGCTCAGTTTCACGTCGTATTCAGATATTCCCGAAACAACCACCTGGACAGCCAGTTTACTTCAGTATGTAAAATCAGTGTCTCGTTTCACTACCAAGGTCTTTGTAAATGTTGGGAAGAATTCTCTAGTTTATGCTATGGGCCTGTCCCACTGCATTCATCCCAGTCCAGTACCCCACACCTTTTTGAAAAATGTTTCGGTGATAATAAATTCGTCGCAGTTTTTCAATCATCTTAATGATTACCATTTCCAAGAAATAGCCACGCGTACCACTTGAGGCAACCTCACGTACCACTGGGGGTTTGGGTACCACTGATGGGAGCCACTGGGACGGTCCGGATTCTCCACCCCGTATACCACACGGTGCACAAACACAAATACACTCACCACGCAGAAGGCGAGATACACGTGTCTCTGAGAGATGGCAGCACATTCGCAGCCTTACGTTCACGACCAACTACTGGCGTGCGAGTCTTCAATCAAGATGGCGGCAACTAACAAGTCGCGTTAGCGGAGTGAATCAGAGGCTTTAAAATCTTTAGAACTGCATGAAAGTGAGGAAATTCTGTGGAACTTTAAGAATAAAAATTATAAGAACAAGGATTTTAGAGACTCTACTGTCAAAAAATTGCTTCATGACGTTGTCATTTTTTAACTATCGGAAAAAATATTTCTCAACAGCTCTTCAAATTCAGATACAGTTAGTCTTAAATGATGTAACTCTCTACATTTTCACTTGCAACTTGATTATTTAAAAAAAGGCGCTAAGGAATTTAAAGCATTTCTTTTTTTATATCCACTCTTTTAACCATTCTCTACGTTTTATTTTGATATTCTTCATATCATTCAACAAATTAGCTACGATGTTAATTCCTTCCTGTAATATGGACATACTACTTTCAATAAGATCACAATGTAGGAGTAGAGAACTGTCCTCACAGTGGACAGTGCACTGTCTTCTAATTATTACTAAGATGCTAATCCACTCTCTAACCCCCACCACCGACGCTCCAGCCAACTGTCATTCCAGTCACCTCGCATAGTGTAAACGCGTCCTTGAGGTAAGCAGAGCCTCGGAAAGACGCAGTGCCGGACAACAAAAAAAAGATGAAAACGTTCAATGATGACATCAAAACATTAGCAAACGTGGCAGCACGCATTTGCTCTGTGCATAAACGGTTTGCTGGCAGATGGTTTTGTATTGGGATGAATCGTCCTAATTCGCGTAGGTTCTCGACAGGGCACAAACGCCGTCAGAAACAAACAAATAGAACTGATTATTTTTTGTGTGAGTGTGTAATTTTAAAGCTTCACTGTGCTCTACATTAAAGCGCACTTTGAGTATTTATTTCTATACTTTACTTTCCGTCAATTACACTGATTATCCTGCTATACATTCGCTGATTTTTATTCCCATGTTGTTTGTGTAGACTTTATATGCCAGTATTTTGTGCAGTTCTTCCTCGTGAGCTATAATCACAGCAAACTTTAGGGCTACATTTTTATTAATGTTACTCTCCTCATCCGTGCATTTGTTAGGGAGAGGTCAACCACCAGCACAGTTATTTATAGAATAGCTGGGAGTATTTCTATAAGCATTTGTTTCGTGTATCTCATTTACGTAACTAACAATACAAAATTTATGTACGCATTACACTTTTTCCGCAGTATTGGCAACACTATTTTGCCAATGCTATAATTTAATTAGCTCCTAAGTATATTTCAACTTTTCCGGTATTTATTTTCCAATGTACTTTCCTGTAATGTCATTAAAATACTTATCATTTATGCTCTGATCAGTTACCAGCTACCATTTTATTAGTCTATTATTTTTCTTCAGACTTTGCACCTTGCCGAAGTCAAGGTCATTACAGAGGGGAAGGGATTGGGGGCAAGGATTTTTTGTGTGGATTTATGCCTCGCCAACGTCGAGGTCATTAGATGCCGGAAAGGACTAGGTTAAAGGAGCGGATGACCTAGTGAAGGAACCATCCCGGCATTCGTCTGGATCTGTTTTGGGAAAGGATAAAAAAATCTGGATTGTTGGATGGGGATTCGAACCTGCGTCCTCCGGAATGCGAGGTCAGAGCGTTATTGTTCATCCACCACGCTCGATGGTGAGGGGAACGAGAAGGAGTAGAGCCTGAAGGGATTCGGAAAACCATGGAAACAAAACTCTGGACAGCCTGTCAGGGATTTGAACCCACATCCTTCCTAATGCGAGGCCCAAGAATCATTAATCGTATGCTGTTTGTAGACTTTAAAGCCACATTCTGCACTAGTTCAGACAGGTGCAATTATATGGCGTTAGGATCGCTTCGAAATCAGTTCTCAACAATTCGTCTGAAGAAGCAAAGTAAGTTTCAAATTTGAAAAGATATAACTAGCTTGAAAGTGTCTTTTTTTTTACTGTAAGAGATAACCGTTGTCAAAAATTGCTCACAGAGTCCACCTAAAATTACAATGTCCTTAAAGGGGCGAGTCTGTATGTGAACCACCTTACCAGGGTTATCTTTTGATTCATATATTTCATTACGTTTGGTCCAATTAGTACCAGTAATTGAACGACAGCTATACACTTCAGCCAAAACTATCCTAGCGACAATATTTTTTTCTTTTTCAATGGAAATGTCTTTACTTCCTCTAGTGAGTTGAAAAATCGTCACAAAAATTGCTGACATTATGCATGCATCCGATTTGGTAACATCAGAAAGCGATCAAAGATGTTACGCAAAATGCGAATTGCAGACTCCTGGCAACGGTGATGAACATTAAAATACTGTGTATTCCATTTTGTACTCCTAACAATGTTTAATAGTATTTAATTATGTTATCAGTGAATTAATATTTATATTGTTTTATGAATTGTGCATTCGCAACAATGAAACAATGCAAATAAATAAATAGCGTTGTCTATAGACGAAAAATTGATTATTATTACTAACTGTTTTGGGGTACTCCTAAGAGCATCAGATCAAGCAACGTGTGTATATGTGTTTTATCGTCTTAGACGACTGATTTTTATGAACAGCGATAATAGATCTAATACTTCGCGATAATTTTAAATCTAGTTACCTGTCTGCACTTGATTATTTTTTTAGTTAGGCTTTTGTATTAGAATCATTTATTCCAGTATTTCAACGTCTCTAGTTCTGTTAAGTTCAGTTGTTTCTGCTACATAAAGTGCTTTTGTTCTAACTGTTGTCTGATAATACCTTAGTTTTATATTCCAGGCTGGTGATTTCTTTTTTTTACTTTCAAGTTCATTAATATATACTGAGCACATCAAACATTAAATCTCTTCAGTAAGTGTGAGAATCAGAGCTTTCTCGGCCACTCACTTGCTTCCCATATCGGTCTGGGGGCTCAGTGGTTAAGGCGTCTGACTGGAAATCGAAAGGTCCCCAGTTCAAATCCCTGTCTCAGAGGGGATTTTCATATATCCTCAATTCGAGTCTCATTCCTTACACAGCTTGCTGTGTAATGTGAAGTATGCCAGAAAGCTACCGTGACTCAGATTCTACATTAAACTATATGTCTCCTGAAGCCTGTAGAATTACCAGGTTAGGCCAGGTGGCTACGATAGGGACGGATTGCGAAGCCGATATAAACCCTGTCACATGTCATTACGAACACATGACTTTACTTGCCTCGCAGCAAAGTGCTACTTACGTCTTCACAGCACTACATATCTGGCTCTCTTTCTTTACAACCTAGCTCCCTCCGAGCAAGATAAATCCTCTTTATTGGACCCCAAATGCTAACATTTGGAACATTGGCCCAGCTATCATGAAACGTAAATCTCTTCTCCATTCAATTGTGGAATATTCGCCTAAGGCAGCCCACCGACTCACTTTATTTGCTACGCAAGTTGGCTAGACAGGTCATCGTCTATAAAGACCGCACAAAGCACATACTGGTTTTTCTCCCCAAAGGAAGGGGAGTTTGCTGACTACCTGCCACATTGCAAACAGAGTGAGCAGACATGGTTACAGGTATTCACAAACCGACACAAGCTTTGGGCACAGAACTGCCAGACTAATCTAGTGTTATAATTGAATGAATATGAACTTATCCACGTACCACTTTACTACACAAACCGAGTGTCAACGCTCTGGCCTCGCATTAGGAAGGATGCGGGTTGCAATCCCGGTCCAGATTTGGGTTTTCCATGATTTCCCCCCATCATTCCAGTTGAATGCCTGGATGATTCCTTCAAAAAGCCATGGTCGAATTTCTTCCCGTTCATTGCGCCAAGTCCTTTCCCACCTCTAATCACTTCGAAGTCGACGAGGCATAAAGCCATAAGCAAAAAAAGCAAACATTTCACAAATTAGCTTTTTTGGCTTCATACCTTGTCGACTAGATTAGTATCGTTGCTGAGTAGACCAAGTGTTGGTTGCGTCAATAGCTGATTCTGAAATCACTGGCGATGCACGAACTTGAACAGACAGCGGCACAGTTCAGCCATTAATACTGCCGACACGTGATCGCGTGCCTATATAGTTCGCGTGTTTAATCTCTTCTGCGGAAATTACTTTGCACGGCATAATGAGAGATTAACTGGAGTTAATTTATAGAGAGAGAAATAAAGCTGAGCAGATGAACATTTGATTGGTGATAGTTGTAATATCCACCCATCCCGTTTGCTCATGTGGCTGAGGTTAGCTGGTTCCAGTCCTGGTGGAGGACTTGGCCGGCCAGGGTAGCAAAGGAGGTGGTGCATAATTCCTAATCATCTGATTGTGCACCACAGTCCTGGGTTAAATCCCAAACCTCTCCTCAGTGCATGTGTAGTGAGGGCATGCGACATTATTGATGGTGATTCGTCTGTCGGAGGGGAACATTAAGTCTTGCGTTTCTTTCGGAACAGTAGGCCTGAATGGGCCGGAACCGTCTTTCACACTCTACCTTTTTCAATCTTTCATTCATTCATAACAGAAACAACACAGTACACTGCAGGTATGCACACCACAGTTATCAACATGAAACAGTAACATGTAAACACATTTTCCCATAGGGGCTTGACGTAACTTACATTTCTCTGTCCTAATTTCTAATGGACTTACAATAAATTTCGTGGTAAATTCAATAACTATTCTTCCTCTCTTCGCTGCACTACTGGTGTACTTACTTGTCAAATAACAAACATTATACGCAGCCTAGTGCACGAATGAAACAGGAAAGAACTCATTCTCGTACATCGAATAATATCACAAACTTAGACTTCGTATCCTCTTGACATTCAATTAAAGTTTCACTCTCTCTCTTCCAATTGTTCCAAGCTCGATATCATTTGTTTTATTACCTGCATTACCCAATTTTCTTAGTGCCAAAACTTCATTTAAAAACTTTAATCCGTACACTTGATTAATGAAAAATACTCTTGGGCCGTTTTCGAACACCGTAATTTGGAAAAAAATCGTTGATACTGTCGTCTTTGTATAAAAGCAAAATCCAGAACTTTAAAGAGATGTTGATGTTTCACAATTCAAGCTGATGAATCAATTTTGCTTGAGTTTCTTTCGTGATGTATAATGAATAAACCTTGAACTACATATCTCTGTGTAGCATTGTTTTACCTACACTGACCATTAATCCATAGCCTACAATGGTTTTGATCAGTATTTTCAGGATCATGGCATATCTTTGCAAATAAATTTCACACTGTAAAAAGACCACATAGAAGATTTTATTGTTTACTGGTGACTTCAAATATTCGCGGATGTTACATTGCTGGTATCATGGCTGTGAGTGTTTAAATTTGACTAAAGCGTGCAGATTATCCTTTACAAAAGACGATACCGTTAATATGGAGAAACTTCATAACGTTCCGTGCAAAAAAACCATACACTTACTACTGGATTTTGTAAAAAATAATTCTAATAGATTGTTTTCGTGAAATTCTTTTGTGTTTTTGATCAGTTTACTGAAGTAATATTCCATGTTTTTCTAGTTCACTTCATGAATTAGGCTCGTTTGCCTTCCTCACATCTTTATTTCCATGGATCTTCATAAATTACTTCTAGTACACAAGGCTTATATTGGTAATAAGTCTTGGAGGCATGTTGGAAAAAGAATTAGGAGTATTGCAAGTAGTGGAATATGCGACAATGACCACAGGCAAGCTATCAATTTCTACATCTACATCCATACTCTGCAATTAACATACATTGTTGGTGGCAGAGGGTGCTAGGCACCAATCTCAATTCTGCGAGTTCCATTCCCGAAAAGCACGAGGAAAGAAGGAATACATAAAAGCATCAGTACGGCATCGTATTTCTCGAATCTTATCCCTCCGGTCATTGTGACCCAATTAGGTTGGCCGAAGAAGTATCTTACTGCACTCATAGGTCATAGAATTTCGCATATTCTCCAATAAAACCGAGCGGGGCGGTGTAACGGTTAGCGTTCTCGCCTCGCATTCGGGAGGACGGCGGTTCGAATCCCCGTCCGGGCATCCAGATTTGGGTTTTCCATGGTTTTCCCAAAACACTCTAGGCAAATGCCGGGATGCTTCCTTCAAAAGGCCATGGCCGAATTCCTTCCCATTCCTTGCCCCCATCCTTTCCCGTCTCTAAAGACCTCGATGTTAAAAAGAGACGTAAAGCAGTTAAAAAAAATCCAATAAATTCAAACGCAAATGACGTCGTCTGTCTTCCAAACGATCCCAGCACATTCTATGTATCAATTCTGTGACGCTTTCGTAAGGGCTGTAGCAACCAGTCACGAATCGCTCCGCTCTCCTCTGTACCCTCTCCATTGAGCCAATCAGGCCCTTGTGATAAGGATCCCAAACTCCACATCAGTAATCCAGATGCGGACGCACTAATGTTTTATACGCTATTTCCTTTGTATGAGCATTACAGGTCCTCAGAATACGACCTATGAATCGTAATTTAGAATTAGCTTTGCCTACGACGGAAGTTACGTGCAAGTCCCATTTCATGTTGCTTTGCACTATCACCCCCAGATACTTCAGGGAATCAACCGTGCCAACAACTGAATTGTTTACTTTGAACCCGTGAGCAAACTGATTCTTGTTGTTACTTATTCCCATTGCCTTGCACTTTTTGCAATTAAGTGTAAGCTGCCATTTACGGAACCAATCGGAAATAGCATCCAAATCACGCTGAATTTCTAAGCAATCGTCAAAGCACCTTACTTCCCTATAGATAACTGCATCGTCGGCAAACAATCGTAACCAGCATTTAACGTTATCATCTAGATCGTTTATAAGTATTAAGAATTTCAGGCATAAGGGGATGTGAATTATTCTTTTGTTGGTAAGCTGGTCGCGGATTGGAATAAATTACAATATAATATAACATAAACACTTATGAAAATTTAAATTAAAATTCGTAAAGGGTAAACGTATATGGGTGGGGTATTACAATCTATGAATTTAAGATGAAAAAGAAACCAAGAAATGATAGAATGTGTGTGTGTGTGTGTGTGTGTGAAAATAATGTCAGTGTGTGCAAGTCATATGCTTCATGTAAATTAAATTAAACCTCTCAATTCTGAACCATTTTCTATGTGTTGTGATTGTTTTACTCTATTTTTATCTACTACTTTGTTTTATACTACATGTTCGATGCACTATTCTTTTGTATAAATTCCTAATCCCATCTAACGCTTTAAAATCTTTAAGGGTGCTATAAACACCACGCTCTGTTCTCACATTCAGCAGGACGCTGGTTCGAATCTCCATCGGGCCATCCAAATTTCCGTTATCACGCCAGATGAACGCCAGAATTGTTCGTTTAAAGGTTATGGCTGAATTCCTTCCTGTTCCTTGCCCTCAGTCTTTTCCCGCCTCTTGTGATATCGACGTCTAACAGGCATAAAGCCATAAGCAAAACAATTACAAAGCATCTTTTTCTGCAAACTGCATCATTTTTTCTTGGGATTTATTGGCAATTCATGATACTCTTCTGTACCCTTTTTTTAAAAAAAATAATAATAATAATAAAAAAAAATAAAAAACCTAAAGATCTTTTTTTTATGGCTTAAAGCCTCGTTGACGTCTAGATCATTAGAGACAGGAATGGATGGGAGTTAGGAGCGAGTAGGAATTCAGCTATGGCATTTTAAAGGAACCGTCGCGGCCTCCGCCTGGAGTAATTTCGGGAAACCGCGAAAGACCGAAATCTGGATGGTCAGAAGGGAATTCGAACCCACGTTCTCCCGAATACGAAGCCAGAACGTTAACCCCTCACCCATCACGCTCGGTGGTACAGTACCTTAGAGTTCGAACTGCCGCTGTATTGGATGACTTCACTTTAGTGCCCCACCTTCTTTTGTTTAAAAAAATTTTTTTTTTTTTTTTACATGAATTTTGTCTTCCACTTATCGATATTTTTCTAAATCTATTTAGAAAGGTACTATAATGCGTCATTTTCAGGTGGTTAAAATGATGAAACTGTTGGAGAGTACTGTATGTTCATCAAAATGCCTTTGGTGCGTATGGGGTGTTTTATCTTAAAAGCGTTCGCTTGTTTCCGTATCAGCAGCTCTACACGTTATTCCTAATGAGAGCGTTAGTCAAGAGGCCGCACCGCGCCGGTCGACCGCCGCGATCGATAGCGTACCGGGGCAGCCTCGACCAGCGCGGAGTCCACTGCGCATGCGCGGAGCCGTGTCCGCCCGCCTTGTTTGCTTTTGTGGCGTTCGTTATCTGCGGCCGCCTGTGAATGGGACGACCGGCCACCCGCACCACATCTCGTCCGCCGCGGCGTTAGGCCACGCCGCAATCACAGGATCAGCGCTGTACGTGTATCTGACAGGGGAAATACGACCCGGCTACTGCGAACGCCTCTGCAAACGTTGTTACAGATTACGCAAAGAGGAGAGCGGAGATGGACTGCGTCAGTATAATAACTAAACATTCTCTGTCACGAGTATTGAATTTTACTTTCGAGAACCTCAGAAGGTCTTTGAAAATTGAAGTCTACAAATGTATGTATGTAATTATATTTTTTTTTTTTTGCTGTCGTCAGTCTTTAGACTGGTTTGATGCAATCCTCCATCCCTTCCTATCCTGTGCTAACCTCTTCATTTCTACATAACCCTTACAACCCACGTCCTCAATTATCTGCTTCATATATTCTAATCTCTGTCTACCTTTACAGTTCTTACCTTCAACTGTTCCCTCCACTAACAAATTAACCAATCCAGCATGTCTCAAAATATGACCTACCAGCCTGTCTCTTCTTCCTGTAAGCTTCTTCCATAGACTTCTTTTCTCACCCATCATTTCCAAAACTCGTTCATTTCTTACTTTGTCTGTCCACCTAATTTTCAGCATTCTTCTGTAGCACCACATTTCAAATGTTTCAAGTTTCTTTCTTTCCGGTATTCCTAAAGTCCATGTTTCGCTACCGTATAGTGCTGTGCTCCACACATAGAGTTTTAAGAAGTTCTTTCTAATTCCTAGATCAATATTTGAAACTAAAAGGTTTCTCTTTTTCATGAAGGCTCTTTTTGCTAGTGCTATTCTGCTTTTTACATCATTCCTGCTTCGACCATCGGTTGTAATTTTGCTTCCCAAGTAACAGAACTCACTCACTTCTCCTATTGCATCAGATCCTATTTTTATATTTAATCTGCTAGTATTGGTGTCATTTCTGCTACATTTAATCACTTTTGTTTTACTTTGATTTATATTCAGTCCAAAATCTTCCTTCAGTATTTTGTTCATGCCATTCAATAACTTCTCAATATCCTCAGCCCTCTCTGCTAATAAGACAATGTTGTCAGCAAATCGTAGCATACTGATTTTTTTCCCCTGAATTATATATAAACAGGTTATATCAACGGTTACCAAGAAGCTCTTCTCACTTACCAGAAACTTTCCATGTGTCTTAACGAGGTACATAAAGATTTGGACTACGTTGGGATTTCTAACACTGAAGTTGCCGATCGCTTCAAATTTTGAAATATGATTATCTCCTGTTACCTTCTTCCAAAATTTACTAAGCCTTGGAAAACCACCTCACAGCAAAGAAAGGAAAAATTATTAGCTGGGCTTAGACGGAATTTGGAATTAAGGCGAGCATCAAAAGAGAACTGTTTTAAAGTGCTCAGTAGTGGACTTGAATCAATAATAAATATAATTTGAAATTCGGAACTTTGTGGTACTACCTACAGCGAGCGAATAAGGGGGGCTGTACTACTTTCTCAACCTGCCAAAAAATTGCCCTAATCTCTTGAAATTGTTATGATACAAGCTCTTCTTTACATTCCTCACTCACATTGTACTAAAAATTGCCCAGAAATTAATATAAAAATATTGAAATATGATTATGTTCCACACCTATCTGGTGCCGACAGAGCTGCTTAATTAATAAAAAGGTACATAATCAGGTAATTAGGACTTTTCCCCCACCCCCTCTCCTACCCTGTCGGCCAACTCCAAAATGACTAAAATTTCTACCACCATGGGAGCTCGAACTAGCTGACGCTGCCATGTTCTCTCAGCGACCTAGGACGAGTCGGGCAATATCAGTCAAACTTTACAAGAAGTAGGTTTAGAAACCTGTTTGCAGCATACCAACTGACTAAAGGTAAATTCAGTAAGAAGAATCTCTCAAGGAAAACTAAAAATCAAACACTACAGCAGAGTAATGACAATTTCTCACCTAGCGTGGTGGTGTAACGGTTAGCATTCTGGCCTCCCATTCTGGAGGACGGCGTCTCGATTCCCCGTCCGGGCATCCAGAATTGGGTTATCCATGGTTTCCCCAAATCACTCCAGGCAAATGCCGGAATGCTTCCTTCAAAAGGCCATGGCCGAATTCCTTCCCATTCCTTGCCCCCCATCCTTTCCCGTCTCTAAAGACCTCGCTGTTAAACGACGTTAAGCAATTTTTTGTAATAAATAAAAAAAGACAATTTATCTACGCCCCAGAATGCATGTTGTATGAAAACTTGGGAAACAGAAGAGTTAGAGAAGAATGAAAAGAAAAGTTTGAGGAAAATTTGGGGACCATTTAAAACTGAAAAAGGAGAGTTTATGTACCGGATGGATAAATATCTGTATAAGGAAGAAGAAATTTAAAGACTGTCAGACAGGATCAGAAAGAGGAGAATCAGTTTCTTTGGTCATGGATAACAGTACACATAAAAAAGAATTGTCCACCCCGCTTACAAGAGCAAGAATGGCAATGAGCGGATCCAAGGAGTAAAGAAAGATATGATAGAGATCGGAATAACAGAAGACATATTGCAAGATAAAGTAACTTCCAGGAGGTTTGGGTTTTCTTGGCGAAGAAGATGAAGAAATTTAATAACATATGGTCACATTAAAGGAGGAAACAGCAAAGTGAAAGGGTGAAGAACTATTGGAATTCAAGAAAAGAATCATCGAAATAAGTGCACGGGATAACTTTCGTGGACCATATACGACCCTAACTGAAGGGAAGAAGAAGAAACCTGTTTCTTTAAACGATCACAGCGTCCGGTACAGTTAAAGCTAATATATTTTAAGGAGGTTATCATAAAATAATTACGGAATACTTTAAATACTTTGAGATTACTATGGAAGTATTATATTTGGCACCAATGTTAATTATTCAACGTCTCTAAGAACGAATAGGAAGTTCAGAATTACGAAATCAACCGTAAGTATCTTTATTGATCATTTTGTCTTCTTAATTAAAGGTATGGGAACCTAAACGTTTCACGAAGTAATTTAAGCCTATGGGCTGACTCTAATTCTGGTAAAATTTAGTCTTCGGTAATTGTGTGTATACTTATAAATTGGTTCATTGTATTGACCGTGTTTGGGGAAATTGGCCGTCTCGCGTGGAAGAGCGTTTAAAATTTCTCTGATATTCAAAGAACACACTGGCAAAATGTTTCTGTTGCTACTTCGTTTGACTGACGGGATCTGCCTGCAGGCCGTTTAGATGAGTTTTGTTTTCGAACACAAGTAACTCGTGCAGCCAACAGTGGTGCAGGTTTGCTTTAAGCATAACTTTGAATACATTGTATTACAGGTGACTGAACACATAAAATCACAGAATCCGAACTTTAACTCTTTGTTCTACGAAGGAAAAGATTTATCCGGGACAGATTAAACATTATTCCGGCACCACTGCGTCTGTGGTTACCTGTGTTAACACTCGCCAAACTTGGGCGAGGGCCGACAGCGATGAAACGATACAGCAACTGCGCCGTCACTGGACCGTAAGGAAAGAGCCGCCTGAGGGTGCGGAGCAAGTGTCTGGTGATATGCTCCACTGAATTTATCCAGCAGACGTCAAGTTTGTACAGATGAACTATTGGGAACTGATGTTATTACAGAGACAGATATATACAAACAAAATAGTTTCCTTTTCTTGGTATTTACAAATCTCTACTGTGGTTCAGACTGACCTATGACAAGGTAAACGGCAGAGTTTAATTAAGTTCCTTTTTTATATTTTACTAGCTCGTACCCGCGACTTTGTACGCGTGGAATAAGAATTTTTTAGCCAGAATTAAATATAGAAAGTAGTTGGTAACGAAGGATTGGTCCCAAACAATACCGAGTCGGAATAATATGACAGGAAAGCTAACACTATATCTTTGTACCGTCGAACCTGTCTCTTGAAGAGAATCAATTTCCAACATATTTCTGTCACCATTCGATAAGGTCTTAAAATTTCGTGACTACAACTGTTAATCATACTGGAAAAAATATCCTATGCCCTTCATAAAGATTTCCTTATAAAATTCCATCACAACGATATAGCCATTTAGTCGTCAAAACGTAACAAAAAGACAGATACTTACTTCCGTATTTATAATAATATTACTGTGGTTCACACTCACACACTGACTGCGAACAACACCTGAGGGATCATTATAACCTAAAAAAGTGTACATCTACAACATTGCAAGACTACCTACGATTTGCCTCGCATTGCACCCCTAACTTTCTAATATCTACAGTTTAACATTCAATCCGAATAACCTACGGCCCAGGCCTGACTCTTATGATGAAAAACATTTTTAAAAAAATCTTAGCCTCCGCGGAGATTTGAACCGGATACCACGACGTTCGTAAGCAAGCGCTTTAACCACTTTTTTTTTTTTTTTATTGATAACAAACATTTTAGTCATTCATAACAGCAAATTTTACAAATTTGAATAAAAGAATTTCTTTCTGGTCATAACTAATCTAAAGGATTACAATTTGTCCATCTCAGACTCTTCACTCGTTTTCGACGGGGCGCCCGGGCGTATGGCAATCTCGAGGGGTCCACTGTGGCGGCTGCAAGGCCTCGTGGGGGGTACTCATTGTCGGCGGTCTCTTCTTCCTCTTGCGTCAGTCCGCACTTCAGTTCGTTGCTGGGCGTCGGTTCTGACGTGGGAACATCTCTTACCGGCGTCTTTTCTTCGGGGTCGGTATCTTCCGTCTTGCTTCACCAGCGTTGTCTTGACTTACTGGTATCCCTTGATAATTGTGGGTGCCGGAACTCTTATTTCTTCTGTTAGTTTTATTGATGCATTATCACGCTCAAGAAGCGTGCGAACTTATCTTTGTATTTTTCCCTTTTAAGTATTTTGTTGTGTTCGATGGTTAGGTAATACCAGAAATCCTCTATTGACATCTCTCCTCTTCTTCTGATGACGTAGTGGGTGTAGTTGCCCAACAGCCAAAAGTGAGCGTTTCTTTTAGTCGCAGGATAAATTGTAACATCTGGGAATAAAATATCTTCGGGCGTGAATTTCTAGTTCTATTGATTATGGCTAGTTTGCTTTTCGTCCACCTCCATATGTCTGGAACTTCACATCCCAGCAGACGATGTTGTATCGTATCCTCTAGATTACAGCGTAAACACTGTGCGGAAGGGCAAAGGTGTAGTGAGAACAGCTTTTCATTTGAGTTTATCTTCCTATGTATTACTCTATGCCAAGTGGAACGTGCGTGGCTATTGATGTATTCATTGTGAACATTCTGCCATATTTTTTTCCAGTCGTCTCTTCTGTACGTAATTTCTAGTTTGCTTTGCGTCTCTCTTTGCAACATGTCATACAGTTTCTTAGTTGTTGGAATAGGCTCACCGCTGGTTATGTTTAAATAGCTATTTTCTATGTAGAATATGCGAAAATGTCTTAAATTTGCATTTATATGGCTGATATCGACTGGTGCCGTACTGCTTCGTGGTTCTAGTTCGTTTAATGTGTACCCTGTTATACTACTTTCCATGTCTTTACGGTGTTTGTACATGTTCCTCATGTAGATGGCGGTACATTTCGTTTGTATATCCACGAGCTTCAGTCCTCCTTTATCATATGGCATCTTAAGTATTTTGTGATGGATCTTAAAAATGTGTCCACTCTGTATGAACCAATTTATCGCCATTTCCATTTTCTTTGCTATTTCAATCGGTATTGGAAATATGTGAGCTAGGTACCACAGTTTTGGGAGGGCAACTGTGTTTATCAGCTGTATTTTTTGTATGGTATTTAGTTCTCTGTTTGAGAAATCTTTCATCTTGCTCCTAATTGCTGCTAATAGCGTCCTCCAATTTGCAGCCGATGCTTTCTGTGGTGTATTATTAAATTCAATGCCTAAGATCTTTATTTTGTCACGTGTTGGTATCCAGCTTGTGCTCTCCGCATCCATAGTATCACTTATTTTCAGACTTGCGGATTTTTTTACATTGAGTTTTGCGTTTGAAGCCCTTTCGTATGTCCTTAGTAACTCCCGTATTTTCTGTATGTCTAATGAGTTGGTGGTGATAATATTTATATCATCTGCGTACGCGCACACCGCAATTTTATTCTCTCGGATTTTTAATCCAGTAACCGTATTGTAGACTGCTGCTAGAAAGGGCTCAACTGCGAGTGCGAACAAAAGCATGGACAGTGGGCATCCTTGTCGTATGGATCTTGTTATTCTTAATGGCTTTGTTATTACCCCGTTTATGAGTACTCTTGATGTCGCTTGGTGTAACAGCGTGTAGATTATATTACATATTTGCTGGCTGAAGCCCATCTTTTCCATAGTTACTTTTAGATATGTATGGTTTATGCGGTCAAAGGCTTTATTGAAATCTAATGACAGGACGGATGCTTTTGCGTTTGCAGCCTTCGAGAGTGCAATTGTATCTCTGATGTTTGTTATTGTTTGAATTATCGATCTGCCATTCCCAGTACAGGTCTGATATTCCCCTATTACTTTCTCGGATACATTTCTAAGCCTTATGGCGATAATTCGACTGAATACTTTATAGTCCGAGTTCAGCATAGTGAGTGGTCTAAATTTTCTATGTCTTTCTTATCTGGTTCTTTGGGGATTAATATAATTAATCCTTCTACTAGTTCAGTTGGAGCTGTGTTCATAGTCAATAGCTCGTTGTACATGTCTTCAAATTCTTGTTTTATTAAGTCCCAGAATTCCATGTAAAATTCTATTGGTAGTCCGTCCGGGCCAGGTGACTTCATTTTCGGGCTTCTTCTTATGGCGTTTTCTATTTCTTCCCGTGTTATTTTCTGGTTTATGGTTTCATTGTCTTGTTGAGATAACACCGGCTTGATGCATTGTAATATTTTGTTGACTTCTTCTTTATCAATTGTCTCTTCTGTATATGTTTTGCTTAGGTATTTTGTTACTTCTTCCTCTATTTGTTTTTGATCCACAAGTCTGTCTCCTCCTTCTGTTTTTAGCTCAGTTATTAGCTTTCTTTTTGCGTTCTGTTTTTCTTTGACAAGATGGAAGGTTGATGTTGTTTCTTCTTGTTGGATGGAGCCCGTTTTTGCTCTTATTTGATATCCTAGCAGTTTCCTGCTTGTTATTTTAACTATTCTGGCTTTGAGTTGTTTTATTTTCCGGTTGTTTTGCAACGTTTCTATGTTATTGGTACATAGCTCTCTCAAGGCCATGAAAAGGAATTCTTTGGTGCTATTTTCCCATTGCTTTTTCTGTCTGGAGTAGTTTATCATGGCGTCTCTGAGTTTGGGTTTTGCACATTCCAACCACCATTGCATTGTTGTATTATATTTACTTTTTTGCCTCTTGCAATGGTTCCACTTGTCGTTGACTACGTGTTTCAGTTCGTTGTCGTTAGAAGGGAGGTATTTAATTTCCACTGCCCCCTTTTTCTGATTATTTTTTGCGGGTCTAAGTTTATTTTACAGTGGTATGCATTGTGGTCTGAAAAGGCTAAAGGCCAGATCTCTACTGAGGAAACTTTGCTGGTTATGTCAGGTGAGAATATATTCTGTCCAGTCTACTTGCTGTGCTCTCAGTGGTGTATGTAAAACCAGGAATTTGCCCATTTTTTACTTCCCAACTGTCTGACAGTGTTAATTTTTTTATTAAATACTCGAGTTCTTTGCATTTGTTGAAGTTTGGGTATTGGTCTTTTGGAGATATGACGCAGTTAAAGTCTCCTGCAAGTATTAGACTGTTGCAGGTATCTGTCAGTAATTGGGTTATCTCTGTTTTGTAGAAATATCTTCTGCTTTCTCTATTTTGATTTCCGGAAGGCGCATAAATGTTTATAATGCGCGCTCCGGCTATCATGCAGGCTATGCCCCTTCCATTTTCTAAGATTTCGACGTTTTGGATTTCGATACCCTCCTTGGTTAAAATTGCCGTTCCTAGACCGTTATCTATGCCGGGATTCTTCAATTCGTTGTATCCAGTGATGCTTAATGCACCTTCCCAGGCCACTTCCTGAAGGAGCGCTATATCTACCTCCGCCGCCCATAGATATTCTTTTAGGCATTGTATTTTTGTTGGGTTCTTTATCCCATTTACATTTAGGGTTGACACACAGTATGTTTGAGTCCGCGTTGTACTTCTATCTGCCATTATGTATCTTTACAGTCACGTGTAGTTGTATCGTTCATATCTCTGCTTCATTTGATATATCTTCTTCCTCGGTGTCATCTAGTTCTTCCGACCATAAGGATATTCTCTTCACGGGCTATATCCATGTCATGTGTTTCGACGGTCTTGTTTTCGTTGTTGCTTGCTTCCTTGTTGTGGTTTCCGCTATAGGGAAGTTCAGCAGATTTTGTTTCTGTTTGAATGGCGGGGATTTTCCTTGATTTTTCTGCTAGTTCTTCTGCTATTGAGTCCACTCTCCTCCTTTCGAGTCTTGGCCTTTTGGTATTGGGTGTATTTTCCTGCTTTCGTTCTCCCATTGATAAGGCTTCCTTTTTCTCTAAGGGTACTGTAAGCAATGGGTATTGTTTGGCATTTGGCACGGTTGTTTTTTCGTCTTTCAGTGGTGTTTCGGAAGAGCGTGTTTTGACATTTTTGTTGTTTCCTTTCTCGTACATCGATTCTTGGGGTGCTTCTCTAATAAGTGTATTCTCAATCTCCATTGGGGTGTTTGTGGGTTATCCGTTTCCATTTCTAGCACAGGTTCATCATTTCTTGTTGTATTGATTCGGGTAGTACCGTTTGTCACATTAGCATATGTTTCTTTTAGCGGCTCCCCAGTAATGGCTGTATGGGGGACCAGCCGTTCAGATGTAGTTGCAAGGGTCTCCTTTGAGTTGCATTCCGCCTTGAGGTGATCATCCGGAATTACATATGACACACGTTCTCGGCTGTCCTTCGTAAATGACAAGCGCCTTAGATCCTGCAATATTTACATACGAGGGTATGTGGGATTTTAGATCGATTTTAACAGATCTGATACCACTGTCTACCACGAATCTCCTACTACCATATCTTTTGTCCGATGTTACGTTTGAATATTGTACCGTATTTTCGAAAGCTCTCTGTATGCTATTTGTTGAGATTTCGAAGGGACGTCTATGGACCTTCACATTTCTTATACCTAGACCAGCATGCGATATAGAGACGCTGCTTACCTCGCCGTTGCTGTGGACGAATTTTCTTTCTTCATTAGTCTCCTTTAAGATACGCAGACACTCCTCTTCATCTCGAAGCTTGACGTACACCACATTGGCGAGGAAGTCGACTTGAATTGCCGTACACACTCTCCTCTCGTAAGCCGATTTCATTGTAGAGCCACTCGTCGATTTCCACTGCCTTTGGGACGCATGTACCCGTAAGCGAAGGAAAATTTTATCGTAGATTTTCGTACGAATTGATTTGCTTCCATGACTTTCACTAGGTTTTGTTGTATCTACTTAGTAAACACTTAACCACACAACACCAGACACCAGGAAAAATGCGAAGCGACCGCTCGCTACAGCCGGCCGCAAGCGACTTGAACCACTGAGCTGCCAGTACACTACACGGAAACACGGTACGGAGACGTCCGTATCCAACGTGTCTGTCTATGGCCGTATTTCGAAGTTATGAGACAACATGTGTTATTTATACAGATAATTTTTCAACCAATGTAGACAGTATTTTTCTCCTTGTTTCATAGGATAAGTGTGCAAAGTTTCATCGAGATCGGATGAAAACTGTGGATTTGTATGAAGAACAAACAAACCAACAAACAAACATACATACATTCATCTTTATATATAAAGATAAATATTCTGCGATAACTGCCCATTAATTTTGACCTTAAATTTTTGTTAAAGTTTTTCCCTCTGTGATAACCAATGGCTTATTTTATTTTATAGGTAGGGGTAGTTTCGAAACTTGCACCGAAGTTGTCCCGTGTCGCCCGCTAGCTTTAATAGTCTTCATGTGTTTCAGAGCTGATCGAATTTGAAATAATATTTCTTATCTGCCCGGCCCTTTGGCTACAGCGCCGTGATGGTGTCCGGCGCGGACACGGGGTTAGCTGGTTCCAGTCCTGGTGGTGGATTTGGTTGGCAGGTTAGCAGAGGTCGTGGTGCACAATTCTTTATTACCAGATTGTGCACCAAAGTCTTGGGTTAAACCTCTCCGCAGTGAGTATGGAATGAGGGCATACGGCACTGTTGATGGTGATTAGTCCGTCAGACTAGTATCATTCGGAAGAGTAGGCCTGAATGGGCTGGAACCAGGTTTTACCGTCTCTCTTCTTACGTCTCTCATACGCGATATACGTAACACTATACACTGATCAGACACGTCATCACAGTGATCCACACTTACAACAACACTTAAGTATACTGTCACTCTACGGTAGGAAATGGGAACCCCCCTCAGTTCATATTCATAGACGTAGTTGTAGAGAGGTAAACATCACCCACAGAAACCGCCTACTCCAGAATACGGGTAAGGTGTGATTAGGAAGAAGATTTTTTGTCTTCGGCAAAAAACAGATCACGTGCGGGGGGCGGTGAACATTGGTAATTTCAGTGTTTCTAATAGCAAATATATTTGGGCCAAAAAAAACACAACAAAAAACAAAACAGAATGTTAGTAAACATGGAACACAAAACATACTAACTACCTCACTATATTCACGGTAAACGTGAAATGTCTAGGCTCGTTATGACGAGAAAACATTAACAAGCATGAGATGCAAGATTTTATTTATTAAAAAGATCTTTTAATTTTTTTTTGTGTGCAAAAACAGATTTAAATTTGAATTACACCCTTTAATTACAAAAAGAAAACACGAGTGCGGAATCAAAAAAAAAAAAAAAAAAAAAGAATACATTTATAAAATAAAACACTGAAAGAAATACATGTTTGTTTAACCTTACACAAAAATTTGAACTCAGCCAGGAAAGAAAAAGAAAAGAAGCTAACGGACAATAAACAAATTGTTCCCGGCTAGGGAGAGCACGAAACTCCATCAGTTTGGGCGTATACTGGGTAAATGTTTATACGAATTTTTATCACTTATCGTTATGCAGTAACCTGTCGGTGACCTCGATGTTTCCTTCACGATGAAGAAACGCCTTTCATCGTCATCCACCAACTGAGATGGGGTCATTCGTGGCAGCACATGACGAAAACACTAGGACAAATGTTGTCGTGACAAAAAAAACGGCCTCCACGTTTCTGGAGTCCGCATCCGCAAATACACACGTGCGTACTATCCGGGATCTCAACCCGAAGTGCCCCTCGCTACTGCATGTCCACTCGCCCCCTCCCGGCTTCGGGGACCCCCTCTGTACCTGCGTCCGACAAAAGCAATGGATATAGCCACGCCGTCAACCTGCCGCAAGACAGGAATTCCACCCTCCGCCGTCTCACAAAAACGGCTGAGCGAAATGTCTTAGAAATACATTGAGAGGCGACGCAGATGCTGGACATTACCAACTACCACTATCATTCCTGCATTTCTATAATATCTACATGGTGACTGAGCATTAGTTTGAATAGGATTTCACTTTTCTGTATAGATAATCCTCTACTTTAAAATGGGACACCCGGAGGGTATTGTATAACACCTGAAGAGTCTCTCACGCCTTCTGCGAGATTTAGCCTAATTGCGACTGCAATTAATTTCGGAGGGCACCGGCAGTATTTCTTATTCTTTCACTGAACTGGCTTTCGAAAGGGTAACAACTCCACACGTGAAGGTCTCTTGCAAATCGCCACATAACAGGGGTCTCCGCGAAGATGCGTTGTGTGACTGTGGAGGTATCCAAACCGCTGACCACATTGTGATGGGCCTTGTCACACTGCATCAAGCTGGACCAGCTGCCAGGAGAAGGCTTGAATCCCTAGATATAGCTATCTGATTAACATGTATTTTGTTTG
Organism: Vandiemenella viatica; assembly: GCA_031002005.1. Taxonomy (NCBI): domain Eukaryota; kingdom Metazoa; phylum Arthropoda; class Insecta; order Orthoptera; family Morabidae; genus Vandiemenella; species Vandiemenella viatica. The sequence continues at coordinate 252,101,966 of CM061919.1, forward strand.
TATTTGCAATACGATAATGACAATAATAATAATAACTACTTTCCTTTAAAAATCAAGCAAAAAAAGGAAAAAAAGGAAACATTAAAAGAAAAAAATTTAAATTTAAATATATAAGAGAGTATGCTTTCTCGGCATTGTATATAAATGAAATTTTCTCTGGAAACTACCCGAGTGAGTCCATGGATAAAACACGACGCTTCGGCGATCATATGCTCTGTCGCCATTGCCAACTGAAAATGGCGACAGAAAATATGATCGCCGAAGCATCGCGTTATACAAACATACTCACTCGGCTAGTTTCCAGAGAAAATTTCATCTAAAATTTAAATATTACGCAACAATCCAAATAAAATTTTAGAAAATTTTGCAAAGTCAAATATACTTATCTTTTCATTGTAGTTTTTCGACATTTTTCTGATGGTTTACAATGTCTGATTGGTAATTATTAAAATGGGAATGTTGAGTAATCAGTTCTAACTGTCATTCTTGTACAGTACCTGGTCACGATAAACATTTTACAATTTTCAATTGTTTTCGCAGCAGAAGATTCATGCCTCGATCATTTAGAAACTTATCCACAGTAGAGCGTTGTTTGTGTTGTGGATAAAGGAAAGATGATGGGAGGGAGATGCCGCCCCTTCAGGCCTAAACTTCCTACAGATACTACAGGGGGTCGCCAGGCTTAACGTCCCCATCCTACGAAAGAATCGCCATAACTGTGCCCTCACTCCATACTCACTGCGGAGAGGTTTGGGATATAACCACTGGTAATTACGAAATGTGCACCACCACCTCTCCTACCTTGACAGCCAAATACTTATGATTAAAATTTCTTGCGGGGCCATAACCGCGTCTCGGGCCGACACCGTCACGGTGCCACAGCATCTGAGACAACGGGGCGGCCATGGTAATAACGAGAAACTGCAAATTATCGAAAAAAAAACAGGTGCACCCATAAACTACCTACCGAAACAGCTTTTAGTAATTTAATTAGTGATAAGCTCGCGTTATGTTACAATCAACCATGTATCCCATCCGTAAATAAAATAATTTGTTGAAGTTAAACATCTAAACGAATATTCTATGGCCAGTGCATTCTTCCTGTACTGACATACGGCTGTGAGACCTGGACTCTAAGTGAATTTACAAAAAGTAGATTAAGGACTTCCCAAAGAGCTATGGAGAAGTCAACGCTAGGCTTAACGAGAAAAGACAAGAAAAGAGCAACTGACATTAGGTCAGTTTAGTGTGGTAATTAAAAAAAAAATAAAAAAAAAAAAATAAAAAAAAATGAAAAGAAACATGTTTTTTTTTCTGGGACACATTTTTTTTCATAACGACTAAATCTCAAATTTGTAAAGCATTTGTCGTTTAATATCATTCTTTTAGAGTTTATACTAAGTACTTATCTTAATTTTTAAATCTACTATATTTTTCTGGTTCAGTAGAAAAGAAAATTACGAAAATATTGGCAACATTCACTGAAGTTTTCTTTTACGAACGGGAATTTCCCGAAGAGGCTAGGTTGCGCGAGAAGGAATCCCCGTTCTCCGATGTTTGGATTGATAATCGCTATTTCAACTAGTGCTGCCAGCCCTACGGATTTATCTGTAGACCTACGGATCTTTTTAAAAAATTAGGAATTTTAAATTTATCCACGGTTTTTTTCCTCTTTTTATACGTTATTGTGATTTCCTTATATTCGTATACTTGTAAACTCTCAGCGTATAGTGATACTGAGTCAGTAATTTTATGAATCGTTTCCTTGCAACCGTTGGCGTAAACCAACGATTGAAAAGAAATAAAGCTCCTATTCTGTATGATAATAGATTTAATTTCAAACTTAAAAGACCGTAATACAGAATTATTGGCACAGTCTTTATGCGCAGTGTGTACTTTTCTCACAATTTAAAATTGCAATCTCAAAATCTTTTGCGTGCAATACAAGAACAATCAGTGAAATAAAATGTAACTATTTCTGAAGTTATGCATCTATAGGAGACAGAAGAAGCAAAAGAAAATTCTGACACCGACCGAACTAGTGTTGGTAGTGCTGATACTAATGAATGTGGTACTGACATAGAGGATGAATAAAATTATGTTACATATATAGATAAATTTATGAATCATTATGTAAGACATTATATGATTCAGTAAGATTTAAAACACACATGTAAAGTGTAAGTTCCGTAAATAAAACTATAATTTATCAAGTATATTGTTTTCTGAAAGGAAAAAAAACAAATTTAGAAAAAAAACAAGGGCACTAGGTTTTTTTCATGTTTTTTTCACATAGATGAAATGTTTTTTTCTTTCAGTTTGCAACACTAGGTCAGTTACAAAGATCATAGACATCTTACAGACGACAAGATCCTTGAAGTGGCGATGGGTCAGCCATGTTGTGTGCAGAAAAGACCACAGGTAGACAAAAACATGGTTGGAGTGGAGCCCAAGAGATCACCCCAGATCAGAGGAAGACCACCAGACCGATGGACAAGGACATATGCAGGGTTGTCGGAGTTAACTGGCAGAGGATCACCCAAGATCGTGCGACTTGGAGAAGACTGCTCAGGTTATATCTGAAATCATGACTTTAAGAGGACACGTCAGAAAATGATTGAACTGGCTGATAATGACACATCTCTGGCATCACTGCGTAAAATCCGGTGGAGTATTTGCGTTGCACCCCCTCCGAGTAGTCAAGCTACTCGACTAAATGCTCCCATAAGTATGTATACTTGTCTTAAGCCGCTCGGGGGAAGGTAGATACTCCTCCCTATCATTGGAAGTTAGCTAAGCGCTTCTGGTATAGACTGTGGACGCGCCTCCATAAATTCTAGGAGAACAGGAAGGCGACAATTTTAACTCAGAGAAATATTAACATGTTAGGCTGTGTTATCATGTCCAAGTATGATTAACAAAATACACTGGTAAATATATGCAGTTAACCGAGCCACAAAATCAGATACTTAACAGAAAAGACTGCTTGTTCTTTAACGAACTGAGCAACTCAAATATTGTGCAACAAAAATACTTTTACCCTATTTGCCCATTCCGGAAACCATAACAATCAATCTTAGGAATACAGTAGAAGTCCGATTATCCGAGCTAAACGGGACCGGGACCGGAGATCAAGGAAAGAGGTTACAATGAATCAAAAAACGTATTGAAACTGAAATAATACAATTTATTTATAGTGTAGAACTAATTTGTGAAGCAGTAAAGTTACGATACACGCAAGGGCTACAGTACCACGGTTAGTGTCGTACACACTCTAGTTGGAAAAATATTCCATATCTTCATAAAAACTTCGTATCCGTATTTCAAAAATTTGCCTCGGTTAACCCGGAGGCTCGGATAATCGGAACTCTGATAATCGGACTTTTACTGTACCTATACTTGCTCGATGTGCAACCCAACTTATACCATCTTCTTCATTATTACTCGCTGCTTAATGCTTTGGCATTGTTATTACCCACATAATTTGTATTAATGAAAATATTTCCTACAGATTCTTTTAAAATTTAGGATAAAATCTTCAGTACGCCTATCTCTCTCGGCCATCTATAGCAATATCTGACTCTGTTAGCAAGTTTAGTAGGCCTTATGCCTGAAGCCGAACGGTGATATCTTCCTGTCATTAATCTACTTCTGATTCATTCTCCAGTAAACATACAACCGAGCGCGATAGGCGAGTGGTAACGCTCTGTCCTCGCATTCTGGAATACTCTGGTTCAAATCGCCATCAGGTCATTCAGATTTGGGTTGTCCAAATCACCCCAGGCGAATTCTGAGATGGTTCCTTCAAAATGCCTTGGCCGAATTCCTTCCTGTTCCTTGAACCCAGTCCTTTTCTACTCCCAATTACCACGACGTCGACGAGGTGTAAAGCTATAAGCAAAAAAATTCGAGCTTTATATCCCATTTATAAATACATGTGTAGACAAAACTGAAAGAGAAACTTTAGAGAATAGAGAAGATTGGTGAAACAAAAGTGATTTGGAAAACATTCAGAAGAAAAAGGAAGCAAAATAGGAAACAAAAAAATTTCAATGCCTACATTCTCAAAAAACTAAATGATGTAAAATATACAAAAAAGAAGCAAAGAGGAAAAATAAATAAGTAAAGAGAAACGGCAGAACAAAATTATTGCAGTGTGCCATTGCACTTCCAATTTTTTTTTATTTGTCATCACTTCATTGACGTCAACGTCATTAACGGTGATAAAATATTTGGGATAAAGGAACAGGAATGAATTCGAACAGGGTATTTTGAAGAAACCACCCCGACATTTGCCTGGAGTGATTTCGGGAATCTATTAACTGTACATTTCTCCTGGCAGAGTGTTTCACGTAGAATCGAAATGAAGCAACGAATTGTAAATTTAGAAGTTAGTGTTTCTGATGTCTCGAATACTGCACAGCTGTTTATGCGTTCAAAGCAATCACTTCCTCACTCCCTCCGACGAGAACGTGTCTCCCTGTCGTAACCAGTCGCTTCTCGAATCCGTTTCTGGACACGACTCATCCAGGTTGATTTTCCGAAACCAGAAACACACTAACAAATCTTACTGGCTGCATGTATTTGTATTTCGTTCTTATTTGTACATTTGAATTTCCGCTGAGTTTGTTTATTCCATTTTTTCTTGACCAGCCAAAACGTGCCTGTCTACTAGGTGTGTGTGAAAAGTAGTGAGACAGATTTTCTACTTACAAAAGTTTTTATATTTTTCAAACAACAATATTATCCCCTTCAAAGTAGTTCCCTTGAGCAGCTATACACCGGAGGAGTCGTTGTTTGCACTCTTGGTAGCAGCGCTTGAAGGCTTCTACTTGTAGGGCTGTTAACTGGTCGGTCACAGTCTTTTGAATGTTCTCCAAAATTCCAAAATGATGTCCTTTCAAGACATGTTTCAATTACGGGAAAAGTAAAAAGTCACAAGGCCTTAAATCAGTTGAATACTAGGGTTGAGGAACTCAGGAATGCATTTTGAGTTAAAAAATTCACTGATGGAAAAAGCCGTGGGACACGGGGCATTGTCATGATGAAGCATCCACTTGTCTGCAATGTCTGGTCTCACATGAATTACTCTTTTCCTGTGCCTTTCAAGGACACCTTTGTAAAATACTTGGTTGACAGTTTGTCCTGGAAGGTCTGATCTCGCAAGAGCCCTCAGGCGCTCATCCTTTTCGTCTGTTTTTAAAGCTGAAGGTCTCCCCGAGCAAGGTTCATCTTCAACGTGTTCTCGTCCTTCCAAAAATGATTTGTGCCAGCGGAAAACTTGTGCTCTAGATAAGTAATGTTTCCCATAGGCCTGTTTCAACTTTTCAAAGGTCTCACTTGCGGATTTTCCAAATTTAGCACAAAACTTGATTGCATAACGTTGCTCTAAATTCCGATGCTACATTTTCGTAACACACAACAAAAACATAACTTCACTGATGGCGCTGTCAAAAATAATGTGTTGGCTGAACGGAATTGAAACTTGCACTGAGTATGTGGAAGGGATGAAAAGACCGGTCTTGCACAGACCGGTAGACACAGCGTTGCCAGATCGCTCGCAGTGTTACCAGTGTTTTCTCATATACCACGTATCTCTCCGCAGAACAGTCCTTTGGAACATCTCCAATTTATCGCCAAATGCATACGCACTTTCTGATGTCTTCCCAGCCCGACCACGAAAACTGTCTGCCAGGTTACACCTCCAGCTATGAAGCCTTTAGTGCGCAATAGAACTAGGAATAGCACGTCCATTTTAACATTTGGAGTCCATCCACCTCACCCCCCCCCCTTTTTTGATCTGCTGTTCAAATTATTTACGGTTGAATGCGCGAGTACTAGCCGTTAATATACATATTTGACTGTCCCCACAACTGCATCTCTGGTTTCTTACTCGCGGAAGTTGTGAACGGATACCAGCTCTCTTAAATTACTTTTAATATTAAATAACGTGTAGAAATATTTGTCTGGTGGCGTGTTTAGCGAATTTGAGTGTAGTAACACTGTGTAGTAAAAGTATCATAGATTAAATAGTTCAAAAAGGTGTTGGTTCGACAAGTTTAAAACTCGTGTGTGTTGTTTACATTATACTAATAACCGTTATAGGGAATTAATCTTCTATCAGTGAAGGAAACAAGCAGTTACTAACAGGTTTATTGTTAAAATTGGTTTGCTTGCGTGGTAAACGGAGAAAGGTGTGTCTTGTGGAAATTATATTGCATAATAAGGAAAGGTATTTATAGGTTAAGTCACAACTCGCTTCAAGGGCACATAGTTTGTTTTGTTTAAAATCTCAATGAGCATGAAGTGTGGTGGCTGTCGCAGGGTTGTAAAGCAGGGAAACAGCTGTAATGATTGTGGAGTTCGTTTTCATTCGAAATGTGGCTACATGGAAGCTGAAAATGCACTTTACTCTCCTTGGAGTTGTTTGACTTGCAAAAGTAGCAAGGAAAAGAGGGAACTAGAAAGTAGGATCTCTTGTCTCGAATCCACAGTGGCTGAATTAACAAAAGAGCTCAATGTTTTGAAGGCTGAAAAAGCAGCATTAAATGTTAAGGAATTCCAGTGGATTGCAGCCAAAACTGGAATGAAACAACAGGACCTGCATTCTACAAATTTTCAGTTGGAAGTTTCCAATACTTTTGGGGTGTTGGAGAATCTAACTGAGGATGTATCAGATACCACAGCAAGGCTGTCTCATTGCAACAAAGCTGTAAAAAAGCACACATTGTGCAAAGCTCGAAAAAAGAAATCCAAGAAGGTGTTATTGCTTGGAAGTAGTCACGGTAGGGGGTTAAGTGCAATGCTACAGTCAAGCCTGGGCTCTGATGTTGAGGTGTGTAGTATATTTAAGCCTAATGCAGAACTTGGCAATGTTGTGGATGAAATTTCAAGCCTGGGGAAAGATCTTACTAAAGAGGATCATATAATTATAGTTGGGGGTCCTGGAAACAGTCTGTCCAGAAATCTCAATTATTGTGTTGAAACAGACATTGACAACATTGCTAAAAACACCACTCACACCAATGTTGGTTTTGTTGACCTGTTCAGGCGTTATGATCAACCCTGGATGCGTGGTCATGTACAGCGTACACAGGCAGATCTGAAGCGTGCATTGTGTCAGGCTAACCGAACACACATTGGTCTGATAGATGTTTCTTGCATTACACGGAGTGACCATACCTCCCATGGACTCCACCTGAATGTTCGGGGCAAGCAGAAGCTAACGCAACTGATTGCCAATAACATCAGGAGAGGCAGGTTGGATGTGAACCCCATCCCAGTGGTAATTGGTGGTAGGACTCAGTCTTTTTTAGGCCAAATGTCAAGAGTAGGAAGAGTTATTTAAGAAATGTACATAATGGTATTACAGTAAAAAATAAAGAATGTCAGTCTAAAATAGCTTTGTTCCATCAGAACATTAGGGGTATCTCAAGCAAACTTGATGAGTTCATAATATCTATAGAAGAAACCCAAAAATCATTGAATCTTAACATAAATATCGTATGTCTGACAGAACATCATCTGAAGAATTCTGAAATAGGTCTCCTCCCTTTTATTGGATATAGATTAGCTTCTTGTTATTGCAGGTCAGAGATGAGAATGGGTGGTGCAGCAATATATGTAAGCGAAAATACCGAGACAAAATCGTTAGATGTAAGTAAATACTGTATAGAAAAAGATTTTGAATGTTGTGCAATACAGTTAGAATTAGAAAACAAATATCTTATAGTGCTGACAGTTTATAGGGCTCCCACAGGAGACTTCAGTAAATTTTGTAATAAACTAGAGGCGGTTCTAATAAACTTATCACGTACTAAAAGGGAAATTATCCTCTGTGGAGACTTCAACATAAATTTTGCTGTAGAATGTAACCAGACAGATTATCTTCTAGGAATGCTTAGATCATTCAATCTCTATCAAACTGTAAATTTCCCAACTAGAACACAAAAAGATAGTAGTACCATTATTGATAACATTTTTGTAGAGCACAATAAATTAGAAATATATGAAACAGTTCCAATGGAAAATGGTTTGTCAGACCATAATGCTCAAATAAATATTTTGGATGTTGTGGGAAATGAATGTAACAAAAAGAAAGGATTTGTCAGAGTTAGGCCATTAAAGAACAATTCAATAAAAATATTAAATGATGAACTTCTCAATGAGGACTGGAGCACTGTTTATAAATTAAAAGGGGTAAACAATAAATTCAATTACTTTCACCAAAGGTTTTCAGAAATTTACAAAAGGTGTCTCCCTACAAAACTAGTTCCAATTGGTCAAAAACGTGTAAATAAAAATTGGGTTACAGTTGGTATTAAAACATCTTGCAGACATAAAAGGGAATTGTATGTAAAAGTTAGGAATACTGATAATATGCTTCTCAGACAACATTACAAAACTTACTGTAGAATTTTAACCAAAGTAATAAAAGAAGCTAAACGTTTGGCCATAAACGATGAGATTAGTAGTTCAGATAATAAGATAAAAAGTGTTTGGAACATTATTAAAAGAGAAACAACTGTATCATCCCTTGAACATAAACCTATATCTATAAGCATTAATGATAAGCTTGTAACTGACCCCTCTTATGTAGGAAATGCTTTCAATAACTACTTCTTAACAGTTGCTGAAAAAATAAAAGGAAAATATATTGGGAATATGGATGCTATAGCAATACTTAAATCCTTGTCACCAAAAACAGCACCTATGTCTATATTTCCCACCAGTCAAAATGAAATTGAAAAAATTATTAAATCCCTCAAAAATAAAAAGTCATTTGGTTATGATGAGGTTTCAACCCATGTAGTGAAACAATGTAACACCAGCATTAGTAGAGTTATTAGTCATATTTGTAATAGTTCTTTTGAAGAAGGTATCTTCCTGACTCACTCAAGAAGTCAATAATCAAACCGCTTTATAAAAAGGGTGATTCCTCAAAAATTGAGAATTACAGACCAATTTCACTTCTACCAGCATTTTCAAAAATCTTTGAAAAAGCAATGTACAGAAGGGTGTATGCACATTTACAAAAAATGACCTACTCAGTAAAGTACAGTTTGGTTTTAGACAAGGCGTTTCAACAGATTCAGCAATTTTTGCTTTTGTAAACAACATACTGGTATCAATGCATAAAAAATTAAATTCCCTAGGTATATTCTGTGATCTTGCTAAGGCTTTTGACTGTGTTGATCATGAAATTCTACTAGGTAAATTAGACCACTATGGAGTTAGTGGTAAGCCAGGACATTGGTTTAAATCATACCTGGAAAATAGAAAGCAATGTGTATCACTGAAAGATGTTAATACAGGAGATGTTATAAACTCAGAATGGGGTATAGTTAAATGTGGTGTGCCTCAGGGTTCAATTCTTGGTCCTCTGCTGTTCTTAATCTATATAAATGATCTCCCACATATACTAGGTGATAATGAACACATGGTGCTCTTTGCAGATGATACTAGCATATCCTTGAAAGACCCATCAGCACAAAACCTCGAAAAAACAGCAAATGAAGTTATAAAGAAAATTAACAGGTGGTTTAATGCCAACAAACTAATACTTAATGTAGAAAAGACACAGTTACTTCAGTTTGTTACAAAAAATAAAACAAAGGACAGCTATAATGTATTGTCAGAAGGAAAAGCAATCGATGAAAGCAGTTTCACAAAATTCCTGGGTGTATATATAGATAACAAATTGAACTGGAAACAGCAATTCAACAACTTCTTAAAAAAACTGAATTCTGCAACATTTTCACTGAGGGTAATATCTAGAATAGCTAATATAGAAACCAGAAAGTTAGTATATTTTGCATATTTTCATTCCCTGCTCACTTATGGCATCTCATTCTGGGGAAACTCGTCACAAGCACAGAGGGTATTTAAATTGCAAAAGCGTGCTATAAGAACTATTTGTGGAGCAAACCCACAGACACCGTGCAGAAATCTATTTAAAAACCTGGGTGTTCTAACAATGCCAGCACAGTATGTATACTCTGTATTATCATTTGTAGTAGAAAATCCTGAACACTTCAATCTTAATGCTGACATACATAGCCATAATACTAGGAATAAATATAATATTCACAAGGATTACAAATCACTGTCAATTGTTCAGAAAGGGCTAACAGTTACTGGAGCTTCCTTATTCAATGTATTACCAACAGAAATTAAATGTTATCTACAAAAACCCAACTACTTTAAGTCCAAACTGAAAGAGTTTCTACTTCAGAACCCATTTTACTCTGTAAAAGAATTTTCTTCTTGGAATTTGGTAACTAAGAATGACTGATAAAATAGTATATATGGTGTATGGAAGGGGAAGGTGACAAAATTATCCACAATTACTAAAATGATATATGGTTTTTCTTTCTGTTGAAACTTGACAAATGAACTAATTACACTGTTTACAAAATTTCACTTATATATAGTAACTAACATGGGATAGCATGCACTCAAAAACTGCTGTGAAAAATTATCATATTAACAGGTTTTTAAGTAATTGACTGCTTATGAGTTGTTGGTAATATAATTGATATTGCTAATAGGTGTGTGTACTGTTCCACATAAATAGCAACTAACATAATATAATATGTAGTCACAAATTACAGTGAAACCTTACATGGTAACTGGTTGGTAAGAAAATAACTGGTTATTAGATGCTGGTAACAAGTGTATACACTGTTCCACATAATAAGTATTAATTAACTCGGGATTGTATTTGTAGATTACAGGAGATATTGGTTATACTAATGGGTTGTTGCTAACTTGTTGTCAATATATAATAATATTATCAATTATATAGTAATATTGACATTACTAATAAGTGTATGTACTGTTCCACACCCCCGAGATTATTCTCACATGGGATCAAAGTGAACATATCTATCTATCTATCTATCTATCTAATTTCTGTATCACTCCCTTGTTCAAGTAATGTGATGAGTCGAAATTTTTACTCATTACCGAAGTTAGTTCATATAGCTTACTCCTGCTCTGTGTTTTTTTCTTTATATCTTTCCGTCACTCAGAGAGATGTGGGCGAGCGGTAACGCTCTTCCCTTGCATTCCGGACGACGTGGGCTTGAATCTCCGTGCGGGCGTCCAGATTTTGGTATTCCATGGTTTCCCCAAATAACTCCAGGCTAATGCCGGGATTCTTCCTTCAAAAGGCCATGACCTAATCCCTTCCTAATGACCTCTACGACTATGAGGCGTAAAATCAGAAGCAGAAAACAGCCGAAAAAAAACACTTTTCTTCACCCTTAGCAAACTTGTGACGCAAAACATGGCCTGTCATCTTTTCTTTCCTGTAAGTCCTTCCAGAATCTTCGCTGCAAGGAAACTCCTCTGAATACTTCACCATACCTCAAATGTCGCTATACCTATGGTCCATGATTCACTTCCATATAGGGCTATGCCGTAAATTTATGTTTTTAGAAGATTATACGTATTTACAGGTTGATGTAGTTGCAAGCGAATAATTAATTTGTCTTCTTAAACGCATGTTTAGCTTGGTTGTTTCTAGATAGTATTTCTTTTATTTTTCTCCCAATCTTCTGTGACTATACCAGATACCACCCAGGTACATGAATTTTGTAAGTTATTCAATAAACAGTTCACAAATCCTGAAAGCACAGACACGTTCATTACGCTGTAGTAAGGAGTGGAAGAAGAGGTCCGGTAAAATAAAGGACTCGCGGTCGTTGCACGGAGACCAATGATTTGTTTCGATGATTTCAGGCAGAGATTAGATGAGCAAAGTATGATTTTCCCCCACTGAAAATGGGAGTGTTACTTCCTGTCGTGGACGAGCGGCATCGGGTAACTACACACACTTCAGCACCTGTTGTCATGTTACCCAGGCAGTCTATTTAGCTTCGCTGACATTTCCCTTGCCAGCGACTTCAAAATAAACTTTCAGCTTCATTAGCATTGAATCTGTATGCGCAGCAAACAATTGTCTGTTTGCTGTGGTGTGTATGGGGTAATGCGGAAATACGGAAGGCTGCTGCAATACCCACGCCTCCATACAACACAAAATTCTCTCTCACAGTCATTATAGGGAAGTTGCAGAATATACAATTTCTAAATAAAATTATTGTTAATGGTTAATTTGAAGTTTCATTATCGTATGGTTGCCTTAATTGCAACTAACCTTGTCCAAAACCCGAATTTGGTTGATGTCTGCCGTAGGAGGCACACTAAGCCATTGTGTCAGTGGTAGGACGGCGAGTTCCTCTACTCTGGGACCTTAAAGCGTCCATAACAACAGTAAACACGCCAACCAATTATAAAACAGACCTTCCAGAAGACCTTGCAAGACTAAAATACAT